>JAOWBW010000284.1:649171-1047237 GCA_026119855.1 Campanula takesimana
GACATTTTGCATCAAGCTGCCCGATCCCCAAATTTGAATATATGCAGAAGAAGAGCAGCCATACTCCCAAATTCACTCCCAAGTTCACTCGTCACAAGGGAATGATTGCTGAAGAAGAAGCACCAGCAAATGAGCAGAACACTTGGATTGAAACAGACTCCGATGAGAGCGATGAAGATTCCGATGATGGACTCGTTTGTTTAATGGCAAATGATGATGAAGTGGATAATTATGATTCTGATGATGACTTCTCCAAGGATGTTCCCGATATGAATGCCTTGAATAAACCTATCAAGAAATCTGCAGGTTTTCAAGAAGTGAAAAAGAAGAAAGGACCAACCATCAGCGAGCTCGTTGAACAAGGATTTCTCACTCCGGCTCAAAGCGATGGTGGATTGTTATTCTCACGATGTGATCTTGGATCAAGGAACAAATTGAGAAAATGAGCATACATTAGACCTCAAGTTGAACCAACTGCTCCAATCTCCAAAATCAATGATGATGAAGTGATTGCTGAACAAGAAAAATTGTTCAAGAAGGCTGAAAAGGTAATCACTAGATTTGACAGTATGAAGGAAGCTTTAGCACTATCATGTGATGAAATTTCCCAGCTTAAGACCGAGAAATCTCTACTTAAATCTGAACTCACCCTCCTTAAGGAGTAGATAAAGAGCATGGCTCCTCTTACTGTTAAAAACACTTTTCTAACAGAACAGAACTCACTTCTTAAAGTTCAAAACGATGAATTGGTTGCTCAAATTACTGATCTCAAAAAGATTACAAATGAGTGGTCCAATTCTCATGTCACTATGGAGAACATATTTGAGTCCCAAAAAGTCAGTGGTGATAAAAGTGGCTTGGGATTCTCATCAACTAGTGATAACTTTAAATGTGATGTCTGTGCTGAAAGAGATAGTAAATTTACCAACCAACAAACTTTTGAAATTCCCAAGGAAAAACATTCTAATTCAATGGGTAAAGGACATGAAAAAGTCAATAGACAAACATTCCATTATGTCTACCCAACGAAGCAATCTGGGAAAGCTAATGGGAAAGATATAGCTACAGATGAACCATCTCCTAGCAAAATCATTCTTGAAAATAGGCGCGCTCCTTCTCCGAGTGCTCATTATGCGCCTAAGAGCCACGCGCCTCATCGCCGTGCGCCTCCTAGCCCTATGCGCCCTCCAAGAAAAAGCACTCCAAAATTTCAAAAGAAAATTTTTGTTAAGGCTAGTTCATCTGACCCAAAGAAGAATGCCATCCCCAAGAAAAGTAAAGAGTTTGTGAAAACTCACGTGATTGGTGGCTTTCATCATTGTTCCATTTGTGATTGTTCAGGACACAAGGCCGTGGAATGCCTTTTGCGATTCACTCCCAATACCAAAGGACGTAAAAATCCTAAGGTCAAGCAAGAGTGGGTTGTCAAAAGTTGCTAACCCTAGGACCCAAAAGGAATAAAGGGGACCTGCTTAAATGTCTATATTTCAGGTTCTTTGTTTCATGGCTGGATCTTCAAAAGCTAGAAATTATGAATGGATTCTCGATAGTGGGTGTTCAAGACACATGACTGGAGATGAATCCTTATTAGAAGATGTCCATGAAGAAAGAGGTCCCTCCGTAACATTTGGTGATAATAACAAAGGTCAAGTTGTAGCATATGGAAAGCTCAAGAAAGACAAAGTGTGCATTGAAAGAGTCTCACTCGTCGAAGGACACAAGCACAACTTATTATCCATATCACAATTCTGCGACAAAGGATTAGAATGCCATTTTACTTCAACGCAATGTCTTATCAAGAATGGCAAAACTGGAGCTATCTTACTCACGGGATATCGTAAGACAAATATTTATATTATTGATTTCCATAGTATGAACTCTAGTACTAATCTTTGTTTTGTAGCAAAAAGTGTGAACAAAAATAGTTGGCTGTGGCACAAGCGCTTAAGTCACTTGAACTTCAAGTATCTATCTAAACTCAGTAGGAATAATCTTGTCAAAGGACTTCCCAAGGTTGCTGATCATCATGACAAAAAGTGCGCCGCTTGTCAACTTGGCAAACAACCGAAGCAGTCATTTTCAAGTAAGTCAAACCCTTCAACTACTAGATGTTTGCAATTGCTTCACATTGATCTATTTGGACCAGTCACCACCGCAAGTATTAGAAGAAACAAGTATACTCTAGTTGTGGTGGATGATTATTCAAGATATACATGGGTGGAGATGATGATTACAAAAGATGATTGTTATGACATTCTCACTACCTTATTTCGACTGCTCCAAACCCAAAAAGAAGATGACATCGTTAGTGTTCGGTCCGATAATGGAACAGAATTCAAAAACAACGGTGTTGCTCGATATTGTGAAGATCATGGGATAGATCACAACTTTTCAACAGCCGGAGTCCCTCAACAAAATGGCGTTGTTGAACGAAAGAATAGGACGTTGATTGAAGCGGGAAAGACGATGATAGCTAAAGCTACATTACCTAAGTACTTTTGGGAAGAAGCTATCAACACTGCATGTTTTACTCAAAATCGTTCCCTCATCAACAAACTTCACAACAAGACTCCGTATGAACTTTGGCGTGGTAGAACTCCCAACATTGCATTCTTTAAGATCTTTGGTTGCAAATGTTATATCCTCTACAACGGAAACGAACATAGAGGTAAATTCGATGCCAAAGCCGACGAAGGTATTTTTGTTGGGTATGCCAAACACTCTAAAGCTTTTCGCGTTTTAAATAGAACTACATTAGTGATAGTTGAATCTGTACATGTTACTTTTGATGAACATTCTCTCCTTGAGCCACATTTGGCTCCAAATGTTGCTGATGATTCTGTTGAGCTAAATGATACAGGTGCTCCTATTCATGTTGCGCCCACTCAAAATCAGAATTTATCAACACAAAGAAATCCATCTACATCAAATGTGCCTAATTCAATGTATAATGTGCCTGGTGAATCCTCTATTGCGCCTTATTCCAATAATGCACCTCATGATTCCTCTCACGCGCCTATTTCTACCGCTGCATCTGGTGTTAACCCAAATTTCGACTCTACACCAATTCAACCCCCAAATTTTGATGATTTAGAATCTGGTGAAGATGTACCAATTGAAGACCTTCAAGTTACTACGACTCAACCTAACTTACCTCCTGAAATTCGTGAAGTTAGAGGTCACCCAATTGCTAATATCATCGGTGATCTACAAGTTGGTGTTCGTATAAGGAGAGCTACAAACTTTGAGGCTTACACTGCTTTTATTTCTCAAATTGAACCGAAGAAGGCTGATGAAGCACTCCAAGATCCTAATTGGGTTGTTGCAATGCAAGAAGAACTCAATCAATTTGAACGATGTAAGGTTTGGACTCTAGTTCCAAGACCAAATGATCATGGAGTGATTGGTACGAAATGGGTGTTCAGGAACAAGATGGATGAGAATGGAACCATCACGAGAAACAAAGCAAGATTGGTTGCACAAGGCTATAGGCAAGAAGAAGGAATTGACTACGATGAAACTTTTGCGCCCGTAGCAAGACTTGAAGCTATCAGATTATTTCTAGCTTACGCCACTCACAAGAACTTCAAGTTATATCAAATGGATGTGAAGAGCGCGTTTCTAAATGGTGAACTCCAAGAACAAGTCTATGTTTCTCAACCACCTGGGTTTGAAGATTCACAATTTCCAAATCATGTGTACAAACTCCAGAAAGCTTTGTATGGACTCAAACAAGCACCAAGAGCATGGTATGATACACTATCCAAGTTTCTCATCGAAAAAGGCTTCACTCGTGGTAAAATAGATACAAATCTTTTCATTGCCAAACATAATGGTCATAAATTACTTGTTCAAATTTATGTTGATGATATTATATTTGGTTCTACTAATGAATTGTTGTGCAAGCGTTTTGAGAAACTAATGAAGAGCAAGTTTGAAATGAGCATGATGGGAGAACTCACATTCTTCCTCGGGCTTCAAATCAAACAAATGAGTGAAGGAATTTTTATCAATCAAGCCAAATACACAAAGGATTTAATCAAGAAGTTTGGACTTGAAAACGCCAAAGCATACGATACTCCAATGGCTACCGGCAACAAACTCGACAAAGATTTAAAAGGTAAACGTGTTGATCAAACGCTCTATCGAGGTATGATTGGCTCACTCCTTTATCTTACTGCTAGTAGGCCTGATATTATGTTTAGTGTTTGTGTTTGTGCTCGTTATCAATCCGACCCTAGAGAAGCACACTTAATTGCTGTGAAACGTATTATAAGATATCTCTCTGGCACTGTTAACCTTGGACTTTGGTACACCAAAGATTCGAACTTTAATCTTGTAGGTTATTCAGATGCGGATTATGCAGCGTGCACAATTGATAGGAAAAGCACTAGTGGCACTTGTCATTTCCTCGGATATCAACTTGTGTCATGGGCAAGTAAGAAACAAGCTTCTGTATCTGTCTCAACAACCGAAGCCGAATATATCGCTGCTAGTAGGCCTGATATTATGTTTAGTGTTTGTTGTTGTCAAATACTTTGGATGAAGCAGCAATTGGTGGACTATGATATCATCAAAGAAAATTGTCCCATCTACTGCGACAATACATCAACAATTGCGGTTTCTGAAAATCCTGTCATGCACTCAAAGACCAAACACATCGACATCAAATATCACTTCCTCAAAGACCACGTGGAGAAAGGCAATATTCATTTGGAACACGTAGGAACCGACTATCAAATCGCCGACATTTTAACGAAAGCACTCGACGCGAAACGGTTCATGTTTTTGAGAGGTGAAATGGGTATGCTTGAACTCAACTAAATTCAATATAGTTTTGTCAATACTAGTGATTTTATGTTTTGTTGAGTTATGAGTATATTAGGTACAAATGTTAGATCAATTCTTTCAAAGTTTCAAGGAAACTATGCGCCATCTATGCGCCTTACTAACTGCGCGCCCAATTCTTATTTCTGCGCGCTCAATCTCTATGGGCGCCTTATACCTCACTCTGCGCACCTATCCTACAAAGAATTTTATCATTCCTACGCGCCTAAGAACAGAGTATTGCGCCTCACTCACCTGCGCTCCCAAAGCAATTTCTGCGCACTGTTCATTATGCGCTCCTATGAGTAATGCGCCCCTTCATGCGCGCATTAACTATTGCGGCTCAATCAATACTCAAAATTTAATATCAATGATTGAACGTATTCAATACACAAGTACCAGGTATGTTTATTCTGTTCATTTATTATTGGAATTTTTGTCTTTTGACATTCCATTTATTGTTCAAGGGTACTTGTGCAATTAAATTTTTCCCTTGTTTTACGTTTTTCGAAAAAAATTTATTTTCTGGGGATTTATTTCTTGCACCCCAAACTTACACAAAAACAGATGTTTTTTATGTTTGTGCAAAAATTAGTCAAAATTGCTCTTACACTTAAAGGGAAAGTGGAGCAGTTTTTCTAAACCCAAAATGTCACATCATGACACTTTAGGTCATTCAGCCATTAATGCCCTTCAAATCCCAAAAATCCCTCATTAATGGGCCGTACATCTATCATGATGAGCCGTCTTTTTCAAAACCCCTCATTAATGCAAATCTTTTCAACTTCCCATCTTTTTAAATTTTTGACTGTATTTTTTCCTTATCAGTGCAAAATTTTGAACCTAACCTATAAATATTCATCATCCCTCCTTACCATTTTCTCTCTCTCTCACAGTCTCTCCGTCTCTCTCTGCTCTCTATCTCTCTCTTTTCTCTATCATATACTCATCATTTCTTTATATATATATATATCTTTTATGGGTCCAAAGAAAGCTTCGAAATCTACACAAGATGAAATGGTATGGATTCTTAATCTCTAAAACTCTTTAAATTTCTGAATTTTTTGTTGTTTTCGTCGCTCCCTGTTCTTCGTCTTTTTTCAAAAACCCGGATGACCTCTTTCTTTGATTTTTCATGTTTCGGTTATCCATTTTCAAAATCGATTGTAAGGTTATGTTCGTTTCATGATTTCGAGTCTTTATAGTTAAACTTTTCAACGATCAAGTCATTATATTTCGCAAATCTGAAGATTTTCATTTTTTGACTTTTCGGCTTTTCGGATCTTTGAATCCATTTACTGGATTCGTTGTTGATTTCTACTTGTTTTGTTTTACATTTTTGTTATCCTTGTCTTCGTGCGGACATTTTGATATATTGTATGCTTGATTTGGTGAAGTTTCACAAATTATGTGTTCTTGGTGTTCTTCGAACACTCAAGGCATGTTTTTCGTGTTCTTCATTATTTTTGCTTGATTTGGGTTTCATAATTTTCAAAACTTGTTTTTCAAAATTTTCACGTTTTGATTCTGAAAACTTGCATATGTATGTGTGCTTGTGTTTGTGAGTTTTTATACTGAGTTTAAATTTCCACATAGTAATGCGCCTATATATGAATCCATGCGCCTAGTATGATTATGCGCCCCAATTCATACTTAGTCAATTTTTATGTTCAAAATTTTCCTTAGTATATTTCATAGAACCATAAATATGCGCCCTGTTTTTCTATGCGCCTCATAATTTCATGCGCCTACTTTAATCATGCGCCTTGACTCACTGTGCTCTCTTATGCTCCTATGACTCTCTGCGCCTAATTATTTTATGCGCCTAAAATTTTGTATGCGCCTAGTCCTTACTTCGCTTATTTATGATTCTATGCGCCTAACTCACACTAATTCCTTTCATTGTTTATCTTTTTCAGGATCTAAATAATTTCCGACCTGGTGAAACCTTTGACTTAAACGAGCTAGCTGCTGATCCCATGGGTGTAGATGTCATGGAATATATCAGACTTGCTGGACTCATTCCCTTATTCACTCTGGAGCAACCTTTCTACTCACCGCTCCTAGTTAATGAATTCTTCTCCACAGCTAAATTTGTGGAAATTCCAACTGATGTAGAAGGGATGGTGCGCTATCGAATACGCGCGGTAGTTCAAGATGTTGAAATCACTATGTTTGCTGGCACTATCAAAAAGATTGTCAACTTCAACACTACTGGCCCTTTGAGTGTTGCTGGCAAAATCAGTTCTTATTCAGACGCTGCTCAAAATATTATGGCGCGCTCTCTTCTCAAGATCCCTACTCTTCAAAACAATATCAAGACTGTGGAAATTAGAGATGGAGGTGACTTACTGGCGCATATTGCGCATCTGGTTGGCACTTCCATTATCTTCAAAACTGGAAATGTCAACAGATTTACTATGGAGCAGTGGGAATTTACAGCTGCTATTATGGCAAAAACCATCCTCAACTGGCCTCATATCTTATTCATGAATCTTCAGGACCAGATTGACAAGTACAATAAAAACAAGGCTGAGGGAAAGACGAAGTTCAAGACTCACTGCCGTATCCTAACAAAGATCTTTCTCTCCTATCCTACTCTTGAAAATTTCCTTGCTCAGAACCCAGCCTACCAAACCACTGATGTCCCTATTTTTGGTAAGGACAGTTTAGTGATGAAAAGGCTCAGAAAGAGCACGGCCAAGCGCGCGCCAAGGGTAAAAGGCGCTCAGTTAGTAGATGAGGCCACTGATTCTGATGAAGAAGCAGCTGGCGCAGATGGTGAAGAAGAAGCTACAGTAGCGCCACGCGCAGAATCTGGACCTGGCGCAGTTAAAGGCAAAAGCAAAGGGATTGCTGAAGAACGAAGCAGACCTGCTAAGCGCCCCAGAACCGACACTGAAGAAGAAAAAGAGCTGAAACGCGCTAAAGAAGCCAGTAGACTGGAAGCGCAGTTGAAAAGGGATGAAGAATTCAGATTGAAACAGGCTGCTGATTTATCTAAATCTGAAAGGCGCAAAGGCGCAGGGTCTAGCGCTGATGCACGCGCGCCTGTTAGTACCCGATCTGAAAATGAGTTTATTAGGGCTTTCCCAAATATACAAGGACTTTATGGGAATTAGAAACCTTGCAAAGACTTGTCCCGGATTCCCAAAAATAGCTCAATGTTCTAGAAAACATTAAATATGGACATTTAGGGTTGCCTTGTATGAACAGTAAAACCCTAGCTTGAATTTCAAGTCAGCGCGCAACGATGACCACGCGGTCACTTTCGCCGCCGCCCTCAATATTGGCCACGCGGCCACTTTCGCCGCCGCCCTCAATATTGGCCACGCGGCCACATCCGCCCCGGATGATCTGGACCATCAGATTTTCCCCTCAGTTTACTATATAAACCAATCTCATGCTATTGGTTTAGGGGGATCCGAATTTGAGAGTTCTTAAACATAATTTTGCTCTCTAATTAGCATTAAAACCTCCAAGAAGATCAAGGTTTATTTCTTGCCAACATAGGTAAGTTTTCTAACTTATTTCTTCACGTTCTTGCATTATTTCTAATGTAGATCTTTAATATTCATGTTCTTGCATGTTTATTCATAGTTTCTTCATATGCTTCGCATGTTTATTCATATGTTCATATATGTTCTTCATATGTTCATCGTGTTCATAGATTAAAACCTTATTTATGCTATATTTAGGGTTGCGATCTTCATGTTTGCATGTTATTTCATAGCCGATGATGATCGAGGGTTCATCAACCCGAGGATGATCTAGGAACTACTTCTAAACCCTAATCTTTAGGTAATTCCCCCTCATTATGCATGATCCCGATTCTTCTGCCTATTCTAAATTCTTCTTGAACTACGCTGACCTGAGCTTCTCACATTGAGAGGAACGTAGGCAATCTTCGGATCCGGTCTCAAACACTAACACACTACTAACACAATCATCATGATAGAAAGACCGATCATTCGGGCAATAGGAGTGATAACGTCCAATATTCTTCTCTTGTTGTAATTTGACCCCCGAACCCATTAACATGCTTTTTCTCAAAGTTTTGGCTATAATTAAAACGGCGTGGCGACTCTCATAATTTTAATGTTGCTATGAATATTCTCAAATTCAAACACACGTATTCACAGTGGAGACTCTGCTGGGGACTGCTTTGAAACTTTTTCAAACTTAGTGGGTCTAACTTTCGTCACATCATGATGCTTGCCATGTTTACACATGCACACACTTGCCATGTTTACAGATGCACACACCTGACATGTTTACACATGCACACACCTGCCATGTTACACATGCACACACCTGCCATGTTTACACATGCACACTTGCCATGTTTTCACGTGCCCCCTACAGTTAAGCCATGTTTACACATGCACCCGCGCACTCCGCCATGTTAATACTTGTACCTTGTACCTTGTACCATGTACCCTTGTTATCTTTGCTTTAGTATTAGGGTCAAACAAAAACTCTGCTATGCTCCCTAGTATATTCTTATCTTCTCCCCCTTCTCTCTCTCTTGCATTGCATCATGCAAACATTCAAAACTTCTCTCTTTTCTCCCTAAAAAAGAATTAGTTTTTGCCTCACACTACCACTAGTCCATGTCAGCACTGCACAGGTCCCCATTACCCGGAGTATTCAATGTGCAGGAATTTGTGCGCTACTGTCGCACTCTTTTCGAGTCACTCGTCTACTCCACTCCCCGTGTACGTTCCACGAGCGGTGGGAACCTTTATCCTACCCGTGTCAACCCACACATAGAGATTAGGACACTCCTTGGACCAACCATTTAGGATGTAAATAAATGCAAAACTTTTCGTTAAATAAAATGTGCATTGCATCTAGACGACCTCTAAGGTCCATCGCTCACCCCTTGGGCCATCTATCAAAATTCCTCATCTTGGCCTATCTAGGTTACCTACCCATCATTGCGATCCATTTGGGTCTACCCTTCATCTCGACCCGCTTTGGTCAAAATCCCACCATCCTTTGACCCCCTGGGTCAACCTTATCTACCTTTGACCTCCTAGGTCAACCTTTGACCACCTAGGTCAACCTTCCCAACCTGTGACCTCCAAGGTCAACCTTATCTACCTTTGACCTCCTAGGTCAACCTTACCACCCTTTGACCTCTTAGGCCAACCTTTGACCCCCTAGGTCAATCTTATCCGTTTAAGTCAACCTTTGACCCCTTAGGTCAATCTTATCCGTTTAAGTCAACCTTTGACCCCCTAGGTCAACCTTACCAACCTTTGATCTCTTAGGTCTACCCTTGACCCCCTAGGTCAACTTTATCAACCTCCGACCTCTTAGGTCAACCCTTGACCTCCTAGGTCAACCTTATCACCTTCGACCTCTTAGGTCACCCCTCGACCTCTTAGGTCAACCTTTGACCCCTTAGGTCAACCTCAATCACCTTTTGACTTCTTAAGTCAAACTTTGACCCCTTAGGTCAACCGGTCAACCTTTGACCCCATAGGTCATTCTCATCTGCCTTTGACCCCATAGGTCAAACCTTGGACCCCTTAGGTCAACTTTATCACCCCTCGATCTCTTAGGTCAACCTTTGACCACTTAGGTCAACCTTATCCGCTTTTGACCTCTGAGGTCATCCTTTGACTCCCTAGGTCAACTTTATCAACCTCCGACCTCTTAGGTCAACCCTTGACCTCCTAGGTCAACCTTATCACCTTCGACCTCTTAGGTCACCCCTCGACCTCTTAGGTCAACCTTTGACCCCTTAGGTCAACCTCAATTACCTTTTGACTTCTTAAGTCAAACTTTGACCCCTTAGGTCAACCTCATCCGCCTTTGACCTCGTAGGTCAACCTTTGACCCCATAGGTCATTCTCATCTGCCTTTGACCCCATAGGTCAAACCTTGGACCCCTTAGGTCAACTTTATCACCCCTCGATCTCTTAGGTCAACCTTTGATCACTTAGGTCAACCTTATCCGCCTTTGACCTCTAAGGTCAACCTTTGACTCCCTAAGTCAACCCAATCACCTTCAACCTCTTAGGTCAAACTTGGACTCCTAGGTCAACCTTATCCGTTTTCGACCTCTTAGGTCAATCTTTGATTCCATAGGTAAACCCAATTACCTTTGACCTTAACCCGCTTAGGTCGAACCGTCATCTTGACCCACCTAGGTCATTATTTGACCTACCGTCGTCCAAACCAACCTAGGTCAACCCGTTTAGGTCCGCACACCATCCTTGACTCATTTAGGTCAACTTATCCGTCTTAGGTTAAAACTACCCCTTCACCCTCGACCCGTCAAGGTCAACCCGTGACCCGCTTAGGTCGACTTACCTATCTTGGATCCATCTAGGTCAATCTCCAACCTTCCTTAGTCCACCAACCCGAATAGGTCAACCTTAGACCCGCTTAGGTCAAACCATGTCTATCCCGCTTAGATCATCCCATAGGCAACCCGCTACAACCCGCTATCTTGATTCATTCACCATATAGGTCAATCCAACCCTTCTCATTTAGGTCGACCTATCCTTTACCCATCTACGTCAACCCACCATTATCGTCGCATTCTAGCTTGAACCACTTCTTGTCTCAAACCTTAGGTCAAATTTAGGTCAAACCATAAGTCAAACCATACCCGACTCAATCAAAACCAACTCCTATAGGTCTTCGTCACCCATGCTTGACCAAGGACCGAGTCATCTCCTGCTTTTGACCTCAAGATCGCTCTTTAGCTTAAAAAGACTCTATCAAATTGACCCCTATGGTCACCTCTCACCTCTTTTTAAAAGTCTAAACTTGATTCGAACTACGGCGACCTGAGCCTCTTATTGTGTGGAACCTCTCCCCCATGATAAGGGGAACGTAGGCAACTTCGGCCCGGTAAAACTTTCAATTTTTTACCAAAATGCATTTCAAAAATGTGGAGACCGACTCTTTTCCAAAAAATGATTCTTATAACGATGCCTTATCATTAAATACGAATCTAATTCTTTCATGACATAGAGTTCTGCATCATGTCGGCTGCAAGGAACATCGAAGTTGCAACTGAAGCTGCTACCCAAGATCCCGAGACAATCCTCTACACCGGTACTGCTCTCAGTAAGCAAGCATCCCACTTCGAAGCCATCCTCGATGAACAAGCAATCCACTTTAAGGCCATTCTCAACGAGCAAGTAACACACTTTCAGAAGGAGATGCATAAGACCCTAAGAGATATCGAGAGGCGCCATTTGTCTGACATTCGTAGCGTTTATGATTACCTCAGTCGAGTTCTCCCTCTTGCTCAATGTCAACACCCGTACGCTCCTCAAATGTACGGGCCGCCACAGACTGTCCCCGTCGGGATGCCTCCTATGACTACTCATCAACAAGGGGTGCCGGTACCTAAATCACCCTCAAAGACAGTTCGTGAAAGGAAGGACGAGCGCGAATTCGACGACTTAGGTATGCCGTTAGCCAAACTCTTCAAAAGTCTAGTTCAAGCCGGCAAGTTGTCTCCTTTGATCAACTATGAACCAAGTAGGGTGAAGCAATGCTTGGATCCCTCCAAACACTGCCAATACCACCAGTACATTGGGCATGACACCGAAGATTGCGTCCAATTGAGGAGAAAGATTCAAAGCCTCATTGACAGCGGAGCCATCACCCGCCAACGGAATACATGGGCATGGGCAAAAGAGGAAATTGGGGCTACCTCCTTTAAATAAAAGAAAAGAAAAGGGTCATTCAGTCTTCGTAGGTTCTAGAGTGTCCTTAGTCAAAAGTCCACCTTGGACGATTTTTGTTTCTTTAAGTAAAAGTCCACCCCGGACTAGTCAGTTTAAATCTTTTAGTTCCAATAAAAAGGTCTCTATTTCTTTTCTTTTCTCTCTAGACTTGAGACATAAGCTTGCATATATCAATTTCATGAAAATTGTCTTATTCACCATTTTCGCTTGATTGCTATATCTTTATATGATGAATTAATCTTAATCTTACTCATTAATGACGACTCATTAAAAGGTAAATCGACCCACAAACCATTCACATAACTAAGTAAATGATTAATCTCAAAATAACAAATGCTTCGATCAATTGGGGATGAACGAATCACTTTCCCTTCTCTCTACATTCTACCCCATACACTCTCTCTATACACTCACCCCTTGTACACACTTCATGTACACTCTCTATATACACCTTCTCCCATACACTATCCTCATACGCCTCTCATCCCACCATTAGACCCCTTTTTATAAGGTCGTGACAAAGAAATGGACTGCGGTTGCTCATCATCAAATAGACATCCATGCTGCCACAATTTAAAGGGTTGGTTTGTTCCCATCATGAGTACTACATGCCGTTACACTGGGGCTGTCCGTATTCTATCGCAAATATAAGACAAGTGCACGAAGTCATTCATTGGTGCACGTGATAATCCAATGGAGCTCTACCGGTGAAAATCAAGGGGCTAGGATGCCCGCCGCCAGCAAAAGGCCGCTTGAACTATAAGGAAGCTACCTCGCAATCGAGAGAGGCGAAAGCAAACTAGGGGCTTGTCTCGCCCAATGTTTCATGCACAAATATAAAAATATATATATAAAAATATGGCTCGCTAGGTTGAAACCCAAAAAGGCGACCTAGGCAAAAGTTAGAGCATTGCACAAAAAGAAGCCTGCTAGGTTGAAAACCCGAAAGGGCGGCCTAGGAAAAAAAAGGGTGTGCACAAAGAGATAAAATAAAAAAAGAAAAAGAAAAATAGAAGGGGCTATCACCATGGAAAAGTAAAAGTCCCATTTTCTTTTCACCTCAAATGTTCTATTTTCCTTTCTTTCCTTACAAAGTAGATAAACGGCAGCAACCCATGACAACTACGATGGAGAAATCCACTGCAACAACTACAAAGAAGTAATCTACCGCAATGAGCTACACAGAACAACTCACCTCAAATGAACCTCACACCCCTAAACTCAAAACCCAACTTCATCGTCAACCGGGCAACCACTCAAAGCCAAACACAACCCACCTCGTAGGCAATTTTCCTTCTCTTCTCTCTTGCCCCATATTTCTACTCCTGACTTCTTCACTCACAACTGATCAAAACATTTATTATTTCGAGACTACTTGTCTAAAACATAATCATAAGATGCATAACTAATCAACGAGGTCCATTCTCGAGCAATCAAATGAGAATCTTGAATAAACCAATTTTCAAATGTCTCGACAAGTCTTCCGTTCTACAATCTAGGAAAAAGCTAAACACTTACTTTCTGTCAAAGCAGGGGCTTCCTCCCTTTTGTACATATATACACTCAGTTACCCGAAAAGTCAAAATATGAGTACTATCTCTCTCTCTCTCTCTCTTACTCTCCCCAAAATGCCCCTGCAAGTTTTCATACAATTCTTTTTCTTATTTGGAGTCGACTGAATGATTTCTTAAAAAAAAAAAAAAAAAAAATTGAGGCAAAAGAGATGCCCGCTGGATTGAAAACCCGCAAGGGCGGTCTAGGCAGAAAAAGGGTGCGTCTTAAAAGAGGTAGGATACCCCGATCTACGCAACTGGGGCTTCCCTAACAATAAACGACCGACCATAAGGTTTCTCAAAGAATGCCGGGGCTTCATCGAGCACATACTTAGAAGAAGAGGACTCCTCATCATCAAGCTCGACGTAGGATCTCTCAAAGGAGGGAGGATACCCGCTCATCAAACTAGAGCGTCCCCAACAAAATGGGTCGACTATGCGCTTTCTCGGAGAACACCGGAGCTTCAACAAGGAAGGGCATCCTTCATCGCCGAGCTCGGCACATGACGAACTCTTTGAATTGGTTAGAATCGTAATTAATTATAAAGCATCTTTATAAAGTCATAACACTTTCAAAAGTTTTCTCTTCCACGACACTTTGTTTATAAACCCGCACTCTCGGTCTCCGCAAAATTTGTATAAACCTCCTCGGTCCACTCTGAGACCCATCTTTGTGATTCTTGAACCGACTCGATCCTTCACCCTATTTCCTACACAATAAGATACCCTTACGTCCCAATCTGACTTGATTCAAAACCTTAGGTCCCGCACCTACCCGGTCAGTCTTACATAGGTTACACCATAACCCCTTAGCTCGACCCTCCATAAGTTAGTAGCGGGACTCCTAAAACCTCAAACCAGTCTTACCCAAAACCTCAAGCCTTAAGCCAGTCTACCGAATCCAAATCCTTAGAATGACCCATTAGGTCCCGAACCTACTGGTCTCGAGTCTACCTGATCTCTTAGATCCCAAACCTATCAATATATATTCATCCTTACCTTGTCCAGACTATGTCTCCCCTATCCTCTTAGGTCTAACCTCTTAGGTCTACCCAGTCTAACCTATTGAACGATCCCTTAGATCCCAAGTCCATGCAAGGCCGCCAAACACCTACCTTATAGGTCTCTAGCATATCCGATTCACACCTTAGGTCTCAACTCCCAAACCCTTTAGATCACAAAACTGTCTACCCTCTAGGTCTATAACCTTAGATGTCGACCCTTAGAACTCTTTAGTTCCCAAGCCTGCTTGGTCCAACCAAAACAATGCCATCTACGCATACTGTCATACCCAAACCATGGCCCTGCCACTCTTAAACCTAATGTTGCTCCTTAGCTTCAAAAGACTTCCTAGTCTGACCTTCAACCCTTTAGGTCTCTAACCTAATTAATCCGAGCCGAGTCCAAACCTCGCCACCTACAAGGTCCACCCTTGAACTCCATGGATCTCAAACCTTTCTTCCCCACGAGTCCAAACCTCAAACGTGCTCGAACGCATAGGACCTCCCGCATACCATGATATTCCATAAAGATATCAAAACCCGTCCAGTCAAAAATCGTACGCTTAACACCTTTGGTCCCATACCAAACCCACCTTCGCAATCGCCGAACGAGCTTGGTCACGCGCAATGACCTCTGAGACAAACTTAGGACCTAAGCATACCCAATCCAACTTAGGTACCTATTGTACTCAAGCAAAGTCTTGGACACTCGATCCCTTTACCTAAAGCGCCAACATGGTCATATATCCAAAACCATTTCCCGCACCTATGGTTCGCACCTAGCCTAAACTTTCAAACACTCTAGGATCCAAGCCCGACATGCGTATTAGGTACTAGGATCATCCAATCCCAATCCGTTGCTCCTTGGCCGACCTCAAGCCTGCTTGGTCCTAACCCATGACGCGGTTTCTCTAGGACAAAAGACTTACCCGCTTGAAAGCCTTATGTCCCAACGCTACCCTGCCTAGCCTTCAATCTCCTAGATCTCACGCCTACCATTCCATTAGGCCCCGGTCTCCTTAACACATGTCTGAGTCTTACCCTAGCTAAACCCTAGCACTCTAGCCTAGGTCTAACCTATCGAGCCTATCCAGCCATGAGGTATCAAGCTCACCTGCCCCAAACCGCAACACTCTTAGACCTCAAACTTGCTCGGTCTAAACCAAGAAAAACCTTCAAATGCTTTCGGTCTCCAAACCCTAGCCTCAAGCCTAGGTAGTCACCTTCTATTCAAAGCCTAGCCTTAAACCTAGGTAATCGCATTCCCTCTAAACCCTAGTCCCAAACCTAGCCTCAAGCCTAGGTAGTCACCTTCTATCCGAAGCCTAGCCTTAAACCTAGGTAATCACATTCTCTCAACCCTAGCCTCAAGCCTAGGTGGCCACATCCTCTACAAACCCTATCCTCTAGCCTAAGAAGTCACATGCGCTCCGAACCCTAGCCTCAAGTCTAGGTAGTCACCTTCTATCCGAAGCCTAGCCTTAAACCTAGGTAATCACATTCTCTCAACCCTAGCCTCAAGCCTAGGTGGCCACATCCTCTACAAACCCTAGCCTCTAGCCTAGGAAGTCACATGCGCTCCGAACCTTAGCCTCAAGCCTAGGTAGTCACCTTCTATCCGAAGCCTAGCCTTAAACCTAGGTAATCACATTCTCTCAACCCTAGCCTCAAGCCTAGGTGGCCACATCCTCTACAAACCCTAGCCTCTAGCCTAGGAAGTCACATGCGCTCCGAACCCTAGCCACAAGCCTAGGTAGTCACCTTCTATCCGAAGCCTAGCATTAAACCTAGGTAATCACATTCTCTTAACCCTAGCCTCAAGCCTAGGTTGCCACATCCTCTACAAACCCTAGCCTCTAGCCTAGGAAGTCACATGCGCTCCGAACCCTAGCCTCAAGCCTAGGTTGCCACATCCTATACAAACCCTAGCCTCTAGCCTAGGAAGTCACATGCGCTCCGAACCCTAGCCTCAAGCCTAGGTAATCACATCTTCCCAAACCCTAGCCTCAAGCCTAGGTAGTCACGTTCCCCCAAAACCCTAGCCTCAAGACTAGGTAGCTACGTCCTTCCTAAACCCTACCCTCGAGCCTAGGTAGTCACATTCCCTCTAACTCTAGCCTAAAGCCTAGGAAGTTACATCCTTCTTAAACCCTAGCCTCAAACCTAGGAATCTGCATTCTCTCCAAACCCTAGTCTCAAGCCTAGGAAGCACCATCCTCTTTAACCCTAGCCCAAATTCTAGGGAATTTCAAAGCCCCGTATGCAACATCATTTCCAAATTCCCGAAATCCTAGTCTCGAAACCTAGGAAATTTACAATCTCAATTCTCCGTTTTATTGAACCCTAGTCCAAAACCTAGGATATAATGCCCTGTCCAAAACTCAATCAACCCTAGCCTCAAGCCTAGGAAGCCGCATTCGCTCTAAACCCTAGCCGCGAGCCTAGGTAGTCGCATTCGCTCTAAACCCTAGCCTCAAGTCTAGGTAGTCGCATTCTTTCTAAAACCCTAGCCTCAAGCCTAGGTAGAAATTATCCTCTTTAAACTCTATCATCAAGCCTAGGATTCAACATTCCCTTCAAACCCCAGTCCTAGACCTAGGAAACTCCTTCACCTTAGTCTCAAAATATAGGAAGTTTACAGTCCTTAGCCTTAAAATCTAGCCTAAAGCCTAGGTTACCACGAACATTTCCAAGCCACAGTCACCAATCCCGGAAAATGGTGAACCCTAACATCAAGCTTAGTGGACCTTCCACAAAAGCAATCCCTCTTCCCAACGGTCCATTGTCTCAAGCCTAGGAAGTCACAACCTTTCCAACTCCCAGCCTTATGTCTAAAAGCCAATGCCTTTGCAACCTCTGAGCCTACCACAACTCCACGCCCTAGCCTCCTAGACCTAGGAAACTCCTAAACCCTAGTCCCAAACCTAGGAGAGTCATGGTCCTTAAACACCAGTTTCCAAACCCTTGTTCGAAACCCTAACATCTAGGAAGTTCCCAAACCTCAACCTTTCCAAGCTCTAGCACTAAGCCTAGGGTTGATTACTCTCCTGATGCTTAAATAAACTCCTATCCCTAGCCTGTAAGCCTAGGAAACCCACAGTATCTCCAAGACATAATCTAAAGCCCAAGAAGCCGTGACACCTTTGGCATCCCTATCTCAAGATTAGGAGACCACCATCTTCCTTATTCCCTTTCCTTAAAAGAGCCTTAGGTCCTACCTCTAGGCAACCAAGAAAAATGTCCCTTACCTAACACCTTGGTCTCAATGGCTCGTAGCCTCATCCCCTCCTAAATTAGGATAAGCGGAACCCAGATCATGTTTCCCATATTAGCAACTCCCCGAGAGTCCATCTCCTTTGCGTCTCCCTAAAGGTCATTTGCCCTTGTGACTCACCAAAGAGTCCCTTGTGACTCCCCGAGAGTCTATCACCTTTGTGACTCCCCGAGAGTCCGTCACCCTGGGACTCCCCTAGAGTCTATCACCTTTGTGACTCCCCGAGAGTTCATCCCGTTTGCGACTTCATAACAATCCATCATCTTTGCCTCCACATGCAAAATTTCAGTTATACCCCTAGTACATTCCCCTTTGATTCATTTTAGGTGCCCTTAGCGCTGTTTTGACTGATATTCGATACCTTTGGGAACGGAAAGCCCCTTAAAATTTCCATTCTTCACCAAATATTTGCTTAGGATTCGTATGGTTGTAAAGACTTCGGCGCCTCTATGACATACGCATCCTAGATCGATCGTGATTGGCAGAAGCCTCGGCGTTTCTGTTTGCGGGAGATCCAGCATCTATTTTAGCATTTCCTAATATTTACTTAGGATTCGTATGGTTGTAGAGACTTTGGCGCCTCTATGACATACGCATCCTAGATCGATCGTGATTGGCAGAAGCCTCGGCGTTTCTATTTGCGAGAGATCCAGCATCTATTATTTTAGCACTTCCTAATATTTGCTTAGGATTCGTATGGTTGTAGAGACTTTGGCGCCTCTATGACATACGCATCCTAGATCGATCGTGATTGGCAGAAACCTCGGCGTTTCTGTTCGCGAGAGATCCAGCATCTATTATTTTAGCATTTCCTAATATTTGCTTAGGATTCGTATGGTTGTAGAGGCTTTGGCGCCTCTATGACATACGCATCCTAGATCGATCGTGATTGGCAGAAGCCTCGGCGTTTCTGTTCGCGAGAGATCCAGCATCTATTATTTTAGCATTTCCTAATATTTGCTTAGGATTCGTATAGTTGTAGAGACTTTGGCGCCTCTATAACATACGCATCCTAGATCGATCGTGATTGGCAGAAGCCTCGGCGTTTTTGTTCGCGAGAGATCCAGCATCTATTATTTTAGCATTTCCTAATATTTGCTTAGGATTCGTATAGTTGTAGAGACTTTGGCGCATCTATGACATACGCATCCTAGATCGATCGTGATTGGCAGAAGCCTCGGCGTTTCTGTTTGCGAGAGATCCAGCATCTATTATTTTAGCATTTCCTAATATTTGCTTAGGATTCGTATGGTTGTAAAGACTTCGGCGCCTCTATGACATACGCATCCTAGATCGATCGCGATTGGCAGAAGCCTCGGCGTTTCTGTTTGCGGGAGATCCAGCATCTATTTTAGCATTTCCTAATATTTGCTTAGGATTCGTATGGTTGTAGAGACTTCGGCGCCTCTATGACATATGCATCCTAGATCGATCGTGATTGGCAGAAGCCTCGGCGTTTCTGTTTGCGAGAGATCCAGCATCTATTATTTTAGCATTTCTTAATATTTGTTTAGGATTCGTATGGTTGTAGAGACTTTGGCGCCTCTATGACATACGCATCCTAGATCGATCGTGATTGGCAGAAGCCTCGGCGTTTCTGTTTGCGAGAGATCCAGCATCTATTATTTTAGCACTTCCTATTATTTGCTTAGGATTCGTATGGTTATAGAGACTTCGGTGCCTCTATGACATACGCATCCTAGATCAATCGCGATTGGCAGAAGCCTCGGCGTTTCTGTTTGCGAGAGATCCAGCATCTATTATTAGGATTTGTATGGTTGTAGAGACTTCGGCGCCTCTATGACATACGCATTCTAGATCGATCGCGATTGGCAGAAGCCTCGGCGTTTCTGTTTGCGAGAGATCCAGCATCTATTATTTGGATTCGTATGGTTGTAGAGACTTCGGCGCCTCTATGACATGCGTATCCTTGATCAATCACGATTGGCAGAAGCCTCGGCGTTTCTGTTTGCGAGAGATACAGCACCTATTATTAAGATTCGTATGATTGTAGAGACTTTGGCGCCTCTATGACATACGTATCCTTGATCGATCGTGGTTGGCAGAAGCCTCGGCGTTTCGTTAGCACAATCGGCAGGAGCCCTGGCGATCCTGATTGCGTTTACCATTCCATCTTGGGATTATTTAGACAACGTAATCTTTATTTTTCCCAAATGACTTCATTTCCTAACGAATGTTCGTTCTTCATACAGGATAGTGCCCGTAGGTTTATTATCCCTAGCAGAAGTCCGATGGCTCGCTTTTCCCTAATCGCTCTGAACTACGACCGGCTTGATTCCTCGGAGGATACGTAGGAAACCTGAAAAGGTCCAGCCACCCGACCAACATGGTCATCTCTCATCCCCAGCAAGTGCATTTTCCCCAGCAGAAAACGTTGTTCCCCATCAGAGGACAGTCCTTCCCAATTTCCCCATCAGATTTGAACTACGTTTGGCTTGATTCCCCCGCGGATACATAGGTCGCCTGTCAAGGTCCAGCCGTTCCCTTACCTTTCCTCTGTTTTGAAACTCATGTTTCAGAACGGTTCCTATTTTTATCATCGACCCTCCATTGCCTTACAAGAAGCGTCGCCGAGGGGCTACTGTTAGTACCCGATCTGAAAATGAGTTTATTAGGGCTTTCCCAAATATACAAGGACTTTATGGGAATTAGAAACCTTGCAAAGACTTGTCCTGGATTCCCAAAAATAGCTCAATGTTCTAGAAAACATTAAATATGGACATTTAGGGTTGCCTTGTATGAACAGTAAAACCCTAGCTTGAATTTCAAGTCAGCGCGCAACGATGGCCACGCGGTCACTTTCGCCGCCGCCCTCAATATTGGCCACGCGGCCACTTTCGCCGCCGCCCTCAATATTGGCCACGCGGCCACATCCGCCCCGGATGATCTGGACCATCAGATCTTCCCCTCAGTTTACTATATAAACCAATCTCATGCTATTGGTTTAGGGGGATCCGAATTTGAGAGTTCTTAAACACAATTTTGCTCTCTAATTAGCATTAAAACCTCCAAGAAGATCAAGGTTTATTTCTTGCCAACATAGGTAAGTTTTCTAACTTATTTCTTCACGTTCTTGCATTATTTCTAATGTAGATCTTTAATATTCATGTTCTTGCATGTTTATTCATAGTTTCTCCATATGCTTCGCATGTTTATTCATATGTTCATATATGTTCTTCATATGTTCATCGTGTTCATAGATTAAAACCTTATTTATGCTATATTTAGGGTTGCGATCTTCATGTTTGCATGTTATTTCATAGCCGATGATGATCGAGGGTTCATCAACCCGAGGATGATCTAGGAACTACTTCTAAACCCTAATCTTTAGGTAATTCCCCCTCATTATGCATGATCCCGATTCTTCTGCCTATTCTAAATTCTTCTCGAACTACGCTGACCTGAGCTTCTCACATTGAGAGGAACGTAGGCAATCTTCGGATCCGGTCTCAAACACTAACACACTACTAACACATTCATCATGATAGAAAGACCGGTCATTCGGGCAATAGGAGTGATAACGTCCAATATTCTTCTCTTGTTGTAATTTGACCCCCGAACCCATTAACATGCTTTTTCTCAAAGTTTTGGCTATAATTAAAACGGCGTGGCGACTCTCATAATTTTAATGTTGCTATGAATATTCTCAAATTCAAACACACGTATTCACAGCGCCTGCTCCTGATGCGCCTCCAACTGTTCATGCGCCTCCATCTGATCGATAACAACTCAAAGAAAAAATCTCTGCAGATTTATTTGGTGAAGATATTGAGGATCAACCTCAGGGGGAGCCAGAACCTTTAAGGCGCAAACCATCTTCTGTACGCCCAAAGGCTCCTGCGCCTCATCCTGAAGAAATTTTTTCAAGTGCAGAGTATCTTCCATCACCTCCCCGCGCTCCTACTCCGCGCCCCTCTACTCCTGCGCCTCCTCCTCCCACTCCTGATATGAGTGTGGTTATTTCTCTTCTCCAGCAACTCCAGCAAGGCCAGTCTCAAATGAACTCACAATTAGAGCTTCATACTTCAATGCTTACCCAGCAGGCTGATGAGATTGCTGCCATTAAGGGGGAGATAAAGCGCATAGATGCCAACATCAAGGACAAACACTTCCTGACCCCTCAACAGTGGAATGATGCTATTGATCAGATGAACGATTTATTCAAAGGTACTCTTGCTTCTCTTCACGAGCGAATTAGCGCTGGCATCCAACTCACCGATGGCCAAGATTTTATAAACGCTATAAAGGAAGTAGAGTTGAACATAGTGGGTGATAAAAGGAAACTGTTTGAAATGGTGGCTGGAGATAGCCATAAGTTATTGAGCGTTGTTGATAAGCTCAACGAAGTTAAGGATGAGCTACAAATCCTGGGACTATCTGTCTATGGCCCAGAACCAAATGATGAACCCAGCGCTGCTCCAATTGCTCCTAATTCACATGCGCCTGGATCTCATGCGCCCTCTTCCAGCCCTGCTCCTGCTCCTAGCGCGCATGTTGACATTAATTCCCTGCTTTCAAAGATTGAAGTCTTGAAGGAGTTAGTTGTCACCCACTTCAACGCCGCGCACTCCAGCGCAGACAGGCGCGCAGATAGGATTTCCTCTGACATTGTTTCAGCGCAGGCTGCCATTGAAGCAAACTTTCAGAACGTTGCAGAAAACGTCGCTCAACAGCAAGCCATTACTAAACGCACCATTGATGAATATCAAAACATCAATGTTGGTCATTTGCGCTACCTCAGAGACGGCGTCACGGACACTCATGGTTTAGTGAACCGTAGTCTTCAGCTTGCAAAGCAAATTCAGCGCTCTGTTTCAGAGATCATTGAAGGATTGAAGGACGATGATGCGCCTCCCAACCCTTAGTTTCTATTTTGATTGTAAGTTATTGTTGGTAGTGGTGCCCTAGGCACGTTTAATAAACATTGTAATTGTTATCATTTATTTCATATCAATAAAGAGATGTTTTGATTATTATTGTTGTTCTTGTTTACTTATAATAATCCCCGTCCCTAGTACTTGTTAAGCACTAGTATAAAGGCTAAATGATCATGGGATGATCATGTTAGATTTATGGGTACTTGTTTGGAACAAGGTACTGGACATGACCCGCTGTATGAGATTTATGTCATGGTCTATGTCGAACATATATCTCATATTAGTTATGTCAATTGAATCCTTAGACATGAAGTTATTATAGTCTTCCACTTGATGAACATTGTGTTTGACATATTCAAACGCTACCTTAACACGGTAGTTATAAAGGGTATGATTGGCATAATCGGATTCCCGTTGGGAAGAATAATAAGCTAAATGGATTTGTCCCTCCAACGGAGAGATGCCATGCTTGGGCCCCTCGAAAGAATGATGTTGATGAAATGTTCGGCCGGACTCAAATGGATTGATTGGATCAATAGCATTTGAATTATCAACATATTCGGAATCGAGAAAGTATTGAACAAAACAAGTTGACTGTTTGACCATGACTTGTGTTCAATGACATCGTGGACAAAGGGATTGTGACATATTCTAAAGGAATGCGAACTTGTATCTAGTTATACTATTTGGGTAGGTATGACGGTTTGCTAGAACCTAATCATATCTTATGGAATCATGTTTGAGCCCATTGCCAACTTAGTATAATCCTAGAGGGTCACACACAATAGAACGAATCTTAAATAAGAGGACTATATTGGAATTTAGAGTCAAAGGACCTTGGAGGAATTTCTGGAAACATTCTGGGCTGTTTGGTCTACCGAGCGGGCGCTTGAGTCAGACCAGGCGGGCGCCTGAATTAATTCCAGAAAAGCCAAGGACCTTCTGGTCATTCAAGCGGGCGCCTGGTCCTTTACAAGCGGGCGCCTGGTGCTGCCGACAGGAAAATTCCTAATTCGATTAGGAAAGGTTTTTGGCACAAGTTACCTATTTGGAATAGGTCTTAATTGTGTATAAAAACCCCAATTCGGCCAGACCATATTTACTAGTGCTTTTGTGAGTCTCAAAGAGTTTGAGAGAGATTTTATTTTGTTCTAAGATATCATTGATTGAGGAACAAAATAATTCACAAATAAATTCCATATAGTTCTTTATTATATTGTGAAAGTGTGTTTCATAATATTGGTCTAGCAACCAAGATCAAAGAAGCTCATTTGATATTCGTTCGAAGTGTGGATACCGCTAGAGGGTGAAAATCATCATCTTCAAAGTTCGTGTTCAAGCTTCGTGATCGTGATCAAGTCTTCAATTCTCCACCAAAGACCAAGAAAAAATTGATAGCCATCAAGGGTTAGTTATTCCTCTATTCATCTTGTTGTATTTGATTTAATCATATGAACGGATCCATGGCTTTGGGTTTTCTTAAAATTTTAATTGCTATATTCCGCTGTGCATGTTACTTGGAAACCCAACAGTGGTATCAGAGCCCCGTTCATGTTCATTAATTCAATACTTGGATCATGTTGTGTGTATATAAATTGTTTATGTGCCAAGCATGATATGAATATTGGATTATATGATGTTTATGTGTTTTGTGATTTTATGTGGTTTATTGTTTTGCAACTTTAATCGCACGATTCAATCGCAATAAAAATTATGGTGGATTCTGAATTATTTCGATTATTGATTTTTGATTAGATCAAAGTTTTAATAATCGGGGAAAAATAATTTTGAGACCAAAATTTCGAACTTGAAAATTCTATACCATTCTGACAATCAAGCGCCCGCCCGCGCTGGACCAGGCGCGCGCGCGCTTCAGGCGCCCGCTCGCTGGAAACCAGGCGCGCGCTCGCTAGGCCAGAATGTTTTGATTCTTGTTGAAATCTGATTCTGGAATTTTTCAATAAATTCAACAAAACCAGTAACAGAACCAATTCAGACTTGATGATCTGGAATTGGTTTTGGGTAGTTGTTTTGTGTGTGGATTTTGGGGTTTGATTTTCCTATTTGTTTTAGTCTTGTAATTCCTAGATTGGTTCAAGTTTTGGATGGCTAATCTGCGTTCATCGAGATTGTGTTTCCCAAAATTGATCGCAATCAAAGTTTCAAAGATAAAACGAAGTTAGAATTATGAAGAGTTCATAATTGCTAAAATTGAGAAACAAAGTTCTTGATTCGATGATTGAAGATCCATGTGGAATTGTGAATGCAATTGGCCTACGTTCATCGAGACCATCTATTGCTTAGTTTCGGCCACATGGACTACTTTCTTGGTTTCTTGAATTAGTGCGGGATTGTGGTTGCCTAATGGCTTAGTTCGACCGCACTTCTTGTTGTCTTGATTTGGAGATAATAACCAAAGTTGAAATAGCCTCATCCTCATAATTATAGAGAAACTAATGACACATAAATATCATGCTTAAATTAATAGAGATTAATTTAGTGGCTAAACTTGATGTGTAACATGTTTATATTATGTGCTCATAAATGTGTTATATGCTATATGTGATGAACCTTCAAAGAAAATTTTAAGTCCTTCTTTGCCATGCCATGATTAAAACACTTGTTTATATATGGGTGATTTTGATGCGGGTTCGCCTCCGCGAAGTGCATTGATTTTATTCATATATGAGCAAGATGAGGTTCATTAATTTAATGTGGGCTTGCCTCCGCAAGGTGCGTTAAATTGAATGGTTCCTATGCGTTTAAAATGGTCGGACTTAATTAGGCGTCAAAACAGTTTTGGGCCTAGGCAAACATGTTTTTTGAAATTGGATTTCTCAAAGAATCTCATAAAAGGATCTAAGAATCATATGGGATATGATTGACATGATTGTCTACCTAATTAATTTAGTTTTTGAGCGGTCCGCCTCCGTGGACTCAAAAGTTAAATTAAAGTTGGATCTTTGCCCAATTAAATTATATTATACATTGGATGTATAAGAAGAATTTAGTGGGAGTATTTGTTTGGAAAAATACATTGTTTATCTCTTTAATGAAAACCGGTACTTATTAAATTTTGGAAATTTTGCATATTTGTAGATAATGACTAATAACACTCAATCAATGTCGTTGCGATCGATCCTTGAGAAGGATAAGCTCGAAGAGAATGGTACAAACTTTATGGATTGGATCCGTAGCATAAGAATCGTTCTTAGGCAAGAAGATAAGTTGTACATTCTCGATGGGCCTCTCCCTGCTGAACCACCGCCTACTGCCCCTAGGGTAGAAAGGGACAATTACAAGAAACATCGTAATGATTCTAGAGATGTAAGTTGTCTCATGCTTGCTGCTATGTGCTCAAAACTCCAACAAAGTTTGGAACATTTGGAAGCCTATGAGATAGGCGTGGAGTTGAGAACCATGTTTCAAGAGCAAGCTAGGCAAGAGAGGTACAAGACCATTGTTGCATTCACTACTTGTAAAATGAATGAAGGGCAACAAGTGAGTCCTCACTTTCTTAAAATGAAAGGTTATGTAGAGCACCTTGAGAAACTTGGCTATCCAATCCCATTGGAGCTAGCCACGGATCTCATTCTTAATTCATTGCCTAAAAGTTATAATCAGTTTGTGATGAATTATAACATGCATGGAATGGATAAGAATCTCTCTGAGTTGCATGGGATGCTCAAAATTGCAGAGATGAAAATTGTGGAGAAAGGTTTTCCCGTGCTCTTGGTTCATGATGGGAAGAAGGCTAGTGCCAAAGGAAAGGGTAAGGCAAAAGTTGTCAAACCCAAGATAAGCAAGGCAAAGGTTGCCAAGGCTTCTGAGGCAAAACCTGATTCACAAAAGGATGCAATCTGTTTACATTGTCAAGAAATTGGTCATTGGAAACGTAATTGCAAGGCTTTCTTGGAAGAGCAAAAGAAGAAGAAGAGCAGCAAGGCTGCGTCGACTTCAGGTATCTATATGATAGATATTCTCCTTTCTACCACTGATTCTTGGGTATTGGATACCGGATGTGGTTCTCACATTTGTCTAAATGTGCAGGGACTAAAGAATAGGAGACTGCTTAAAGAAGGTGAGGTAGATCTACGCGTGGAAAATGGAGCAAGAGTTGCTGCATTAGCCGTAGGGACTTATGAAGTCACTTTACCTTCCGGATTAATTCTTGTTTTGAACAATTGTTATTATGTTCCGGATTTAAGCAGAAATATTATTTCAATTTCTTGTTTGGATAATGAAGGTTTTAAGTTTCTTATTGAGAATAAGAAATTTTTTATTTATTTAAATGATGTGCTTTATGGTATTGCTAATTCATTTAATGGCCTTTATATCTTGGATGTCAAGAATGAAAATAATGACAATGTCTATCATGTAAATAAGAAATCTAAACCTAATGATGTAAATCATACTTATTTGTGGCATTGCCGTCTTGGTCATATTAATGAGAAGCATATCTCAAAACTCCATGGGGACGGACTTTTGGGTTCATGTGACTTAGAGTCATATGATACTTTTGAGTCGTGTCTTCTTGGAAAAATGACTAAGACACCTTTTACCAAGTTGGGTGAAAGGGCAAGCGACTTATTGGGGTTGATACATTCCGATGTATGCGGATCGTTAAGTAGCAATGCTAGGGGAGGATTTCAATACTTCATAACCTTCACTGATGATTATAGTAGATTTGGGTATGTTTACCTAATGAAACATAAGAGTGAAGTGTTTGAGATATTTAGAATATTTCAAAATGAAGTAGAAAAATAACTTGGCAAAAGTATTAAAGCACTTCGATCAGATCGTGGTGGAGAATACTTGAGTCAAGAATTTGATGATCATCTAAAGAATTGTGGAATAGTTTCACAATTAACTCCACCTGGAACGCCACAATGGAATGGTGTGTCCGAAAGGAGAAATCGGACTTTGTTAGACATGGTTCGATCAATGATGAATCAAGTTGATCTTCCAATATCCTTTTGGGGTTACGCCCTAGAAACCGCTGCTTTCACACTAAATCGTGTTCCAACTAAATCGTTCAAAAGACTCCATATGAGATGTGAAGCGGAAAGAAGCCTTGTCTATCTTTCATGAAGATTTGGGGTTGCGAAGCTTTTGTCAAAAGACTTGTCTCAGACAAACTTGCACACAAATCTGATAAATGTATTTTCGTGGGATATCCTAAGAAAACTAGAGGATATTACTTTTACAACCGTGAGGACAACAAAGTGTTTGTTGCCCGAACTGGTGTCTTTCTAGAGAAAGAGTTTCTCTCCAAAGAAATCAGTGGGAGTAAAATAAATCTTGAAGAAATTCGAGACCCAGAAAATAACATTGAACCAATAGTGGAACAAGAACAAGAACCACAAGGAGTTGTGGAACCTGTTCAAAATACCCAAGCAACTCGCAGATCTAGTAGGTTACGATCCGAGCCCGAGAGATATGGATTTCTCGTAACGGATAGTAATGAGGTAGAAATCATTGAGAATGATGAACCATCAACCTACCAAGAGGCGATGTCTTCTCCTGATTCAGACAAGTGGCTTGGAGCCATGGAATCCGAATTGCAATCCATGCAAGACAATCAAGTTTGGAATTTGATTGATGCGCCCGAAGGTGTAAAAACCATAGGATGCAAATGGGTCTTCAAGAAGAAGACTGACATGGATGGGAAGGTGCATACTTACAAAGCTAGGCTTGTAGCGACGGGTTATAGGCAAGTTCATGGTATTGACTATGATGAGACCTTTTCACCCGTAGCAATGATCAAGTCTATAAGAATTTTGCTTGCCATTGCTGCACATCATGACTATGAAATATGGCAGATGGACGTCAAAACCGCTTTCCTGAATGGAAAACTTCAAGAGGATGTGTATATGACACAACCAGAAGGTTTTGAACAAGATTCTAAGGTATGAAAATTGCAGAGATCCATCTATGGATTGAAGCAAGCTTTAAGGAGTTGGAATCTCCGTTTTGATGAATCGGTCAAAGAGTTTGGTTTCATCAAGAACGAAGATGGGCCTTGTGTATACAAGAAGATTAGTGGGAGCATAGTGCTATTCCTTATTTTATACGTGGATGACATATTACTTATTGGAAACGACGTTCCTACACTTCAGTCTGTGAAGACTTGGTTAGGAAAGTGTTTCTTAATGAAAGATATGGGTGAAGCCGCATATATTCTTGGCATTAAGATCTATAGAGATAGATCAAGGAGGCTACTTGGTTTAACCCAAAGTACATACATTGACAAGGTCATTAGAAGATTCCGTATGGAAAATTCTAAGAGAGGCACCTTGCCCGTGTTACATGGAGTTTCTCTAAGCAAGACTCAATGTCCTAAGACAAACGATGAGCGTGAGAAAATGAATAATGTTCCATATGCTTCGGCAATTGGGTCCATCATGTATGCCATGATTTTTACTAGGTCGGATGTATCTTATGCTTTGAGCATGACAAGTAGATTCCAATCCGACCCTGGAGAAAATCACTGGATAGCCGTAAAAGCGATTCTTAAGTACTTGAGAAGAACTAAAGACTCGTTTTTGGTCTATGGAGGAATGGAAGATGATCTCGTTGTAAATGCTTACACGGATGCAAGCTTCCAAACCGACAAAGACGATAGCCGATCGCAATCGGGTTTTGTGTTTATGTTAAATGGTGGAGCTATAATCTGGAAGAGTTCCAAGCAAAGTACAACCGCTGATTCTACAACAGAAGCTGAGTATATTGCTGCATCGGATGCTGCAAAGGAAGCTGTTTGGATTAAGAAGTTCATAACTGAACTTGAAGTGGTTCCTAGTATTGCTAATCCAATAGACCTTTATTGCGATAATAATGGTGCTATTGATCAAGCAAAGGAACCAAGAGCACATCAGAAATCTAAACACATACTTAGGCGTTTTCATATCATTCGAGAGATCGTTGATAGGGGAGACGTAAATATATGCAGAGTACCTACTGATGACAATGTTGCGGACCCGCTAACAAAGGGACTTCCACAAGCTAAACATGATGGTCATGTTAGGTCCATGGGTATTAGATACATGGGAGATTGGGCCTAGTGCAAGTGGGAGATTGTTGGTAGTGGTGCCCTAGGCACGTTTAATAAACGTTGTAATTGTTATCATTTATTTCATATCAATAAAGAGATGTTTTGATTATTATTGTTGTTCATGTTTACTTATAATAATCCCCGTCCCTAGTACTTGTTAAGCACTAGTATAAAGTCTAAATGATCATGGGATGATCATGTTAGATTTATGGGTACTTGTTTGGAACAAGGTACTGGACATGACCCGCTGTATGAGATTTATGTCATGGTCTATGTCGAACATATATCTCATATTAGTTATGTCAATTGAATCCTTAGACATGAAGTTATTATAGTCTCCCACTTGATGAACATTGTGTTTGACATATTCAAACGCTACCTTAACACGGTAGTTATAAAGGGTATGATTGGCATAATCGGATTCCCGTTGGGAAGAATAATAAGCTAAATGGATTTGTCCCTCCAACGGAGAGATGTCATGCTTGGGCCCCTCGAAGGAATGATGTTGATGAAATGTTCGGCCGGACTCAAATGGATTGATTGGATCAATAGCATTTGAATTATCAACATATTCAGAATCGAGAAAGTATTGAACAAAACAAGTTGACTGTTTGACCATGACTTGTGTTCAATGACATCGTGGACAAAGGGATTGTGACATATTCTAAAGGAATGCGAACTTGTATCTAGTTATACTATTTGGGTAGGTATGACGGTTTGCTAGAACCTAATCATATCTTATGGAATCATGTTTGAGCCTATTGCCAACTTAGTATAATCCTAGAGGGTCACACACAATAGAACGAATCTTAAATAAGAGGACTATATTGGAATTTAGAGTCAAAGGACCTTGGAGTAATTTCTGGAAACATTCTGGGCTGTTTGGTCTACCGAGCGGGCGCCTGAATTAATTCCAGAAAAGCCAAGGACCTTCTGGTCATTCAAGCGGGCGCCTGGTCCTTTACAGGCGGGCGCCTGGTGCTGCCGACAGGAAAATTCCTAATTCGATTAGGAAAGGTTTTTGGCACAAGTTACCTATTTGGAATAGGTCTTAATTGTGTATAAAAACCCCAATTCGGCCAGACCATATTTACTAGTGCTTTTGTGAGTCTCAAAGAGTTTGAGAGAGATTTTATTTTGATCTAAGATATCATTGATTGAGGAACAAAATAATTCACAAATGAATTCCATATAGTTCTTTATTATATTGTGAAAGTGTGTTTCATAATATTGGTCTAGCAACCAAGATCAAATAAGCTCCTTTGATATTCGTTCGAAGTGTGGATACCGCTAGAGGGTGAAAATCATCATCTTCAAAGTTCGTGTTCAAGCTTTGTGATCGTGATCAAGTCTTCAATTCTCCACCAAAGACCAAGAAAAAATTGATAGCCATCAAGGGTTAGTTATTCCTCTATTCATCTTGTTGTATTTGATTTAATCATATGAACGGATCCATGGCTTTGGGTTTTCTTAAAATTTTAATTGCTATATTCTGCTGCGCATGTTACTTGGAAACCCAACAGTTATTAGAATATTTTGTAATAGAAACAACTCTTTTTGTGTTAGTAATTTTGTGCTTACTTGTTTTAGCACCTTTTGTTTTTGTTCTATTCAAAACTTGTAATCTGTAACTCCTACACCCCAAGTTTTAATGAGAACAATGCATCACTTATTATCAAACCTTGTTCACTCAAACTCCTTGTTTGTAGAACAATGAATATCGTTTAAATTCATATGCATCATATTGAATTGTTTCATATTTTCATGCATTAAGTTTAAACTTGGTTTAAACTCATTTCAAAACTAAAATTCATATATCATTTTGAATGTGTTGAACTATCGTTTCTATCTTTCCATATGTAATGTGTTATCCTTATTAGAATAGATTAGAAATCTATATCTTGGACTAGTGTGTGCATTAACTTGAGACATGAATTACCAATTTTATTCATTTGGACATGTTTTTATCAAGTATAATGTTTGTCCTTGATATAGTAGGTAATGGCATCAATCAAATAGGGGGAGATTGTTGGGTATGCCCACATATATCTCAGTTTTTATGTAATAGGATTTATTAGATTTGATTGATCCATCACCTAAGTTTTATTTCATGGACTTTAGACCCACATGTAAGAAGTATTTATACTTCATTTTTTAGGTTGTCCATTGTCAAAGAATAGGCTTAGAAATAGGGCAAGAAGATCAAAATTCAAGAAAAATTACTCAGTGAGTTTGAACCGCGCATATGCGCCTCCTGCGCCATGCACCATGCGCTTATCAGAACGCGCGCACAAGGAGTTATTCCTAGCTTTGATACGCGCCTCTGCGCCCCTTGATTTAGCGCACACATAATGTGCGCCTCTTGGCTCAATGCGCCTCTTGGCTCAAACGCGCCTCAAAGTGTTTATTCAACACTCAGTGATTTATTGAAGACTCAAAGACTTGAAGAGAATTCAAATTACGCCTATGATCCAACGGTGGTTAAAAGATGCCTATGCGCCTAATCTGTTGACACGTGTCCATAACGGTCACATTTATGTTAAGTGTCAAAGTGGCCATAATATATGCATGCTCCAATCAACGAGTGACAGCACATCTTATCCACAAGAATCTCCAACGGCTAGTTTTTTGAAGTTCACTATAAATACCCCATAACTTCAACATTTTGAAGTTGCTGAGTTTTGCTAAGAATTTCAAGAATTTCTCTCTCAAAGCATTTGTTGAAGATTTGAAGATTGCCTTCGTTTTTCCAGATTTCCTCAAGAACATCTTCATACCTTCATCCTTAGCCCAGATCTTCAAGCTATAACACTTTAGTTTCATTGTGCTCTAAATCATAAAGATCTAAAGAGCCTTGATACTAAAATCACACACGCACCTCTTTAAGTTTGATCACTTAGATCCATCTTTTAGAGATACACCGGTTATTGTTTTGGATTTGTTCATTCATAGAATATTATATCTTGAGTTAGTGTAGAAGCTCAAAAGTTGTAATTTGTAACACTCACTCATTATATAAGATCTCCATTAGAAATCCAAGACTAACCATCTTGGTAGAGGACGTAGATCTTTCATTGATCGAACCTCTCCAAATAGCTTGTGTTATTATCTTGTCATTTACTTTCAAGTTATTATTTTCACTCACTATTTGCTTGTTTACTCATTGTAGATTGATTGATCTGAATTGTGTTGTGTTGTTAACTCATTTGCCTTAGTTTCTTATTTCACCAACTTTGAGCCAAAATACTTAGAGTGTGTGTGCGCCCCTTTATCACACTTTGCGCCTATTTTCATTACTAAATTCCGCTGTGCATTTCACTCACTCACTTAGGCGCATTTCATAACGCTTACTTGATAAAGTGCGCATTTGCAATTGAGTTTATCAAGGGTACGAAAAGAATTTTAAACAGCTATTCACCCCCCCTCTAGCTATTTTTCATACCCTTGTTGCCCTTTGGGACCAACAAAATTTTTAACTGGGCTTACGTCAGGGACGGCCAATTTTGGACATTTAACTGGGCTTACGTCAGGGACGGCCAATTTTTACATTTAACTGGGCTTACGTCAGGGACGGCCAATTTTGAACATTTAACTGGGCTTACGTCAGGGACGGCCAATTTTAGACATTTAACTGGGCTTACGTCAGGGACGGCCAATTTTTACATTTAACTGGGCTTACGTCAGGGACGGCCAATTTCGGACATTTAACTGGGCTTACGTTAGGGACGGCCAATTTTTGACAACAAATTTTTAACTGAACTTACGTCAGGGACGGCCAATTTTTACATTTAACTGGGCTTACGTCAGGGACGGCCAGGACAACAACGAGATGGTTGACTAAAAAGGATGGTCTTACGTCACTTTAGACTGCCAGGACAACAACGGATTTGACTTTCACTTGGTCAATCCTAAAGGTTTGCTCAACACTAACTACGAGATGGTTGACTAACTAGGATGGTCTTGCGTCATTTTGGACTGCCGGGGACAACAATGGATTTGACTTTCACTTGGTCAATCCTAAAGGTTTGGTCAACACTAACTATGAGATGGTTGACTAACAAGGATGGTCTTACATCACTTTAGACTTCCGGGACAACAACGGATTTGACTCTCACTTGGTCAATCCTAAAGGTTTGGCCAACTTGGCTCTATGGGAGAGGGTTTACTACAAGACTGGTCTTACGTCATCTTTGACTGCCGGGACATATTGATAGGTTTTCTCTAACCTGGCCACTCTCGGGGACAAAGGTTTTCTTAACCTAATCATGACTATAATGGTCTTACGCCCTACCAAGGGCTGTCGAGGTGATAACATCTTAACTTTCATCCTGGACTTACGAGGTACGGTCGGGACTTTCACGATTTCACTTTCTACCCTGGACTTACGAAGTACGGCCGGGGCAACAAAAATCCAATGGTCTTACGTCACGCCGAACCGCCAAGGACGAATCTCACGGAGCCTAATGGACTTATGTCATTCCGGACTGCCAAAGGACGAATCTCGCAGATCCTAATGGCTTACGTCACGCCGGACGGCCAAATGACATAATCTCACAAAACCTAATGGTTTTACGTCACGCCGGACCGCCAAAGGACATAACAGAACATAATGGTCTTACGTCATGCCGGACCGCCAAAGGACGAATCTCATCGAACCTAATGGTCTTACGTCACACCGGACCGCCAAAGGACATAATCTCACCAAACCTAATGGTCTTACGTCACGCTGGACCGCCAAAGGACATAATCTCACCAAATCTAACGGTCTTACATCACGCGGACGGCTAAAGGACAAATCTAATGAAACCTAATGGACTTATGTCATTCCTGACCGCCAGAGGACAAATTCTAACTCTTAACCTGGACTTACGAGGCGCGGCCGGGTTAACGCTAATTCTCACATTCTTCACTGGACTTACGAAGTACGGCCATGTTAATTTCACAAAGCTGGTCTTACGTCCATCTAGGGACTGCCCGGGGATAAGGGCCTCAACCTATAATGACTATTCTAAGTCAAGGCTTGTCAACTCCATCTTTGGGGAGTTTGACGGGAAAACTGGTCTTATGTCCGACTAAGGACTGCCGAGACAACAACGGATTTGACTTTCACTTGGTCAATCCTAAAGGTTTTGTAAAATGACCACTCCGGGTTCTAAGGTTTTTTTAACCTATCAAGACCACTCCGGGTACCAAGGTTTTCTTAACCTATTACGACCACTCCGGGTACCAAGGTTTTCTTAACCTATCACGACCACTCCGGGTTCCAAGGTTTTCTTAACCTATCAAGACCACTCCGGGTACCAAGGTTTTCTTAACCTATCACGACCACTCTGGGTCAAAAACTCAGGTCAACTCCATCTTTGGACGAACTGGTGTTACGTCCGCCTAAGGACTGCTGGGACAAAACTAGGTTCCAATGGACTTACGTCGAAAGACCGCCTATCCTTTCACAACATTTCCACAAAACATTATTTTTACAAACACTCCCTCAAATGCCCAATGCGATTGGGGACGAAAAAAAAACATTCTTCTCATAAACACACCCTTAAATGCCCAATTCGATTTGGAAGGGGACGGAAAAAAATTCTTTTATAAACACACCCCCAAATGCCCAATGCAATTTGGAAGTGGATAGAAAAATCATTCTTTTATAAACACACCCTCAAATTCCCAATGCCATTTGGAAGGGGACAGGTAAAACACTCTTTGATCAAAAAGCCTTTGGCTTGAAACATTGTTTTGGTCAAACTTGGGAAATGCTCATTTTTAGAGGCAAGTCTTTTAACGAAGAATTTTAGTCAAATTCCGATTTTAACTTAACCACGAGGTTTACTATGCATAAAGTCGTTTGGAGTTCTGACCATTTCTTAGGAGTGATCGGGGGTAGAGAACCCTCTTGTCGTCGTTGTTGGGGTAGCCCCATGTCCTTCTCTCGTTGATGTTGGGGGTAGCCCCATGTCCTTGTTGGCGTCAAAGGCGGCATAACCCCATGTCCTTGTTACCATTGATGCCGGGGTAGCCCCATGTCTTTGTCAGCGTCGATGGCGGCGTAGTTCCAATGTCATCTTTTGTCCTTCGAAGCGAGGCCCATCCCTTTTTTATGACGCACCCTTTCTTTTTCCTAGGCCGCCCTTTCGGGTTTTCAACCTAGCGGGCATCTCTTTTGCGTCTTTTATGGCATACCCTGTTTTTTGCCTAGGCCGCCCTTACGGGTTTTTCAACCTAGCGGGCTCATTTTTTGGTGCCTTTCTCTTTTTCCTTTTTTTTATGAGTGATCCAGCCAACTCGATAGAACGGGGACTTTAAAGTATTTTTTTTTTCTTATGGAGGAAATATGCAAGGGCATTTTATTTGGGAGAGAGTCCCTTTGTTTTGGTGAGCTCTTTGAGTGATTTATCATGAAATGGAAGGAAGCCCTTGCTTGACAGAATACAAGTGTTTAGCTCTTTCCTACGATGTAGAGAAGAAGACTTGTCAAGACATTTGAAATTTACCTTAGTTAATATCATCAAATGATTGCTTGAACGGACCATGTCTGTCATTAAGTCAAGATTATAGCAAGCAATTATCCTTAACATGTATAAATGTTGTGATCAATTGAGATTAAGATTCGATCAATGGCAAGATCGGAAGAAGAAGGTATATCTGGGGAATCAGTCATTGATGGGACCAAGAATTTGGTCATTTTGAGAGGACCATGGTTTGATGGTTTTGTTTCATGTTGTGATCGGACCCGAAGTTTGCCTACGTTCCCCTCATTTTGAGGATCTCAGGTCGCCGTAGTTCGGCCTTGGGCCGTCTTTTGCTGAAATTGGCTTTCTTCTCACATTGTCTCGGAGGACGTTGTTGATCCTTTGATGTAGATCCTTCCACTTCGTGGTGAACTCTTTGGGACGGGCCTTTTGGGGTGAACCCTCCTTTTGTGTGAACTCCTTTTGAGTCGAACGGGTTCTTTGGGATGAGTCCCTTCTTGGTCATCTTTTGGGATAGGCCTCCTTTCTCGCGAACCCTTGGGGGTGGACCTTTTGCGATGAGCTCTTGAGGCAAACTTCCTCTTTGCATATGCTCATTTCCTTTCCTTCTCTCCACATATTCATTCTTTTTTTTTTCGGAGAGGGGAAACATTAGCCCCAACTTGCCATCTTGAACATTGACTCATTTGTAGCCCCTTTGTCACTTTCCGCTTTGTCTTTGAAGACTCGGGCAGTCCTTTGCTTGGTTGCATACGTGTGAGCACTGTCAAATCTCGGTGGTCGAGCAACAACGTCCTCACCTTTTCACTGTCTCTGGATGCCTTCGATGTGCATCAATAATTGGTTTTGGAAAGGTGTATCGTGTTATGTATCGGGGAAGTGTATGAGGGAAGACTTGCCATTAATGGTTTCTTCATGCCAATTGATCACAACATTTATTCACATCAAGATTAATTGTTTGCGTTTAGCATTTCTCATTCGTGTTAGGTCCATTCGCCCTTAATGAATCGTCATTGACTAGTATGCTTTAGAAGTCAATTCATCGTTTTGGGGACGTAGCAATCAATTGATCATAACAAGCAAGGCAATTTCAAGAGTAAATGTATATTGCAAATAATGTCTCAAGTCTAGAGAGAAGAGAATGAAAATGACTCTTTTATTGAGATATCTTTGTACATACATGTCCAAGTGCGGACCTTTGCAAAAATAAAAAGACACAGTCCAGGACGGACTTTTGTGAGACTCTAGATCCTACGAGTCTGGAAGACTCATCATTTTTTATTTTTTTTTAAGGGATGGGCTCCTATGACACGCGATGTTCCATTTTCTTCTTTGATTGTTGGAGGGTTTGTCGGCGGCATATTCCATGTCTTCCGCGGGGAACTCCGGGTTTCGTGTCATCGGGAAAGATGTCGCGAGATCTCCACTTGGCTTGGCATTGCAACCACCGGGCCCATATTCGGCCATCTCCTTTTGGTGGCTTCCTAAGGGGTGTAACCTCGCGTATGGAATTCGGTGAAGGTACGGATCTCCATTTGATGTAGCCGCCTTTGGGCCTCCGAGGCATGGGCCTCTTCTCGTGGACGGTGCCCCAATCCTGCTTACGTGGATGGAAGCCTCAGAAGTCATTTCAGATGTGGGCTCCTTGGTTGATGTTTCCGGTGGACAAGACCGCAAAGGACTTTTGCATTTTAAACCTCAGAGGTGAAATTATAACCATAATTTGAGAGGAACGCCTCATTAGCGGATTAGCCTTTTGGAAAAGAGTTGGCCTCTTATTTTAAGAAAACTTGATTTCCAATTTTTTGAATGAGGATTGACACACGCATTTTCTATTTAAGTAAAAGACTCACACATTCAAATGGGTTTAACGAAGAGACGGACATGACTTAAGTTGGCCTAATTCAAACGGGCTTTTGGGAAGAGGTGAGTGATTGACTCACTTTCCAAACGGACTTCCTAGGGTGACGGAGAGAGGCCCTAAGGGCCCTAACTTAAAGGTTACGGGGACAAGGAGCCTCCTTGGCTTGTCGGAATATAGTCAGAACAACATGGGACAGAACCTTACTGGCTTGGGACCAGATCATACTAGTTCGAGCCATCAAGGCGATCGGAGCAACTGATATGGTTATCACATGGAGGTGCAAACTGAGGAGGCCAATGCTTGACCAAGGTATATTACCATGTGGTGCCATGACATCTAAACTCGAAGGGGTCATGGTCACGCGACAACACTGACGGGAACGAAATGGCATGAGGGGCGCAGAATTGGTCATCATGTGACGGCCCAAGGAAAGGGGAGAGAGTTACCCTAAGAACCTTTTGTTTCTTTTCTTTAACAGACGCTTTGGAGGATAACATAGATCCATCCAAAGACTTGACTAACTTCCTAGGGAACTACGCCTAGGGGTTTAACGGGGATCTTAACGGGGACCTAGGGGACAACACCTAGGGTTCCAACGGGAATCTCAACGGGGACCTAGGGGACAACACCTAGGGGTTTAATGGAGGTTTCAGCGGGGATCACAAATGGGATTACAACGGGGATCACATCGGGGATCACAACGGGATAACAACGGGAACCTTGGAAGGATAGCGGGGATCCATCCAAGGCTTAACGAAACGCCTTTATGGAAGTCTTGGAGGATAACGGGTATCCGTCCAAAGACTTAACGAAATGACGCTCATTAACGCAAGAATGCAATACGTCAAGGCCAAAACAGAGCAAAGTCATGCAATGTGTAATTATTTATTCATCCAAGTTTACTTAAAAAGCATTTTTATTTCCTAAATGGTTGGAAAAGATTTCTCTTCTTTTTCGCAACTACTCTAATTCCTAGATCAGTGGGGGTCATCACTACGTCTATAGACCCCTCGTTTTTCACCTGTATTGCGCACTCCCAAGGACGGACTATCCCGGGCGAGGGTCCTATAGGGCAAGCGGCTTCCACCGACCGAAAGAAATGATCCTAAGGTCTAGTGCGTCGCAAGGTTCCCGATGTGTGGGTCATCCTAATCATGATTAAGCCCTAGTTGGGATCGATACTGTTCTGAAGGCTGCACCGATATTCCGACACGACCTCATTTTGAATGAGGTGTCTCAATCCTCGACCATGAGCTTAAGGATGATTAACATGACTCGTTCATTATGGCTTAACGACACGGTGTTACCCTATCTTTAGCACATGACATTTGTTAATTGTGGTCGTCATTAACACACGGATTAAAGGCGGGTTAGGCTACGCTTGTCTTACATCAAGGAGTTGTAACCCGGGCATTAACTTGGCCACAATTGACTTTGGACACGTGCTTGAAGACAATGGCAACGTGAACTAGACCAAAAACCAACCAAAGTCACGGTATTTGTGTGTCACGGACATGTGTGGTTGACTCGGCTCGGAAGGGGAGGTGGAATGGACCCGTGCGCGCTCGAAGGGAACAAGAGCGCCAATCGAGCTGCATCTGGCATCCATCCTGGGTTTTAAAGGGTTGTTGGAATGTGCAAGGTCAAGTGCGCGTTGTGTGAAGTCAAATCTATATTCCCTTTTGAGTCAAAATAGATATTTTCAATCCGTTTTTCAACATGATGAGCATGGCATAATCAACACATGAACAAGTATGAACAAGCATGAAGTAGGCAATTTATACACACAATGAATCAAAAGAACATGATTAAACAAAGACCAAAACTTGTACATGTACCAAGTTGTGCACAACCAAAGAATTTTTGAATCAAACATTTTGCCAAAATAACAATCTTTACATTGAAACCATTTGTACAAAGCAAGTTGTGCACAACAAGAAGAGTCTTTTAAAATTCAAGAAATCTTTACAAAAAGGGTTATGCACAATGAGGCTTTGAAAACCATTTTTATTGACAAAACATCATGCATAACCAAGTTTTAAAAACCAAGTTTTGGCCAAAAGAATAAAGGTAATGTGCACAAGTAAGACTGTAAATTTGGAACCTGGACAAGAAGAAGAAGAGGGGCATCCAGAATGTTGCTGCCCTGCACAAATTGTTAATTTGCAACATTCTGACCCCTTACCAAAGTAGCCGTACGGCTAGACCAAGAGGGTTGAGATTTTTCTCAGTTTCTCCAACTTCTGATCATCATGCTCCAGTTTATTGCATTTCCAGAACGTATTCACTCAAAAACAGTTTAAACAGAAACATCAAACACACATATATGCACAAAGTCAACTAACGGAGGTGGGAGTTTGACCCACACAAAAGTGCCTTCAAAGCTTCTAAAAAGAAGTTTGCAAACACTTTATTCCCCAGCGGAGTCGCCACTGTAAGGATCCCCGCCCCGTGACAAGGTCAACACGTGTCCAAATCCGGGATGGTTCCAAACACAATGGCACAATTTAACGAAGTCGCCACACTTTGTTAATTTTAAACCCAATAAAATGAAAAAGGTTAGAGACAAAAGGTTCGGAGGTCAGGTTACGGCTTGGGAAGGGTTTTACATCACCCAAGCCGCCTCGGTCAAAACCGAGTCTCCCTTGTTAATTAACAAAAGTGCATGTGTGTGTTTTAACGGAAAATCTTTGTTTTTGACTGTTTATCAATTTTAACTGAAAAAGAAGGTTTTATTTGCACAAGAAACAACAAAAAAAGGGGCAAAAGGGTCATTTTCCCTCTGACCCAAACCATCCGTACGGATGGGATGATCTTCCCTGGGATTTTTACATTTTATTCAGAAAAAGTCCAGTTCCAGGCAGAAACAGAGCATTTTACTGAAACTGGACTTAAACAGTTCTGATTCCAGTTTTATTTCAACACAACAAACTTAAACAAAATCATTCCTATGCCTAATGATCATCAATTGAACCCCAAAACAAGTATTTAGGTGTGATCAAAGTAATCATTTGAGAAAATCACACAAAGGTGATGAACATGGCCAAATGAGACAAACTGACCATTTGATGATTAAAGATGGAAACCTTATCATCAAGATGACATTTTTATACATTATTAACCTCTTAGGGACCAAATTATTACATAAAGATTCAACCTTTATGACCCATAATGGGATTTCCAAGCTAAATCAAAAGGGTAAGATGATAAACACTAAGGTTTTATCATCTCACATGATTATCAACGCCAAATCAAAACAAAATCAACATAAAGATTTGGACTTTCACCACAAGAGTGGATCCTTAAGCCAAATACAACCTTGGGACAACATTATTTGATATAAAGATTTGATCTTTATGACCCCAAAGGGGATTTTGAAGCTAGATCAATGTTTGGATGATAAAGATTGAAACTTTAATATCTAAATGACCATCCTTGCTACCAATGTACAACATAATCAATCAAAACATGTGCCTTTTTTATTAAATAGATCATTAAATTTGTTATAAGTAAGAAATTCAACAAACAATGATCATCCTTAGGTTAGAACCACTTTCACACAAAGTGTGAAGGGCACCTTGAATCATCCATGGTTTGGACCATAATGTATAACAATGTATATATATAGTGCTTGAAGGACAGGACTTGCAATAAGATTAAGATTAAAGTGCTTTAAGGACAAGGCTTGCGATGAAATTAAGTTGCTTGAATGGACAAGACTTGCAAGAATTAAGAGATGAACAACAATAATATGAACAAACAAAAGAGATAAGGTGAAGAGAAGGATGGGGGAGAAGGTGGCTTCACCTATGTTTAGTTAGGGCAATCTTCCTTTCTCTTTCACTCTCAAAACACTCTCTAGAGCAATTTTAGCAGAGTAACACTAACAATAATCCTTTCTTCCCCCCCCCCTGGAATGATCAGCAAGGGGTTCAATTTATAGGGGCTGATGGTGACCAAAGTAGCCGTACGGCTCATGCTGGCGACCTTCTACATTTTTTAATCTTTTAATTCCAAAACAGTCCTTGTGTCCATATTTTGTCCTAGTGAGGTCTTGGCCTATCAGTTTATCCCTGAATGGTGCCTAGAATTCCTCTAAGTTGGTCAAATTCAGATTGGGGTTCTTACACCTTATAACTATTCTTAGGCTTCAGATCCAATCCATGAAGTTTGTACCATTCTTTTGAAGATTATCCTTCTCAAGGATCGATCGCAACGAAATTGATTGAGTGTTAGTTGTCATTATCTACAATTATGCAAAAAAAATAAAATTTTATAAGTACCAATTTCATTAAAAAGATAAATAATGTATTTTTCTAAAAAATACTCCCACTAAATTATAACCTTCTTATACAACAATTGTATAATATAATTTAAATTGGCTAAGATCCAACTTTAATTTAATTTCAAGTCCGCTTTGGCGTGACTGCTCAAAATCAAATTAATTAGGTAGACAAACTTGTCAATCATATCCCATATGACTCTTAGATCATTTTGTGAGATTCTTTAAAAAATCCAATTTCAAAAAGCATGTTAAATCTCATCTTTGCCTTAGGCCCAAAACTGTTTTGACGCCTAATTAAGTCCAACCATTTTAAACGCATAGGAAACTCTTATTCACTCATCTTGCTCATACATGAATAAAATCAATGCACCTCGCTTTGGCGAGCCCACACAAAATTACCCATGTACTTACAAGTATTTTAATAATGGCTTGACAAAATGACTTAAAATTTTCAAGAAGGTTCATCACCATATAGCATACAACACATTTATGAGCACATAAGATAAACATGTTGAGCATCAAGTTTAGTCACTAAATTAATCACCATTAATTTAAGCATAATATTTATATGTCATTAGTTTCTCTATAATTATGATGATGAGACTATTTAAACTTTGGTTATCATCTCCAAATCAAGACAACAAGAATTTCGGCCGAACTAAGCCATAGGCAACCACAATTCCGCACTAATTCAAGAAACTAAGAAAGTAGTTCATGTGGCCGAAACTAAGCAATAGATGGTCTTGATGAACGTAGGCCAATTGCATTTACAATTCCACATGGATCTCCAAACTTGAATCAAGAACTTTGTTTCTCAATTTTAGCAATTATGAACTCTTCATAATTCTAACTTCGTTTTATCTTTGAATCTTTGATTGCGATCAATTTTGGGAAACACAGTCTCGAGAACGTAGGCTAGCCATCCAAAACTTGATCCAATCTTAGAATTCACAAGACTAAAATAAATAGGAAATTTAAACCCCAAGATCCACACCGAACCCCAAGCCCCGCTCGCACCAGACCAGCAGGTCCGGCCGGGTCAGTACTTGGGTCCGGTCGGACCCTCTGCGAAAAATCCAAAAAAAATTAAAAATCAAAATTTGTCTCAAAATTTTATCACCCCGATTCAATTAGGATTTGGTATTCTCTGTGATCCAAGCACCATGATCATTAAAACCTTGAATAAACCATTTATTCATGAATCTTTAGATTATCAAAACTTTGATCCAATCAAAAAATTGATAACCCAAACAATTTTAAATCCACCATAATTTTTATTGCGATTGAATAGTGCGATTAAAGTTTATAAAACAATTAACCACATAAAACGCATAGACCACATAAACATCATAATCTCAATATTCAAATCATGCTAGGCATATAAACAATTTATATACACACAGCATGATTATGTATTGAAATAATCAACATGAATGGGGCTCTGATACTACTGTTGGATTTCCTTATAACATACGCAGCGGAATAAAGCATTAAAATTTTCATGAAAACTAAAGCCCATAGATCCATTCATATGATTAAGTCAAATACATGCATAATGAATACTAGAATACTAACCCTTGATGCATTTGATTATGCAACCTTGAATCTTGGTGGAGACTTGAAACTTTGATCACGAACAGAGCAGGAACACGATCTTTGAAGATGATAAGTTTCACCCTCTATTGGTATCCACACCACGAACGAATACCAAGTAGCTTCTTGATCTTGGTTGCTAGACCAAATTTGTGAAACACGCTTTCACGATTGTATTTTGACTATATGGAATTTATGTGATTGTTCTTGTTCTTCACCCAAGAGATCTTAAAACAAAAAAATAACCATTCAAACTCTTTAGAAGCTCTCACAAAATTATGGACTGATTAGGGAAACTAGAGGGGAGTTTTATACTTGTTTCACCTATTCCAAATAGGTAATAAGTGACCAAACCCGTAAGAAAACGGAACAGAAAAGTCCCCGGCCAACCCGATTAGGTCCGCCCGGGTATATAAATGGGTCCGGACGGATCCAAGCATGGTCCGACCGGGTCCTTTAGGTGGTCCGCCCGGATCAGCAGGAGGTCCGGCCGAGTCCTTTGTAAGGTCCGCACGGACCCTCCTCTTTTTCAGTTTTCTCCTCTAAATTCCTAATATTCCTTAAAAGCCCTTCGACCCAAATTCCAATCTAGTCCTTTATGATTCGTTCTATTTGTGTGTGACCCTATAGGATTACACTAAGTTGGCAATGGGTTCAAACATAAACCCATAAAATATGATTAGGTTCTAGCAAACCGTCATACCTACCCAAATAGTGTAACTATATATAAGTTTGCATTCCTTTATAGATACATTCATTAGAAAACACGCTTTTCTAATCTTCAAAGACTACATGAATTTATTTGTGTTCTTGAGCTTTTGATTCTCAATCAAAACTTAAGAATGTGTTTCTCAAACACATGGAGGCTACCAATTATGATACAATATCAATCCATACTGAATAAGGTTAAGAGAGGGGTATTTATACTTATTAAACCTAAACACTTTAGGAGAAAGAGGTAAAAAAAAAAAAAAAAAAAAAAAAACTGAGCTGAAAAACTGGACTTTGGAGCTGAGGTCAGTCTAGGACATTAGAGAGGTCCGACCGAACCAAGCTCGGTTTCCATGTTTTTCAGCTTTTTCCCGTTTTTCCAATTTCAACCATTTTTCCGAAATTATTTAGCCTTTTCTCGATTCGTTCTTTTGTGTGTGACCCCATAGGATTATATTAAGTTGGCAATGAGTCCGACCAAGGTCAAACCCATAAATCATGTGCGGACTCTAGTTCACCAATGAACTTTTTAATCCAAACAGCCTCTTTAGCAGCATCGGATGCAGCTATATACTCAGCTTCAGTTGTAGAATTTGCAACGGTACTCTGCTTAGAACTCTTCCAGCTTACAGCACCACCATTTAGCATAAACACAAAACCATATTGCGATCTATAATCATCCTTGTCAGTTTGGAAAGCTTGCATCTGTGTAACCCCTTACAACAAGTACTTAAGAATCGCTTTGACAGCTATCCAGTGATTCTCACCAGGATCTGATTAGTATCTGCTCGTCATGCTCAAAGCATAAGAGACATCCGGTCTAGTACATATCATGGCATACATAATGGATCCAATTACAGAAGCTTATGGAATTCCATTCATGCGTTCTCGCTCATCAGTTGTCTGAGGATACTGAGTCTTGATAAGAGTTTTACGATGTAACACTGGCATGCTACCTCTCTTAGAGTCTTCCATACGGAATCTTCTAAGAACCTTATCAATGTATGTACTTTGACTTAAACCAATCAATTTTCTAGATCTATCACGATAGATCTTTATGCCAAAGTTGTAAGCAGCTTCTCCCATATTTTTCATTGAGAAACACTTTCTTAACCAAGTCTTTACAGACTGAAGTACAGGAATGTCGTTTCCCATGAGCAATATGTCATCAACATATAGTATTATAAATAATACTACGCTCCTACTAATTTTCTTGTATACACAAGGTTCATCTGCGTTCTTGATGAAGCCAAACTCTTTGACCGATTCATCAAATTGAAGATTCCAACTCCTAGAGGCTTGCTTCAATCCATAGATGGATCTCTGCAACTTGCATACTTTATTAGAATTTTCTAGATTTACAAAACCTTCAGGTTGTGTCATATAAACATCCTCAAGTAAGTTCCCGTTAAGGAACGCTGTTTTGACATCTGTTTGCCATATCTCATAGTCAAAATATGTGGCTATGGCAATTAAAATCCTTATAGACTTGATCATTGCTACGGGCAAAAAGGTTTCATCATAGTCAATACCATGAATCTGCCTATAGCCTTTCGCTACAAGTCTAGCTTTATAAGTATGAACCTTTCCATACATGTCAGTTTTCTTTTTGAAAACCCATTTGCATCCTAATGTTTTTACACCTTAGGGTGCATCTATCAAGTTCCAAACTTGATTATCATACATGGATTGGATTTCAGATTTCATGGCTCCAAGCCATTTATCTGAATCAGGAGCGGACATCGCTTCTTGGTAGGAAGTAGGTTCATAATTCTCAATGATTTCTACTTCATTACTATCCGTTACGAGAAATCCATATCTCCCGGGTTCGGATCGTAACCTAATAGATTTGCGACGGACTTGAGTATCCTGAACAGGTTCCACAACTCCTTGTGTAACTTGTTCATATTCCTCCATCGGGTCAATGTTAGTTTCGGGTTCTCAAATCTCTTCGAGATTAATTTTACTCCCACTGATTCCTTTGGAGAGAAACTGTTTTTCTAGAAAGGTACCAGTTCTGGCAACAAACACTTTGTTGTCTGTTGGTTTTAAAAGTAATATCCTTTAGTTTCCTTAGGATATCCTATGAAATTACATTTATCATATTTGTGTGCAAGTTTGTCAGAGATAAGTCTCTTGATAAATGCCTCACAACCCCAAATCCTCATGAAAGAAAGACAAGGTTTCTTTCCACTCCATATCCCATATAGAGTCTGTTGAACCGCTTTAGTAGGAACTCTATTTAGTGTGAACGCAGCAGTTTCTAAGGCATGACCCCAAAAGGACAGTGGAAGATCACATTGACTCATCATAGATCGAATCATATCCAATAAAGTACGATTCCTCCTCTCAGACACACCATTCCATTGTGGTGTTCCGGGTGGAGTTAATTGTGAAACAATTCCACAATCTTTAAGATGATCGTCAAATTCTTGGCTCAAATATTCACCACCTGTAGATACCCCAGGAGGGCACGGCTGGGCTAAAGCACGTGTGTCATTCCTAGGATATCTATTTGTGTTTTAATGTGTTTAGAGTAGCCACCTATGTTTTAGAGGAACATAAGAAAAACCTAATATTTATAGCCTAAGTTTGATTACGAAAACATAGATTCTTGTTATGAGGTTCGGGTATTAGGTTACGAGACGGGAAGTACTTAAACACCCATCTCGCCCGACTAATACCGTTCTTACTTGATCAAAGTCTACATAAATGATATAATGTTCTTCCTATTCTTAATAATAAAAGGGGGGGTTTTGAAAGGTGTTTTGGAATGTAAGGAGATAACTCCTTGACTAGCTTCAATGAAGTGAAGTAGTCTTTGGTGTCATGTCCCAAAATGATTTGGGTGATTGCACGTTTGATGAAATAAAAGAGAAGAAAAGAGATGAAGTAGAGAAGAAGAGGAGAAATGGAGTTTTACCTAAACTTCAAGTGACTTCAAACAATTCTTGGTGAATTACTTTGGAAAATGCCTTGGAAATGATTTGTGTATAGTTTTTGTAAGTAGAATTTTCGGTCCCTTGAAATGGTGGATTAGGAGGGTTTTTATAGTTGAAAAACATATGTTTTTGGTGCCAAAACTCAGTTACCAAGAAATCTTTCCCGGACAAATCATGTAAAATTGAGCAAGGGAGAGATTCTTGGACAGAAATCTGTAACTGACGTCCAGAGGCGCGCGCTTCCTACCTCGGGGGAGGAAGGCGCGCGCGTCTGGCTCCTATGGTCGGAGGCGCGCGACTCAGAAATGGATTTTTTGACAGAATGGACTAGAAAGTCAGCCCTGTTATTCAGTTTAGACCCTGGACTTAACAGAGTCAGTCAGGAACTTAACGGAAGTGACAGAAACTAACAAAAAAACACTTAAAATAGGGAGAAACACAAAATCAAATGTGAAATTAGGGTGAGCGGTCCAAGGTAGGGTGTCTACAGAGCCCCTAGGTGACATGGATTGCAAAACAAAATGCGTCGACGAAAGAAAGTACACCCGCCGAGGACATCACTAAGAAAAAAAAAGCAAAGACTCGATGAAAGCAGGAATTTGAAATTGCAAGAGATAGAGGTGCGCTTTCTGTGTGAGCGGCTTTTGTTGATAGAGGAGGTGGCATGATCCGTTTGTAAACCCGCCGGCTGAATCCATTTGTGAATCCATTTGTTGAATCTGTTTGCTGAATCCGTTAGTAAATCCGCTAGATGAATCTGTTAGTGAATCCCTTGAATGAGTCCGTTAGTGAACCCTTATTGATGAATCCGTTGGTGAATCCGTTAAATGAATCCATTAGTGAATCCCTTGAATGGGTCCGTTGGTGAACCCTTGTTGATGAATCCGTTGGTGAATCCGTTTGATGAATCCGTTAGTGAATCCCTTGAATAAGTCCGTTGGTGAACCCTTGTTGATAAACCCGTTAGTGAATCTGTTTGATGAATCCGTTTGTGAATCCATTGAATGAGTCCGTTGGTGAACCCTTGTTGATGAATCCGTTAGATGAATCCGTTAGTGAATCCATTGAATGAGTCCGTTGGTGAACCCTTGTTGACGAATCCATTGGTGAATCCGTTAGATAAATCCGTTAGTGAATCCATTGAATGAGTCCGTTGGTGAACTCTTGTTGACGAATCCGTTGGTAAATCCGTTAGATGAATCTGTTAGTGAATCCATTGAATGAGTCCGTTGGTGAACCCTTGTTGACAAATCCGTTGGTGAATCTGTTAGATGAATCCGTAAGTGAATCCATTGAATGAGTCCGTTGGTGAACTCTTGTTGACGAATCCGTTGGTGAATTCGTTAGATGAATCCGTTAGTGAATCCCTTGAATGAGTCCGTTGCTGAACCCTTGAATGAGTCCGTTAGTGAACCCCTGTTGACGAATCCGTTAGTGAATCCGTTATGTTGCTTAAGAAGTGGTGATTTCAGCGGTTCCTCATGGATCGAATTGCTGCCTGTAGCTGTATCTGATGTGTGCCATTCGGAGCTGCACTTGCTGTTGACTTTATGACTTTTGTGGGGGTGCGGGCACAGTTGACTGTGGACCGAAAAGATGAAGTTTTCCTTTTAGAGAGGAAAATATTGAGATTGACCTTGACTTTTGTAACCGTCGGATTTAATGATGTCCGTTGCAGAACTTCGTGCTTGAAACGCCCCAAGGTGGAGCTGAAAACTCAGATGGGAGTTGGAGGAATTGATGTGATGTATTTATTTCTGCATGGGAACTTGCACCTGGGCCTGACTGAACATGAGAGGCGCGCGCGTTTGGCAGTTGATGTGAGACACGCCCACTTTCCAGGTGTGTACCGGGAGGCATGCGCATTGCACATAAGTTCAGAATATATTCAGAAACTGCTCATTCTATTCAAGCCAAGTTCAAAATTGCCCAAACTCTCTGTATTTTGAGTCGAAATCTTGCGAGGAAAACATCCCAAAACGCTTCCTTCGCTCATTTGAGACCATTCCATCGAGGAATCATGTCGATTTCTCATCAAACTCCTCCTTTCGAGATGCCCATGGGTGAAGAAGCCGAGGTTAGGTCGAGGCTATGGACCCAAGACAGCTGACTTATGAGTCCCATACTCATATTTCCCACTTTGTGTCTGCGAGATTGGTAAGAATTCTTCATCCTCCTTGACAATTTTGCATTCTAGGGTCATACCATTTTGTCCGTGATACTGCTGCAGTAACCCTTTTGATCATGCTTGCATGTTATTATCCTTGCTGATTTGTTGTGAAAGGAATGCTTGGACACCCATTTGCATGTTCACACACTTGTTTCCACTTGGTGATTTTGTTGAATTCTTCATGTTGGGTTTGGCCATTTTCTAGCCATTATGCTGATGAATTTTTCTTTGTCTTTTGTTTCCTTTCAGAGATGGAACCGTCTGACCAAAATCCGAGGTGCGGCTCAGGCACTCATTTCTGTGTGGAGAAAACTGCCCGAGAATGTGCGGGCTCAGGTTGCGGCTACATGCTTCGGCCCTTTCATTACCAGCTTGCATTCGTTGAAGAATGATCCTGATGTGGTTCAGGCTTTAAGGGAGAGATGGTGGGATACCACCCACACCTTTCATCTGCCGATGGGTGAGGTGACCATGACTCCTACCAACTTTACTGCCTTGACATGCCTATTTTTTCATAGAGTGCCGGTTCCTTATGGTGCGGTAGGAACTGCTCGGACATTTGCTGAGCTGTTGGATTTGGTGGATTGTGAGTTCGTGGTTAAGAACTCCCGAGTGACTTAGGGGAAGTTCCGAACTTACTTTAGGGTTCTTGAAGCTGAGCCTCTGGGTGTTACTGCTGACAGGGTCGAGGCGGTGGCTCGGTGTTTCATTTGGTTTGCTTTGTCTCACACCCTATTTGCGAATGGGGGAAGCCCTGCTGCTTTATCCTTGTTGGACCTTCTGATTGATCTAAACCAAGCGGCTCAGCACAACTGGGGTGCATCGGGCTTGGTTGTGTGTTATCACGGCATGGACTTGACTAGCCGTTCGACTAAGAGCTCGGTCACGGGCTTTTCTCTTGCTTGGGAGGTACATTTGTCACTCTGCCCTTTTCAGATTTATGTATTTTCTGTGCTTTTAACTGTAGTTAATTCTTTCCTTGTTGTTCTTACAGCTGTTGGCTTTCGCTATTCTGGGGATGAGAGATTTCCGGATTGAGCGAGAGGGACAGCCCCTGTATCCTGACTGTGCGCGGTGGTCTTATAAGGCCAGAAATGTGAAGACCAGCACCGCCCCCATCAGCTTGGTTTCAGCCAGGCAATATCTAGATGGTCTGAGGCCCGAGGCCGTATCTCAGTCACTGTTTCCCTGGAGGCTGATTTATAGTAGCATAGAGCATACACTGTTCCCTACCCGCTCAAGGCTTTTGATGAGCTCCGTGGAGTGCATGGCCATGTACTTGGGAGAGAGGGTGTACTGGCACCATGGGAGCCAGATGGTGGATTATCATAACCCGCCTAGGCCGACGGTTCCAGAGTTCCCTCCTTTCTGCCCTCGTAAGTGGGGGGCGCTGTCTGAGGATGATAGGGCCATGTATATGGCAGGGGTTGATTCTACCCCTATCATCCTTCTTTATCAGTACTATAGCCTTTTCAGAGCGAACAATCTGATGCCGGGCTTTATGTATGCCGACCTTCGGGGGACACAACCTGCTCCTTCTACTTCTGCACAGTTTTACCCCATTGGGGCGGGTTATTGCTTTGATCCTCCCTTGCCTCCTTCGTATTACACCTACTCCAACTTTGGGGTTGTTGATGAGCAGAGGGAGATTGTCCCTGAAGATATGTCACCAGAGAGAGAGCCTCTTGCCCAGACCGCTGTGGTATGACTTTTGTTTTTCTTGCACATTTCTGGTTATGTCCCACTTTCTGTCCCAATCTGTTTATCCCAGTATACTGATGTAGTTCCCTGTTTCTGTTTTGACAGGTTCTCATGGCTGCTTATAGGTATATAGTCCGCCAGAACAAGGGGATGAGGAGCAGGCTGCGCCGTCTGGAGGAGAAAGTCCTGGAGCTCTGTAGGGATATGGCGAACCTGACTAGGGAGGATGCGGGGACCGTGTCTGGAGCTGCTAGAGGTATGGATCGGGGTGCCTGTGGCATAGGACGAGGTTGCAGAGATGCGGCCCATGATGTCGATGATGCCGTCGCTGATGTTGTCACCTCGGTGAGGCTGTCACTGAGTCGGAGCCTTAGTCGTGGCGGTGCTAGATCCTCGGCGCCGGTGCCAAAGAGACGCCGTCATGAGATCACGGTTAAGAAGTCTGAAGAAGAGTCTGATGATGACGAGGAGACAGAGAGCAGTGATGGGGATGAGCACAGTGCCACTGGTGATGCTTCAGAGTAGACTGGGGAGGATGAGTGCCTGAACAATTTATTATTTAAACATATAATAACATTTAGCACATATTTACAATCCTAGCTATTTTATCTACATTTTCTATATTTATCTAGACTCGATCTTATATGTCGACACTTCACAAACAAATGTGTGCCCAAAGTGTCTTGATGTTGTTGCGGAATGTTGTTTTGCTGCTGTAGATTCTGAACTGTCTGCAGGTTGAAGGCGTTGAAATGCCTGGGTTGTTGCTGAACTGACAAGGCCTGTTCTGTTCTGCCGTCTGTCAAAGGCGCGCGCGCCTGGACTTGGGAATGGGAGGCGCGCGCGTTTCAGGTATAAATTTGAACCCATTTCGACCAGTTTGGTTACACAGCAATATTCTGAACTACTTCTCATCACTTTAAGCCCCAAATTCTTGTCAAGAATGGCTCCCATGACCTTATCTTTTGAGGTAAAAGTGTCCGTCCCGGAGGGTGAACAAGTGAAGTCCGTCCCCATTGTGAAGTCACGTCCTAGTGTCTTTGACCGCTTGGGAAGACCGAATGAATTCGTTGTCGAGCCTTCAAAGCCGGTGGTTCGTGTTGAAGCCCCTAGGCCACGTTATTTCCCTAAGAAGAAGAAGGGGAAAGGTAAGGGTACTTCTCCTTATGCATGGAGGCGTCCATACAAGGCTCCGGTCAAGGCCTCTTTTGACAAAGGCAAAGGGACAGTTGTTGATGAAGCTCGACCCCGTCCTAGCGTCTTTTCTCATCTTAGCGGTTCCGAGAATGTTCCGCCGCCTCCTAAGAAGGTCAAGGGCTGTAGCAAGAAGCAATGGGTTCCCAAACCGAAGAAAGATTAGAAACTTTTTTGTACCCCAAGATTGCAATTAATATACCACTTGTTAGGATTTAACGTTTTTATGTCTTTTATTGCTCAACATATCCGTTGTAATGGAAAGAATGATTTGAGAGATGAATAAAAATTGCATTTTGTTATGACATGATTGGGTAAAATTTATTGTTTTAGACCACACCCGAAGGTTGCCTATGTTCCTCTCGTAGAGAGGCTCAGGTCTCCGTAGTTCAAACAAATGAAGACCATTTTTTTTGTGCACCCTGTTTTTTGCCTAGACCGCCCTTTCGGTTTTCAATCTAGAGGGCTTCTTTTTTGCACTTGCTCTAATTTTTGCCTAGGCCACCCTTGCGGGTTTTCAACCTAGCGAGCGTTTTTTTTAATGGTCTTTATTTGTTAAGAGTAGAACTTCTCGAGCTTGTCGAGGTTGACCTCCTTTGACAATTGATCACCATCCAAGTCTACGAGTCGGACTGCACCTCCGCTTAATATCTTCTTGACCACGTAAGGACCGATCCATCGAGGTCCCCACTTCCCAAGGGGATTCATGGAGTTGGGAGGATGTTGTCTTAGGACCAAATCTCCCACTTTGATATTTCGAGGTATCACCTTTTTGTTGAAACCCTTGCCATTCTCTATTGATACGCTCATGTACGTTCGAACGTTCTTAACCTCTTTTCGTCGAGTAGGGCTAGTTGCTCATATCGACTTTGCATCCAATCGACCTCGTTGACTTGATTCTCGAGTAAGATTTGTAAAGAAGGAACCTCGAGTTCGACTGGGAGTACGGCTTCAGAGCCATAAACTAATGAGTACGGAGTTTCTCCCGTTGCTGACCGTATTGACGTGCGGTAGCCCCACAATGCTAGTGGTAATTTCTCGGGCCAATCCCTTCCTGTTGAAGCCATTTTCCGTATCATGACCTCGATTGTCTTGTTTGCTGCTTCGACCGCTCCATTCGCTTGGGGGCGGTACGGGGATGACTTGTGCTTGGTAATCTTGTAGTTAACCAAAAGTGCATCCATTTCTTTCTCAAAGTGAGAACCATTATCATATATGATCTCATGAGGAATACCGTATCGGCACATGATGTTGTTCTTCACGAATTCGGCCACTTTCTTGGCATTGAGAACTCGGTAAGCTTGTGCCTCGACCCATTTTGTGAAATAATCCACGGCCACTAGAATGAATGACTATCCGTTGCTTCCCGTAGGGTGGACTTTGCCGATGATATCTATGCCCCAACAAGAGATGGCCAAGGTGTGGTCATGTTGTACAGTTGTGAAGATGGAGCATGTTGTAAATTGGCATGGAACTGGCACTTGGCGCATTTCTTGACTTTCTCGATGCAGTCTCTTTCCATTGTAGTCCAATAGTAACCAATACGGAGTATCTTCTTGAGTAACATAATCCCATTCATGTGGGGTCCACACTCACCTTCGTGGACTTCGTGCATGAATTCTTGAGCTTCGATCTTATTTGCACATAAGAGATTGATCCCTTACTGATGTCTTTTGTAGACTCGGTTCCCAATCAATACATATCTGGCGGCTAGCTTTTATAGTGCTATTCGAGTTTTCCCATTGATGTTCTCGGGAAAGGTGCCGTTGTTGAGAAAATTCAGTATGTCCGTGTACCGTGGGGGTATCTTGGACTTCATTGATCTCAATGCTCATACAGTATGCCGGACTAGTCCTTCTTGAAATTTTGAAGGGTTTCACCATTTTTCTTTGGGCATTTCAACCAACGAGGCTATGGTTGCTAGAACATCGGCAAAGCGGTTCTTGTCCCTCAGCAAATAATTGAACGTGATAAGAAGGAGGGAGTCACCAAATACTTCTAGATCTGTGACATTTGTTTCTAGGGCCGCTTCTAGCCCCGCTATGCATGCCTCATATTCAGCAGTGTTGTTGGTAGCTTCGAATTCAAGACGGATTGCAATTGGAGTGTAGATGTCCTTTGGATCGACAAGCAACATTCCTATCCCATAACCATGTTTATTGGCGGCACCATCGAAAAAGAGCTGCCACTTAATTTCATCGGTTATAGCGCAAACCAAGTGCTCGTCGGGAAACTGTAAGTCCTCCCCTTTCACTTCGTCACACAGAAATTCAGCAAGCTGATCACTCAACAATTTCCCCCTGATGGATTTGAGTGTGACGTAAGTGATGTCATAGCCGGCGAGCATGAAATACCACTTGGATATCCTTGTTGACATGAAAGGCTTCTCGAAGATGTAGCGGAGCGGGTCCACTTTTGCTACTAGCTTGATTGGAAAGGCTTCCATGTAATGTTTGAGCTTTTGAGTGACCCAGACTAGTGTTGCACATGACTTTTCTAAGACGGAGTAGTTCTTTTCGCCTCCTTGAAATCTGCGACTGACAAAATAAATGGCATTCTCCTTTGTGGAGTCTCGTTGCTCTTGTGCTAGTATAGCCCTTAGGGCTTCATCATTCACTGTGAGGTAGAGCAAGAGAGGCTTCTCCTTGTGAGGTGGAACCAAAACTGAAGGGCATGTCAAGTAATGTTTCACTTGATCGAAAGATTCTTGGCAAGTGTCGGTCCATTCTAGAGCCAAATTCTTCTTGAGTAGTTTGAAGATTGGCTCACACATGGAAGTAAGCTGGTGCACAAACCGACTGATGTACTGAAGTCTGCCCATGAAGCCTTTGATTTGTTTCTGTGTATTGGGAGGAGGCATGTCAATGATTGCCTTGATTTTTAAGGGATCTGCTTCAATTCCCCTTCAGTGACCATGTAGCCAAGAACCTTACCTCGGATAATGGCAAAAGAGCACTTTGCGGGATTGAGCCTCATCTTGTGATGTCAAAGCCTTTCAAAGAACTTGCGGAGGTCGATCAAATGTTGACTGTCGGTCCCCTTTGAATGGATGATCATGTCGTCTACGTTGACCTCGATCTCTTTGTGAATCATGTCATGGAACAAGTCTGTCACGGCCCTTTGATAAGTAGCCCCAGCGTTCCGTAGCCTAAATGGCATAACTGTGTAGCAAAGGTGCCCCACAGTGTTGTGAAAGCAGTCTTGTGTTGATCCTCCTTAGCCATAAGAATCTGATTGTACCCAGCGAAACCATCCACAAACGAGCGGACCTCATAGGTAGCAGTGGAGTCGACTAGCATATCGATGTTGGGTAGTGGAAAGTCATCCTTTGGAGAAGCTTTATTCAAATCCCAGAAGTCCACACATACACGGACCTTACCATTAGCCTTTCGAACTGTGACCACATTGGCTAACCATGTCGCATACTCAATAACTTTGATGAAACACATACTGAGAAGCTTTTGTATCTCTTCTTTGACTTGTAGAGACCATTCTGGCTTGATCTTTCTGAGTTTCTGCTTTGTCGGCTTAGCATCATCTCTAATCAGAATTCTGTGCTCAGCGACCTTTCTGTCTAAACCCGGCATGTCTTTGTATGACCATGTAAATACATCCACGAACTCTTTGAGCAGAGCAGTCAATCTGTCTTTCTCTTCTCCCTTGAAGAAGCTTCCGGTCTTGGTTTCTTTCGGCTCCTCATTGGTACCCAGATTAACAACATGCAATTCTTCGTCAGCCCCTGGACCATTTTCACCACGACTACGGACCTGTTGAGCAAGTTTATTTTTAAGTATGTTGTGTTTTCGTGGTCTATTTCATCATTATTTGAATCGTTATTAACTAGTTCATTAGATTCATTATTAGTTAATTCATCATTCATGATGTTTGCAATCTCGGGGTACTCAGAAAGATCAAATTTTTCATTAATAAAGAAAGGGAACACACGCTCGGCTATGGCCTCCATATCCTCTTGGGTGAGGGTATCGGAAACACTCTCGGACTCAAAAGTGAATGTGAACAAGTCTTCCTTTATGACCTTGCGCGGAATGCAACCCATCTTCTCGACCAAGAATTCCTCAGATACCACGGGTCCCTTCGTAGAATACCAGTTGTTGATCGGCTCGGAGCTCGGCTAGATCTCGCTAATAGTTTCCCTTCTCGTGTCGGTGTCGTAGATGGCATTTACTTGGCACTCGTCCATGATGGCCAATTCTTCAAACATGGAGGTAAATCTGTCAATTCTTCCCCCACGGTAATCTCTGTCTCGGACTCTATGGTCACTTTCTTCCCCCACCATTCTCGGGGTGACATGGGAGTTGGTTCCCTTTCGGATTTCTGAATCTCACAGTCGGCAAAGATTTCAAGACCGGGCTTTCTGATTCCTTTGCTGTTAGCCCATGGCTTGGGAAATATTACATACGGGATGCTTCCCCTTGGCAGACAAAGTAGCCATTCAGTGTCTTGCGGTAAGGTCTCAAATTTGGAATCTCATGATGACGGACTTCTCTTCGAGCTTGGGCCTTTTCATTCTTGACGGCTTGCTCGTATTTCAAGTCATCTTTGGAAGGCTCATATCCCATACCGAACGTGTTTTTAACAAAAGTAACCTCCACGGGTTGCATTCTCCCTTGTTGATATTTCCCTAGGCCTAAACCAGGGAAGTAATTCATATTCCTCATCATGAGGAGGACTTTGTGATTACCGAGGGTCCATGATCCGTTTCCCCCTTGTTCATCGATGGCATTGATTGAGACGCCTGAGAGGGTGGAGTCTTCTAAACCGTGTTGAACTTGGTGGACGGGTTCCCCCTTTCTGTGGATAGTGACGTTTTCTGCCATGATGGTCAATATTTCATCCCCATTTCTGAACTTCACACACTGATGGAGAGTCGAAGGGACGACATTAGAACTGTGTATCCACGGTCGGCCCAAGAGCAAATTGAATGAGGAAGGTACATCGAGCACTTGGAACGGAACAGACATGACCATGCTCCCAAACTCAATGTCTATTTCCACCATACTCATGACTGTGCGGGCAGTGCTATCGTAACCTCGGATCACTTGAGTAGAAGGCTTTAAGTCTGAATTCTTAAGCCCCGGTATGCCCATGATTCGGCCAAGCATCAAGTTGAGTGCGGAACCACCGTCAACCAAGACTCTTGAAATAGGTCTCCCCCTTGCTCTCACTTTGAGATAGATGGCCTCATTGTGATCGGACCCAAATGGTGGAAGGTCCATGTCGGCACAAGTGATAATATTGCCAAAATGAATGTGGCCTATCATTGCAGTAAGGTCCTCGGGAGTTATATCCAGAGAGACTGATGTGTCGTCGAGATTACTGATGACAAGATCTCGGTGCTTCTTTGAGGATGCAATGAGGTCCCAAATGGAGATGTTGGCTTGAGTTTTCTTGAGTTGTATCAACAAAGGATCTTCGGGAGTGTCGCGAGCTTGCGATCTTTGAGAAAAGGTGCTTGGTGCAGAAGTAGTGGGGTTGCTTGCTATGACTCGTCCGGATCGAGTTAGCATGTTGACGTTCCCATCTTGCCATCTTTTTCCTATTATCTAATAGTTCCCTCATTACCTCATCGTAAGTCACAACGTAACAAGAATTGTCAAATTTATTCATCACATTGGAGCCCTCATTCACAATTAGGATTGAATGAGTGGTCTCCTCAAACTCTCCTATCTCTATTACATTGACATCGTCACCACTAGGCACTATGAACTCTTTCTTGTCTATGAGATGTTGGATGACATTGCGGAGGACAAAGCATTCCTTGGTGGTGTGGCCACTATGTTGGTGGTAGCCACAATATTTGTGATGAGCATGATTGGCATTGATCGACTTGGGTTGATACCCTTATATAGGTGTGATTTGGCCCATTGCTTTGAGAACTTCGAATGCCTCGGTTTGAGTCATGCCTTGGAGAGGAGTGTAGACACGGTCATTTTGAGATCTCATGCCTTAAGGTGGATGACACGCCCCAAGTCCCGGGATTCCCTAATAGAACCTCGAACCTGGTGCGCGTAACTAACAAGAAACAAGAAACTAACGGGAAACAGGAACAATACATGTTAAAAACAAAAATGACATGATATATATACTCAAGAGTAGGGAGCTAAGATAGCTCACACCAGTTCTAGACCAAGAAAATTAAAACCAAAGAAGATTACATACAGCGGAAGACATGCCTAGCAAATAAGCTGGCATCAAGAACTGTCTAGGGACAACAAATACTACCCCAATACAAGCCCAGAGTTATTAACTCATACAAGATCGTCCTTACCAAAATATAAAAGGACACTAACTTCAAACAAGAATATCCTGCTGAGTAAATTCCCAGCTAAGTCGAGCCTCACTGCGTACTATCCCCTGCTTTCCTGGGGGGGGGGGGGGAAACAATTAAACAAATAAAGGGTGAGATAAATCTCAGTAAGCTATTAACATGCAACTATATGTCATGTTATCATGTAATACAAGTAGATACTCAACTAAACATATATCAAGTATCATCAAGTAACAAGTATAGGAGAGGCTAAGCCAACTCAACAAGTAATCAAGCTCAAGATATGATCAGGTAACAAGTAGTCAAGTAATGCGAGAGGCTAAACCAGCTCACAAGATGCACATAGGCCTATCACGCATTGTACCTGAATCCTTCCTTATTCCTCCCAAGAATACCATTTGTTGTCGATGCTTTTCTAGCTGAGGACAACCAAGAACAAGAACAGGAACTGCTGTGCGGTATATAAGAAGACCTGGTAACCAGTGTCATCCACAATAACAAGATCCACGTGGTGAACAGGACAGGAGTACAGTATATAAGAAGACCTGGTAACCAGTGTCCTCCACAAGAACAAGATCCACGTGGTGTTCAGTACAGTCGCATTCACTTAGGTCAGGCTTATTGCTCTAACCAGTGAAGCTATGCCCTTACTATGGCCAGTAGTAAGGGGTCGGGCGGAAATACATAGGGACCCGATTGTCACTTAAACCCCAGCTCTCGCGACAAGCGTGAACCAATATATTTTCGAACAAGCAAGGAGAACCAGCTGGACTCACCAAGAATGCACAAGTAGATGTTTACTTGAACTACAGAACAGAACTCAGTCCCTTATTAGTGGACTACTCTTTATGCACCATGTAATCATGTATCATGTGCTCACGAGAATATGCACCATGTAATTATGTATCATGTGCTCACGAGAATATGCACCATGTAACTATGTATCATGTGCTCACTAGAATATGCACCATGTAATTATGTATCATGTGCTCACGAGAATATAAGTACACGTACTCAATTATTGCGAATACCAATCAAGTTTAACTATGGCACATAAGTGTCCATGTAACATGATCAATCCAAGTAAGAGCCCATTTATAACAGACTTCAGTCAAGTAGTAGGGTATATCATTTTGTCACATGCCAAGTTTGCACGTACATATTCATATCACGTTTAACACATTAAAGTGTCTATCACTATACCCTTACTATCAAATAGAGCCCAATACCTTAGACTCTAAACACGTAGTAGAATAGGTCACATTGTACCTAGACACAGTCATACTTCACATATATGTATCGTTAGTAATCGAATACATTTTCTAACACATATCGTGTCCTGTAGTTATTCTTATTACTTAAATCGTAATATTCACGATTATATGAATTATCTTCATATTACACTAGTCCCTATTTTCTTCAGGAACCATTTCAAGACAAGATATCTTCTTTATATTTTATATACTTCATTGAGTATATACACGATTAAGAACTAAATCAATTACACTTTAGTGCTTATTTATAGCACTTCCAATATACGCGTATCAAGTTCAAGTATGTAGTAGAGTTAATCATTCTCTATCTAATTCCATAACCCACTTCTTTGGTTATTCATACCATGTACCAATCAATCAAGAAGCCACATTCTATCAAGTAAATATATGCAAGATTTGCATATACACATCAAGACTCTTTCAAGTTTATTACCATACACCTATATTGGTGTCAAGGCACGTACAAGATTTTATAATCTTATATTTCAAGTTACTGTCTCATCTTAAGACATTCAAGACATTCAGGACATTCAGGACATTCAATACATATACAAGATCTTATCATCTTATATCCAAGTTCTCAATCCATTTCTTTGGATGATTAAACATGTACAAGAGTTAATTATCTTATACTTCAAGTTCAAGCTAGGAAGATGAATTATACACCTTTCACGAATTCTTTTCCAATCCTTTTCTTAGGACATTCAAGCTCTAGACATTAGTTGGTGTCCCTAAGGTACACAAACATTGACTTCAAGACACATAAAAGAGTTATTACTCTTATATTCAAGTTATCATTTAATTATGATTCAAGTCCACATTTCATTTGTTCACAAAGGGACTATTTTTCAGTACTAGAGTGTTCTACAACACTCATCTAGGCCATCTAGGGTAGTACCCTAAACCTAGACCAGGAATACTTCGAGTTCAATTTAGGTCAATGAGCTATACCACTCATACTTACAAGTTCTTAATTCCCTACATAGGATATTCAATCTCAAGTCATTGTTTTAATGCCCCTAAGGTGCACAATCATTGGCTTCAAGACAAGCATAACACATAAGTGCTTGTTCATAGTACTTTTAAGACATATAAAAGAGTTCTTCCTTTTATACTCAAGTTCTCATTTTAATTTAATGAGTAATCATGTTCAAGACTCACTTCTGATACCCCTAAGGTATCACAACACTTGCTAGGACATCTTATCTTAAGGCTATATGCCTTAACAAGGGTTATTTCCAACTTATACAATCATGGAACAAGTTTTACAATTTTTCAGGACATATGGGCGGCCGCACAAAATGGTGTGGGCGGTCGCCCAAAATCAGGCTTTCCACGAACAAAATACTTCAGATAGATGGGCGGTCGCCCAGCCCAAAATGGGCGGTCGCCCAAGGCCCAAAAATGCCAAAATCCAAATTCTTTCCCAGGTTAAATAATTTTCCGTCCCAAGCGTAGGAGTAAAACCCACTAACACTTTCTAACATTCAAGAGTGCATTTTAACATGTTCAGAACACTTCTATAGGGACACTTTATTAATTTATCACCGTCCCACAAGTAATAGAATAATTCTCTTTTATTCCAATTTAATATTTCACCGTCCCCAAAAGTATAAGTACAATTTTATATTATACTACTATACCCATTTAGGGATACTTCCATTCATTTCCCCGTACCACAAATAATGGTACAATTTTTATAATAATATTTAAATCGAGTTACTATTTTACCGTCTCACGAATAGGAGTGTAATTTCCTACTAACCTTTTACAAACCAACAAACCCAGGAGTTAACCAATTTGAACTATTTTTTTTTAAGTTTCTTTTGTACGCAGTGTATTTATACTTCCTTCGTCCCAAAATTACAAGTATCACAAAATTTGCTCAAAACACAATTTTAACAAGAACAAGTAGCGGGAATAACATATATGCATGTTATTACCAGTAAGGGGGAGTCAATAACTTACCTAGTCAAAAATCAAGTTGACCCAAATTAATTTCTGATCGGTCTGGAACGCTCTATTCAACGCCACGAATATTTATCCGGGACCAGAATCACGAACGGATGGATAATTAAGCTCGAGGAGTCGAGAATAGGGTAAAACTGGACTCCCTTCTATGGAACAGAGGAAGCAACGAGAAGACTTGAGAGAAAAATGCTTCTCTGAGAAGAAGCAACACTTTATATACATTCAAGTTTCAAAAATTACCCTTTGGCCCCTCAAGTTCTAACTTTGACAAAAAGGCCCCTAAACTTTCAACTTTGACATTTAACCACCTTAATTTTCTAAAGTAGTTAAATAATTAACTTAAATAAAATAGCATATAAATATGCTAGTCAAGAATTTAACAAGCATTTCAAGAATTTAACAAATAAGTCAAATATTTAACGAGATTAAGGATGAGCGTTACAGTGGAAGACCCTTTTGTAATTCCCTTTATCGGTAGTGACGGCATTGACCGAAGCCTCTTTGGTGGAGTTAGAGGCGGCCTTGTAACGGAAGCTAGGAGCACTTTTCTTGATCTCCTTGAGCAAATCATCCATTCGGACCCCCGCCTCATACATTTGAGAGAAATCCGCATAGCAAGCCCCACTTAGGTGGGTGCGAAGATCAATCTTTAGACACTTGAGAAATATATCCATTTGCTCCTTGGTATTAGGCCTCTCGACAATTTCGGCAAGCTTGTCATTCCACCTTCTCGTGAAGTCTATAAAGGACTCATTTCCCTTTAAGTAGTGTTCTCGAGCTCTTTCTTGGTCGGGCGGTGAGCGGTGTTGCCTTGGTATTGACTTTTGAAGGCAAGCATGGTGGCGTCCCAACCAAGACGGACTATGAGCGGGAGAGTTGCATACCAATATTTTGCCACCCCCTCGAGAGTAAGAGGGAAGCATTGTGCCATAACTTTAGGAGAGACCTTCTTAGGAACCATAGCCCATATGTAGGTCTCGATGTGTGCCATTGGGAAAGAGTTGCCCTTGAACTTGCTTATGTCGGGCATTTTGAACTTGTCGGGAAGAGCGGCCATGGTGCTCATGAGAATGGATGACTGATAAAGATTTTGTCGGAGCCTTTCCCCATGTTGAGACCGTTGAAGCGTTGATCTATGTAGGCCATGATTGAATCAACCATTTTTTGCTCATTGTTTTCGGTGCTCAGTTCCCCCATTTTCTTGGTGCGGGCGCTGACATAAGGACTCTCGAATAAGCCTTGGGTCCATTCGGACTTGTCATCGTCTTTGTTGTCTTTCCCCTTGACAAGCTTAGTGAGCTTTTCTTTCATTTGCTCCATCTCGGCCTCGTGGGCCTCTCTTTGGTTGTCGAGGTGAGATTGCCAAAGATCATCCTTATTTTGGGCCTCCTTATTAAGAGTGGAGACTTGATCTTGGAGAACTTGGACCATAGCTGAAAGTTGCTCAAGAGACATGGTGTTGTCGGTGGTGGAGCCGCCGGCCATTGTTGTTGTTGGAGCTGTTGGAGTAATCACTTCACGAACTAACCGATTTGCTGAATCCCGGTAGACTCTGTAAGTACCAATTGGACCTATATTGCAGAAGAGGCCCTTGTCAGTCTTGAGTAACACTTTCGGTCCATGAAGAGGTTTAAAACACACAGTGGGCACACGACTCAAACCACATAAGAAAAAGACTCTTTTTTTTCTTTTTTTTTTATAAGTCGGAGGGACGGAGTCCCTTTTGAGTTTCTAAGGAAATAATGGAATCGTCACACTAGTATATAGACCTTCGCGCGGTCCCATATACTCATCAGATTCCATCATCGTTTGTAAATCCTACACCTGTCGGGATTAAACTAAATTAATGTAGTAAAGCATACATGCGGGGACGGATTTTTATTTTCATCCATAATAACCACTTGGGGACGGATTTTTATTTCGTCCATGATAACCACTTGGCATGTATGTTTTGAAGACATTAGTTTAGGGAAATCTCGGCATATGAAAACCGACTTAGTCACGGAGTGTTAGACCCTAACTAGAATTGTGTTGGCTTGTGCTCGGCTAATGAGAGGCTTAAGGTCACCCCCGGCATGTAGTCATGAACTACGCCACGGGTTGAGGTTTACCGCTTCGAAAGATTCAAGGTCGGGTGGAGCTTGAAACTCTCTAGGATGGGCCTCGACGGGTTTTGGGTTATGAACTTGTGCGACTCGATAGTGAGCAATTTATAGGAATTTGTGCACGTAGTGTGAGGTCCAACATGTGACAAAACATTTTTTACTTTTTTTTTTTTAAAGAAAAGCAAATAAACACATAATTACAACTCTCGAATCACCCGTGTGACCGATAAAAAATACAAAACAAATCAGTTTAAGAGGTCCAAATCAGTCCTTGATGCAGGCAACTGTGCCCACACCCCAATCATTCTGCTTTGTTCTGAAGGTGTTCCTGTTCTAGAAAACCACCCAGAAGCGCGCGCCTCTGGCCTGTGTTGTGGGATGCGCGCGCATGGCGCAGAGTCTGTGGGAGGCGCCCGCTTCTGGGAAAACCTGTCAGGTTGTCAGGCTTTGGATTCAGGGGATTGCCCTGGTCCTGAATATTCATTATAACCCCTGCAGAAATGATTAGCGTAGAAAAAAGAAGAAGAATAGGAAGAACATATGGGAGGCGGGCGATTCTGGTCCTTAATGTGGGGCGCGCGCGCCTTAGGCCAAGAATGCCAGAGGCGCACGCTTCCCCCATCAGGAACCAGAATGCCCAGAAAAATGTAGACTTTGAATAGAGATGCAAGTTTAACCCTCAACGTCCCCAGCGGATTCGCCACTGTAGATACCCCGGGAGGGCACAGCTGGGCTAGAGCACGTGTGTCATTCCTAGGATGTCTATTTGTGTTTTAATGTGTTTAGATTCGCCACCTATGTTTTAGAGGAACATAAGAAAAACCTAATATTTATAGCCTAAGTTTGATTACGAAAACAGAGATTCTTGTTATGAGGTTCGGGGGTTAGGTTACGAGATGTGAAGTACTTAAACACCCATCTCGCCCGACTAATGCCAGTCTTGCTTAATCAAAGTCTACATAAATGATATAATGTTCTTCTTATTCTTAATAATAAAAGGGGTTTTTTTTAAGGTCTTTTGGAATGTAGGGAGATAACTCCTTGACTAGCTTCAATGAAGTGAAGTAGTCTTTGGTGTCATGTCCCAAAATAATTTGGGTGATTGCACGTTTGATGAAATAAAAAAGAAGAAAAGAGATGAAGTAGAGAAGAAGAGGAGAAATGGAGTTTTACCTAAACTTCAAGTGACTTCAAACACTTCTTGGTGAATTACTTTGGAAAATGCCTTGGAAATGATTTGTGTATAGTTTTTGTAAGTAGAATTTTTGGTCCCTTGAAATGGTGGATTAGGAGGGTTTTTATAGTTGAAAAACATATGGTTTTGGTGCCAAAACTCAGTCACCAAGAAATCTTTCCCGGGCAAAACATGTAAAAATGAGCAAGTGAGAGATTCTTGGATAGAAATCTGTAACTGACGCCCAGAGGCGCGTGATTCCTACCTCAGGGGCGGAAGGCGCGCGCGTCTGGCTCCTATGGTCGGAGGCGCGCGACTCAGAAATGGCCTTTTTGACAGAATGGATTAGAAAGTCAGCCCTGTTATTCAGTTTAGTCCCTGGACTTAATGGAGTCAGTCAGGAACTTAACAGAAGTGACAGAAACTAACAAAAAAAAACACTTAAAATAGGGAGATATATAAAATCAAATGTGCAATCGGGGTGAGCGGTCCAAGGTGGGGTGTCTACACCACCACGATCTGATCGAAGTGCTTTAATACTTTTGCCAAGTTGATTATGTACTTCATTTTGAAATATTCTAAATATCTCAAATGATTCACTTTTGAGATTCATTAAGTAGACATAGCCATATCTACTAAAATCATCAGTGAATGTTATGAAGTATTGATATCCGCCCCTAGCACTGCTACTTAATGGTCCGCATACATCAGTATGTATTAGTCCTAAATAGTCACTAGCCCTTTCACTACTCTTAGTAAAAGGTATCTTTGTCATCTTTTCAAGTAGACAAGACTCACAAGTTTCATATGATTCAAAATCATGTGAATCTAAAAGTCCGTCCCCATGGAGTTTTGAGATACGCTTCTCATTTATGTGACAAAGACGGCAATGCCACAAATATGTATGGTTTTCACTATTAGGTTTGGATCTTTTATTTATGTTATATATTTCCTTATTATTTTTTTCTTCAAGATTTATGATATAAAGTCCATTATATGAGTCTGCAATACAATAGAGCATATCATCATAATCGACAGCACACTCCCTGTTCTTAACAAGAAAATAATATCCTTCATTATCTAGCGAAGAAACTGAAATAATATTCTTACTCAAACTTGGGACATAATATCAATTGTTCAAAACAAGTATTCGTCTAGTAGGTAAAGTGACTTCATAAGTCCCTACGGCTAATGCAGCAACTCTTGCTCCATTTCCCACACGTAGGTCAATTTCACCTTTGTTGAGTTGTCTCTTATTCTTTAGTCCTTGCACACTCGTACAAATGTGGGATCCATATCCGTTATCAAATACCCAAGAACTAGAAGTAGAGAGATTAATTTTTATAACAAAAATATCCGAAGTAATAGTCTCAACATCCTTTACTTCCTTTTGATCTTCTAGGCGTCTTTTACAATTTTCATCCCAATGGTCAATCTGATTGCCATGGTGAGAAATTGTACCTTTTGGAGTTTTAATCTTAGTTACATCCTCTGCTTTAGACTTGACAACTCTTGTCTTATCTAAATATTTAAATCCTATCTCCATCTCAAAACCTTTTTGCCAAGCTTGCATAAGGAACATTTTCTTTAAGAGTTTTCTTATCACATAAGCATCTATGTGTTCTTGATACTTCTCAAGTATTAAACACATAGTAGCAAGATTAATGCAAGAGACATCTAAAGAATCATCAACATGTTTCTTACATATGTCTTTAAGTGTCCCAAGGACATTGACAATGGTTTCTCTTGACTTAGGATTATCCAGAATGCATAACTCCAATTCTTGCTTAAGAACAATTCTTAAGCTCATGATGCAATCAAGGAGTTTTGAAGCATTCTCTTTTAATTCAAGGATAGATCGCAATGACGGGGTTTGATTATTGTTCAATACCATTATCTACACACATATGCAAACATGTACCCATACATAACTACCAACTTTATTAAAGATATTATTAACAGTATTTCACAAATACTCCCACTAAATTATATAACCTTCATTAGCAATCATGGATAATATAATTTAAATGGGCCAAGATCCATATTTCACTTGATTTGTGAGTCTGCTTTGGCATGAACCTCAAAATCAAGCTATTTAGGTAGATAACTCCTTATCAATCATATCATATATGACTCTTAGATCCTTTTATGATATTCCTTAGACATATTATGTCAAAAGCATGTTTTAATCTCATCTTATGCCTTAGGTCCAAAACTGTTTTGATAGCCTAATTAAGTTCAACCACTTTTAGGGCTCGTTTGGTAGCCTGATTAGAGCTGGATATGATTATTGGCCCAATAATCTTGGTGTTTGGTAGACTAAATGCAATCCGATTATTAATCCTAGGTACAATTCGAATAAGCTTCTTATCCAATCTTATCCCCTCAAACCCCCTTCATATTTACCCATAAAAAGGGTGGTGTAATTAATCCCCCGATTAATAATCTTTTGACTATTAATACAGGCTAATCCTACCAAGCTATCAAATGAGCCCTTAATGTATAGACAACCTTTGTCTCATCTTGCTTCTCAAAGATAGAATGATGTGCCTCGCTTTGGCTAATAAACCACATCAAAACGATCAAAGTACTTGACAAGGGTTTTAATCGTGGATGGTATAGAACTTAAATTTTTTAAGAATGTTCAACACATATAGCATGGTAACATGTTTATACGTACATAATATAAACACATAAAGCATCGGTTAACAATTTAATTAATCTCATTAATTAAACTATGATTTCTTGTGATTGATTTATGGGGATAAATTCTTTAACACATAATTGAGAGCACGATTGTACGGTCGAAACTAAGCAAAAAGGTATCCACAATTCCGTACCAAATTTAGAAACTAGAAGAAACAACTATGTAAGGTCGAAACTAAGCCAAAAGGCATCCACAATCCCTTACATAAAGTAACTTGATTCTAAATTCTTTTGTCTCATCAATTTATTACTTTGACCTTGAGATTTGTTTTCAGAAAACACGGTTTCTTAAGCCAACCATCTGACAAACAAATTCAATCCAAAGTGATTTCGAAAATGACAATTAATTTCAGGAAACACGGTTTCTAAAACCAGCCATCTGAAAAACAAATTATGTTCAAAATCCTTTCTGCCCGGTCGAGTCCTTTGAGGTGCTCGGCCGAGCACCTTTGTGTTTGTAAAACTGTACCCTTTTGATTACCTTGCTCGGCCGAGTCTTATGGCATTCTCGGCCGAGCACGCCGTCAGAACAGTTTTTCAAATTTCAATCCTAAAATTGCTTTCCCGATTCAATTAGGGTTTGGTGTTCATGATGATCAAATCACCATGTTCATAAAAACCTTTAATAAACAATTTATTCATGAATCAAGGATCATCAATAAATCAATCCAATTAATTTTTGATGATCACAAGGAACATAATAATCGAATTATTATTGCAATCTTAGATCCCACATAACGTATTTAAAACAGTGCGATTTTATGATCTTCATATATCCCATATACATACAAAAAATACAAATCACATACACATCATGAATCTAAATTCAAATAGCATGCCAACACATATAATCCAATTATATTATTAACATGATATTATTAAAATAATCATGATGAACGGGGCTCTGATACCACTGTTGGGTTTTGCATAATCAAACGCATCGGAATAAACCCAAAAGCCTAGATCCATTCAAGATGATTAAATTAATACGGAGATGAATTTAGAATGCTAACCGCGGTGATGCTTTAAAATATTCAAATCTTCAATCTTTGTTCTTCGCGCTTTTTTGATCACGGTCGCAGAAACACGACCTCAAGGCTTGGATCACGAACTTGGAGGAGTTGATGCCAACGCCCTCTATGTTTATTCACACGCGAACGAATATCAAGAACTCTTCTTGTTATTGAGGAAGAAGAAGACCAATTTTCTCTCTTGGAGGCTCTCTTATTGATCATGTATCAAAATTATCTCTGATTAGAGTATTGAGAGGGGTATTTAAACTCATTAAGCCTAAACCCTATAGGAGAAATAGGTTAAAACCCGTCACAATGCGAAATCAGGAAATTGGGCCCGAACAGAGCCTGCTCGGCCGAGTCCTTTAAGGTGCTCAGCCGAACGCCTTTAATTTTGTCTTTATGTTTCTCTTGCTTGGCTGAGTCCTTTGAGGTGCTCGACTGAGCACCAGCAGAAAGTCAATTTTAGCCTTTTTAACAATTCGTTCTTTTGTGTGTGACCCCATATGATTATATTAAGTTGGCAATGAGTTCAAACACATTTGTACTCATAAATCATGAGCGGACTCTAGCAAGCCATCATGACTACCCAATTAATATAACTTGTCAAAGTTCGTGAATCCTTTTTAGAACATATCATAATCCTTTTGTCCACGATGTCATTGAACGTAAGCCATGGTCAATGGTCAACTTACAATGCTCAATACTTTCTCGATTCCGAATAGTTTGATAACACAAATGATATCGATCTCATCAATTCATTTGAGCACGACCATGTATTTCATCAACTATTCATCAAGGGGCCCAAGCCTAACATCTCTCATATTAATGGACAAATCCCTTCTTGACTTATTACTCTTCCCTACATAGCTTTGATCATGCCAATCATATCCTTTATAATTACTTGGTTAAGAGTAACGTTTGAATATGTCAAACATGATCTCCACTATGTGGAAGACCGTAATAATCTCAGGTCTAGGGATTCAATGATATAACTATTAGAGGTTTAATTATGACATTATGACCATGACATAAACCTCATCTTTGGGTCATGTCCAGTATATGTTCACCAACATATACCCATAAGTTTAACTTGTATCACATACACATAATCATCATATGATTATCTAATTAAACTTATACTAGTTCTTCATAAGTACTAGGGATGTGGATTATTATAATAAACATGCAAAAGATATAATAATCAACATTCAATATCTTTATTAAGACATAATCAATAAATAACATTAATCGTTCAAATAACGTGCCTATAGCATACAACACCAACATATAACTTAACGAAGTTCGTTTATCCTCATAGAACATACCATGATCCTTTTGTCACGCGATATCATACTGAACATAAGCCACGGTATAAGTCAACTTAAGTGTCCAATGCTTTCTCGATCCCGAGTAGATTGATATGAGCAAATGACATTGAACACATCAATTTATTTGGGCATGGTCATGCACTATCATAAATCTTACTCTCTAGTAGCCAAGCAGATATCTCTCTTGAGACAAGAGGGGTAATATCACATCTTGACTTATCATTCTTCCCTATAAGAATCCGATTGTACCAATCGTAGCCTTTATAACTACCTGGTTAAGGGTAGCGTTTGAGTACGTCAAACACAACGTTCATCATGTAGAAGACGATGATAATCCCAGGTCTAAGGATTCCAATGATATAACTAAATGAGATTTAATTATGACATTTGACCATGACATAAATCTCATAGTGGGTCAAGTCCAGTACTTCTTCACCAACAAGTACCCATAAGTTTAATTTGTATCACATACACATGATCATCACATGATTATCGATTAAACTTATACTAGTTTTTCATAAGTACTAGGGACGGGGATTATTATAATAAACATGAAAAACATATAATAATTCAAGGTTGTTATCTCCATATCAAATGAGAATATGACATAACGTAAGGCCTTTATCAAGGGTCTAGAGAATAATTGATGGGTTAGTTTTCATATATATTATCTCCATATTCCCGGATCATTTTAGTTGACTTTTGATGTAATTTAGACTATGTTTGATGTGCTTTTTAGTGTGTTTTGTTTTGTTGAGTTTTGTGGGGAAATCATTGTAATAGAGAGTTATTTTATCAATTTGTGTGATGTCCCGCATTACCTTTGGATTTTCAATGGTCAAAATTTGGTCAACGGTCAAGATTGGGGTCAAAGTCAACAGAAGTCAAGAAGGTTAAGAGTGAAGAAACTGGAAGTCAGAGCGAGCACCCGCTCGATACATACCAAGCGCCAGCTTACCTCCTTGATTTCGAGGGAAGTTTCTGCCAAGGACCAGGCGCCCGCCTGCTGGCCACCAGGCGCCCGTTCGCCCCTCCGACTGAGATACAGGATTTTCCTATTTTTCAGGGTTTTAATGTTATCATGTCCATATATGGACTCCTCTTTTATGTATTTAAGTAGGTAGTTTTCAGAATTAGTTTTCTTATGCTTTGTTTTAGGTTTTCTTTTAGTTTTCAAGGTTGTTATCAAGATTGGAGATTTTTATCATCAAGCGTAATATCCAGGTTTATGATTTCTTATTATTTTCTTGTGATTATTGCTATGTCGATGAGTAGCTAATTTCCTCATTCATGGATTGGGAGTAACACTATCGGATCTCTATGCTAAATCTTGTTTAACTAATATCATTCTTGTTCTTGTTCATTGGAATAATTATAATTCGTTTAGAGATTTTCACAATATAATTTGATATTCTTGGTCTTTAAATCATCTAGGTATAAATTGTTACACTAGCGTGGATAGTTTATATATTGACTGTATTCCATTGATTAGATTTAATTGAGGACTTAGCGGAAATCAAAAGAGTCTAAAATCAATTGTTCTTTGGATTTTAATAAATTATTTGTGTGTGTTCTTGACCTAGTGGAAAACATAACATAGAGGTAATAGTAGGGTTGCAATTCGCATACCATACCATCCCAACCCTTAATCAAGTAAGCGATTTCTTGAACAAGTTTGGTAACTTTATTATTAAAAATAACATAGAGTGAAGATAGTTGTGATCACCAATATGTGAATCCTTGTCATCCTTGAATAAAATCTTTACGTTATTTTGCAGTTTAATTTAGTTTACTTTTCTTACTTATTAGTAATTTAGTTTATAAACAATCAAAAACAAAAACCCCCTTTGTTACTTTTACATTAACTAAATACACTTGTTTTCACTCGAGTCTCAGTGGTTCGACCCTTATAAACGTACATTGCTACTTCGGTACTTGTATACTTGCAAGGTTTTATTACACGTGGGATTTTTCTCCATCAATAATCTCCAACAAAAATAAGTGGAGTTAAATGGTGGGGTTGATTGAATATAAATATATTAAAACATTTCAGTTTTGGGTGGTCACGCTTGTGGTGGGACGGACTGAAAGAAAACTACTCTCACTTATGCTGAAACGGAGGGAGTATTTGTGATGCTTTGCAGAGATGGAAAATAATTTTGTAAAGTTTATTTTTAATATGATTTTTTTTAAAAATAAAATGGAACATCAAAAAAAGTTTTTTTGTTGTTGCCAATATTACAATTTTCCAAAGAAATATTTAGAAAAGAGCAATTGCACCCTCACTAATTTGGCCATTTAAAAATTAATAATGGACTATATCAACGTGTTAATATAGGGAAGTGAGGAAGTATATACATTACACCCTTACTGTTTTTTTTTTAATCAAATACTCCCTCCGTCCCATAATGATCTTCACATTTGACTATTCAAATTTTATAAGGATATGAACACTTGCTTCACTAGCCTTGTTTTGTTTATGCACATTTAAGCCTATTATGTAGAAATAGGAAAAACTTTTTAGGAAAATGAAAAATGGCAAATGAAAAAATATTTTAGGACGGAGGGAGTATTAAACATTAATTTTGGGACAAAACAATAACTTTGAAGAATAAAACCGTTAGACAAAACAATAACTTTGAAGAATAAAACCGTTAGTTTGGCGAATGTTATCATTGTTGGCAAAAAGTGTGGGATGCTTCGGAGTTGTACTTCACACCTTTGGGTAGTCCCTTTCTCATTTCTTTTTCCGGGCATGCAATAGATGGCCTTAAATCCCAAACTATGTACAAAAAGATGAAACCAGATTCAAGTCGGTCTATTGAAGAATCATAGAAGTTTTTCGTTTACGAATTGATATTCACTAGCGGGTAACCCGTGCTCTCCACAGAAACCAATACTATGTCTTTTAACTATAGTTAATTAATATAGTAATCATCATTTTAACTAATACTATTAATAATAAAAATTAATCTATATAATTATTATTATTATAATAACTATTATAATTAATTAATACCATTGATAGTAATAGTTAATATATATATTAATAGCAATGATTAGTCTATATAATAATAATTATTAATATAATTATTATAATAAAATAATATTATTAATAGTAATAGTTAATTGATATAGTAACTATTATGATTAATTAATATTAAAAATTAATAATCTAACTTATATAATAACTATTATAATCAACTAATACTAATAATAGTAATAGTTAATGTATGTAGCCTATTATAGTTAACCAGTATTATTAATAGTAAAAAATAACTTATAAAGTAACTATAATGGTTAACTAATACTATTAATAGTAATAATTAGCTATATAGTAACTATTATAGTTAACTAATACTATTAATAGTAATAGTTAACTAATATAGTAGTAACTAATACTATTAATAGTAATATTTAACTAATATAGTTAACTATAATAGTAACTATTATATTTAACTAATACTATCAATAGTAATATTTAACTTGTATTGTAACTAATATTGTTAACTAATACTATTAATAGTAATAGTTAACTAATATAGTTAACTATAATAGTAACTATTACTAATAAGAGTAATAGTTAACTATAATGGTTAACTATTATAGTTAACTATTACTAATAATAGTAATAGTTACTATAATAGTTTACTATTATAGTTACCCTTTTTAGTAACTATTATTATTAGCTAATAGTATTAGCTAATGAAAAGAAAATGAAAAGTCACTTATTTATTAGTATGTTGTTGATGTGGCTTCTCCAAAGGCAAGCTTTCTCCATTGTTTGTCCACATGTCAATATCATAGCTCTTTTGGCCAACTTTAATATATATATATATAGATTTTGAAATGAATGAAATAATTATAAATCAAATAATAAAACACTCCCTTTTCTTCTGTGCATCTCTCCGAGTTATCATCTTCTTCCTTTAGATCTTTGAACGACATGTACTAAACAGAGGTGCAGTATGTGGGCCCAAGCCCATTTACCAAGGGCCAAGTCAGCCCATCAAGAGCCTATGCCGAGATGTAGCATGTAAGCCGACTTGTTCCGATTTAACAGGAATACAATTACATTCCTACTATTTCGCCATAACAACTATCAGACTTCGTATTCCATACAAGTACAGAGGATCATTATCTAAACAAGGAGATTTCTACTATAATACAAACAGGATATCATTTCATCCTTATCATGACTCTATCTCATCAGAATACGAGTCATACATCAACATGGGCTCCCTGGCTTTTCTAACAAGTCAGGACTCATTCACCCACGCCTATATAAACAGGTCCTCCATACAGGAAACGGGTAATGAACTCTTTTGTCTCTCAACTATAGTCAATTGATTTCTCTAAACACTCATACACAGTTTTCTTATTCTCACGCCAGAGGGCCTTCGCCGGTGAAGCCCCGACGTAATTTACGTTTGCTCATTGTGTGCAGTATCCATACGAGGAAGTTCTCATTGCTGGATTTATCCAAACCGTTAAACGAAAGGCTGATCCGATACGTTTTTGGCAGCATCAGTTTGGTTCCATTGCCGGGAAACGTCCAATCGGAGAACCTTTTGCTCGGATAACCACAATTTCCTCATGGCCGAAATTCTAACTGACGGTGCACAGGCGAGTGTTACGCCCGATGCTAATCTCAATCCGCCACCCCCTAACGTGGCAAATAACAATGCTTTGAATCAAGGCCTCCCTCCTCCGCCTCCACCTCAAGGAGGCAGCATGCATACACGCTCCAGAGGACCTGCACCTGAGATTACTCAACATTATGGACGGCGCAGGAGGACAGCCACCCGAACTCAAAACACTGAGGCAGACCCCTCCAGGCCACCGCCTCTAGATCGGAGGGTGTTGCTGCAACAAAATCTCTCGACCCTCCAACAGCTAGCTGACGCTCAAAGAGCTCTTCTGGAATATGACCCTGAGCATTCCTTGGCACCCTTTATCCAGCCCTTTGGTACTAGAGGAGCTCCTGAAGGCGAGGGAAGAAGTAACCTTAGGGGAGTTCCACGTGCTGATGACAGGCGTCCTCAAAATCCGCATGATGCACCCCCGGGAAGTCGAGGTGCTCGTTCGAGCCGACTTGATGGCCGACTTCGCCCTATTAACAATGGAGCGAGAGATCTGAGAGATCAAATAAACCAGAGGATGGAAGAAGAGGCAGAGTCTCCAGATGTAAGAATTCTAGGAGAAAGGCGGCGATGGGAAGACCAACGTCAAGCCCCACCAAGGTAGGCACCACCTCGCCGCACACCATCGAGACGACCTCTAGCTGGTCCAGAGATAAGCCGAGTCTCTGGAAGAGGTCGGCATAAAGAAAAAGAGAGACCCAAGAGTTCCCATCACCCCTCGGCGATAAGCGAAAGACTCATAATGGATTTACAGGAGAGGCTGGAAAATGTGGAGATGAATTATGGACAGAGAAAGCCCATGACTGATTATGACGCAATGCTTCCATTTTCATAATGGATCAAAGATTCTCCACCTACTCCCAAATTGAAGTTACCTCACCTGTACAAATACTCCGGTAACTCAGACGCCTTGGATCACTCTCAATCCTTTGAGGGTATGATGGCACTAGTGTCCAACCAGGATGACTTACTTTGCAAGGCCTTTGCTAGTGCGTTGACTGGGGCAGCCAGATCTTGGTTCATGGAACTGGAGAGGGGAAGCATTGATTCCTTCTCTAAATTAAAATCAAAATACTTGGAATATTTCGCCACTGCAGGGGCAAGAAAGAAAAGGTTGTCAGACCTAGCAAACATGGTTCAAGGGAAAAACGAGTCGACGATGAACTTCTACAATAGATTCAGAAACTTGGCCGACTCGATTGAAGAGCGACTCACCGACTGGGAGATCATAATGTGCTTCACTAACGGATAGAGATCAGACGATCTCACTTATGAGTTATCGGTGAGAGAACCTCTCACAAAATCTGAACTATACCATGTGGCTTATGTAACAGCTACTGCAGAAGAGAAAAAGTTGTTGATGTACGATCGGGAACGAGGACGAGAAAGCAAGCCCCCTACTTCTGACTCGGCTCAAGGTACCAACGGAGCTGGAAACCAAGGAAAGAATAGAACAAGAGGGACGGAGGTTTTCACCCCCCCCTCACAAAGCCGATCTCTGAAATAATGAATGTGGTAAATATTCCTAATCCAAAACCCCTCAAAGACAACCCAAAATTCCCCAGGGACACAAGCAAATATTGTGCCTATCACAGGGATAACGGGAACGAAACAGAAAATTGCTATGCCCTAAAGAAAATATTGCAGCGATGGGCTGATCAAGGGAAGCTGAATGAATTCATAGCCAAGAAATACAACAAGCGCCCGAGGGAAGATGAGACGAAAGATGACCGAGAAGATAGACCACCCCGGGCAAAGCTAATTAGAGTAATAAAAGAAGAAATCCCTTCAAACACCAGGCTGAATGAGCAGATTTACGAACTAAGTAAGGTCTACCACATCCCCCCTTGGATCCATAAAGGGGAAAAAGTGATCAGTTTCTCTCCAAATGACCTAGCCGGGAACAGGGCGATGAGGGAGCAGCCGCTGGTCATCACGGGCAGAATAGACAACTGTGAATCAGACAGGCTCCTAATTGATTCAGGGGCTGCTAAAGATGTGCTCTACTACAGAACCTTCAAGGAGATGGAGCTGCCGGATACCATGCTGACACCATACCATGGAAGACTGGAAGGATTCACAAACCATAAAGCTGAAGCAAAGGGGACTGTGGACTTACAGCTGGAAGTCGGTGAATACCCCTACAAGACCTCGGCGATAATTACGTTCATTGTTATGGACCTGGTGTAGACACCCCGCCTTGGACCGCTCACCCCGGTTGCATATTTGATTTTGTGTTTCTCCCTATTTTAAGTGTTTCTCGTTAGTTTCTGTTATTTCTGTTAAGTTCCTGACTGACTTCGTTAAGTCCAGGGACCAAACTGAATAACAGTGCTGGCTTTCTAGTCCATTCTATCATTTTTTCTATTTCAAAGTCGCGCGCTTCCATCCTTTGGGGCCAGAGGCGCGCGCACCTGGGAGTCAGTTACAGATTTATGTCCAAGAATCCCTCCCTTGCTCCTTTTAACAGGATTTGCCCGGGAAACTGATGTTGTTGACTTGGTTTTAGCACCAAAAACTCACATTCTTCACCTATATAAACACCTCTAATTCACCATTGAACAGAAGGAGGATTTTAATCACTAAGCAAAACCTATACACAAATACTTACAAGACATTTTCCTAAAAACCTCTTGAAGGAGTCTTTGAAGTTCTTTGAAGTATAGGTAAAAAGCTACTCTTTTCTCCCCTTTTCTACTTCTTCTCCTCTCTGTTTCTTTTACTTTAATCAAAGTGCAATCACCCAAACATTTTGGGACATGACACCGGACACTACTTCACTTCATTGAAGCTAGTCAAGGAATTATCTCCCCACATTCTAAAACCCCTTTTATTACAATCAAAAAATAGGAAGAACATCATTTTATTCATGTAGACTTTGAACAAGCAAGAGCAACATTAGTTAGGCGAGATAGGTGTTTAAGTACTTCCCATCTCGTAACCTAACCCCCGAACCTCATAAACAAGAATCTCTGTTTTCGTAAATCAAACTTAGGCTACACATTAAGTTTTTCTTATGTTCCTCTAAAACATAGCTGGCGACTCTAAAACACAAATAGACATCCTAGGAAATCCATTCCGCCGCCCTAGCCAAGTGGTGGGCCCTTCCCGGGGTATCTACACCTGGCCAGTGATTATCATGCCATCCTGGGCTCCCCCAGCTAGGGAAAATTAGGAATGGTTGCCTCCCTCCCTCACCAAAGGGTGAAGTTCCCTACCCCGACAGGCATAGGTTGTGTCCCCAGCGCTCCTAAACACTTTTTGGAACACGTGATGAAGTCCAGAAAAGCAAAAACCAAAATGGAAATTGACACTCCAGAGAGGAACATCACCCTATCCAGGTCAACCACGGTCACAACGTCAGCACCCAACATCGGCATGATAACAGTAGATATTCCTGAGGAATGGGTGGTACTAGATGACAAAAATACCATGACCGAGACCGAGGTAACCTATAGGATGGACGGATTTGGCTCTATTTCTATGAACATAGCTTCGGACGAGCCGAGTAACCAGACCCTCGCCCTCGTCCCAAGCTCGGGGGCCACAATACCCACCCACATGGATGCCGAGATAGATAGACTCCTAGACATGGAGAATTTGAGCCTAGAAGGTAAAAACAAGGAGAGAGCCAAACAAATTATTGTGGAAACTTTGGAGTTCAGAGATGATCCTGAGCTAAAGCCATTTGACCAGCTAGACAAGGTCATTATCAACCCCAACTACCCGGAGCAAAAGATAAGAATTGGGAAACAACTCCCCCTGGAAGATAGAGAGGAGCTTATCAACCTGCTCAAAAACAACCTAGATGTATTTGCGTGGAAGGTGGAAGACATGGTTGGGGTTAAAGAAGCCATTGCTCTACACAAACTGGAAGTGGACAAGTTTTTCAAACCAGTCAAGCAGGCACGAAGGGCCTTCTCCACAAATAAAGAAAAGGCAATCGAGGTCGAGTTAGACAAACTGAAAGCCGGCATCATTCGAGAAGCAACATACCCCGAATGGCTAGCTAATGTCGTCATGGTTAAGAAGCAGAATGGTAAGTGGAGGATGTGCGTAGACTTCAACGACCTCAATAAAGCTTGCCCAAAAGATAGCTATCCTCTTCCAAGGATTGACAAATTGGTGGATTCCATTGCTGGACACCAGACTCTGAGCTTCCTTGATGCTTATTCAGGATATCACCAGGTCAAGATGACGGAAGACGACATTGAGAAGACGGCTTTTCAAGTAGCCGGAGGAATTTACTGTTATGTCATGATGCCTTTCGGCCTCAAAAACGCCGGGGCGACTTACTAAAGGATGGTAAACAAAGTGTTCAAATCCGAGATAGGCAGAAACATGGAGGCCTACATAGATGACATGGTGATAAAAACCAAGGCAGGAAGTCACGTCCCAGATTTAACCGAGACCATAAAAAACCTGAAGGCTAACGACATGAAGCTCAACCCCAGTAAATGTGTATTTGGGGTCACGACAGGCAAGTTCTTTGGCTTCATGGTGTCCCAGCGAGGCATTGAGGCAAATCCGGAGAAGATCCAGGCCCTAATCGACATGAAAGAGCCGACGTGTATTAAGGAGGTTCAAAGGTTGAATGGAAGGGTGGCCGCCCTGGGAAGGTTTATCGCCAAATCAGCAGAAAAGTCACTCCCGTTATTCAAAGCTTTGAAGGGAACTAAGGACTTCGCCTGGACCCCAGAATACTCGGCATCGTTCCAACAATTGAAGGAATACCTAGGTTCTCCCCCACTACTCAGCAGTCCAATTATAGGAGAGACACTCTCTGTATTCCTGGCAGCAACAGATAGAGCCGTGGCGGCCGTGCTAGTTCGAGAAGATAACGGGGTTCAGAGGCCGGTTTACTATGTGAGCAAAGCATTATCAGAAACCGAGTCCCGATACTTCAACGCCGAGAAAATAGCATACGCCTTGGTAATAGCCGCTAGAAATCTACGAGCATACTTCTCCGCTCATCCCATCACGATTTATACTGACGCACCGCTTAGAAAGATACTTCACAAGATGGACAGCTCAGGCCGACTACTCAACTGGTCCATTAAATTGACCGAGTTTGACATCACTTATAAGCCAAGAAAGACATTGTTGGCACAGCCCCTAGCAGATTTCCTAGTCGAGACCACGTTCTCGAGTGAATATACACCGACATCTACGAAGAGGAAATTCCCCATGGATATAGAACCCCTAGAGGAATTGCCAAGTGATTGTTGGGTCTTATACACAGATGGGTCAACAACATAAGGAAGGAGTGGAGCTGGAGTATATTTAACCAGTCCAGGCGGCGAACATGTAGCCCGTGACTTCATCAGGTTCAGATTCCCAGCCTCAAACAACCAGGCAGAATACGAGGCCTTGGTCCTGGGGATAGAAAAGGCAAAGTTCTTTGGTGCAAATAAACTAGTGGCCTATAGTGACTCCCAACTCGGGGTGAAGCAAGTGAAATGGGAGTACAACACCGAGAATCACATGCTGACAAAATACAGAGACCTCATCCTCAATATGACTAAAATCTTGGAGTTCTGGGAAATTAGGCAGGTAGGACGTGAGCACAACCAGGAGGCCGACTTGCTATCTAAATTGGCCACAGCAGAAGAGACGAATCCCTTGATCATCTATGCCGACCAACCAGCTTACAAGAGGCTGGAGATCCTAATTCTTGACGATGAGGAAATAACATGGATTGAAGACTACAAAGACTACATCAAAAAGGGAAAGCTGCCAGAGGATGAGTTAGCAGCCAAGATGATAAAGAAAAAGATGGCCAGATACATAGTATAGAACAATATTCTATATCGGAGGTCATTCTCTAAGCCCCTCCTCAGATGTGTTTCACCCAAGGACATAGAGAAATTACTTACCGAGGTATATGAGGGAGTTTGCGGAGGACACCCGGGGGCCAGAACTCTTGCCGACAAAGTAATTACACTCGGTTAATACTGGCCGAACCTAAGAGAAGATGCCCACGTCTACGTGAAGAAATGTGACAAACGCCAGTGCTTATCAGACCTACCTAGAGTGCCGCCGGTGGAACAAAGTCTTATCATACCGACATGGCAATTCGATATGTGGGGGGTCGACATCATTGGGCCTTTCCCCTTGGCCAAAGGAAGCAACAAGTTCGTGATTGTAGCAGTCGACTACTTCACCAAGTGGGTGGAGGCTAAACCCTTGGCAAAGATTACAGAGGAGAATGCCATCAACTTCATTCACGACTACATATGGTGTCGGTTTGGTGTCCCTCACTCTATTGTGACCGACAACGGGCTCCAGTTCTCTGACGCTTTCACTGAGGAATTAAACAGGCTAAGAGTCAAGCACAGAAAGTCATCAGTCAGTTATCCTCAAGGTAATGGGCAAGCCGAGGCAGTAAATAAGTTGATACTGAGAGCCTTAACCAAGAATCTAGAAAGAAGTCAAGGAAAGTGGCTGGACGATCTCCCCTTTGCTCTATGGGCAGTTCGTACAACCACTCGGTGGGCCAACTAGGGAGACTCCCTTTGCACTAACTTATGGATCTGAAGCTATGGCCCCAGCCGAGATGTCTCTACCTACATTCAGAGTAACCAACTATGATGAGGTCGTTAATGAATATAACCGACTGCTAGACCTAGACCTGGTTGAGGCAAAAAGGCTGACTGCTCAACTCAGAATGATTAACTACAAATAAAGAACCAAGGCCTATCACGACAGCAAAGTAAAAAAGAGAGTTTTTGAAGTCGGTGACTGGGTGCTCAGAAAGATAGAGTCGACGCACAAGAAGGCTCAACAAAACAAGCTATCTCCGAATTGGGAAGGTCCCTACATTGTTACTTACGTTATCCGAGAGGGGACCTACATGCTCAAAACTCCAGAAGGAAAAGAGCTGAAACACCCATGGCACTCGGAGCACTTGAGGATATACTATCAGTAACATCTCAGCACCCTACCTATCTTTTAATGCTTTCTAGTTAGATTTTGGTCTTTTTTAGTTACTTCTAGTTCAGAGATTTCTCTAGTTTGTTTCATGAATAAAAGTTCTTTTCCTTCGCAATTATTGAGTTTCTATTCTTAATACATAACACCAGAGCACGGTTCAAAGCATTACTTAACAATGCCGAGACCGTCATCAAAAGTCGAGCACTTACGCCTGATCACTCAAGGCCTAGTTTCAACAACTAGCACGACCATGGCATATATGACATGCAGGGTCCCCATTTGAGTTAAGGCTAAAACGTCTCAACCCCTAACGATTTGAACCTAGTTCTGACAACTAGTTCTCTCAAATTTGAGTCAAGATTATGACATCTAACTCCAAGAACGATTTGAGCCTAGTTCCGACAACTAGTCTTATCAAATTTAACAAAACCGAGCCTCTAAATCTCGTCACGGCCTATAACGGTGAAACAACCACGGCCTATGAACAGCCAAAACCGGCCTTACAATCTCTCATCATTTCAAACCGAGTTAATCATCTCAAACTGAGATCCTTTAACTATAACAATGACATTCAAGGAGATAACAAGGGATAATTAATACCTTAAACCGAGGAATAAATCCTTACAACGACAAGTGTTTATGCCCCCCCAGTTAACACTGGGACGAGGTATACAAATACTTAAATAACTAAAATAAGTGTTTACGCCCCCCAGACAACGCTGGACCCAAGTAAACAAATACAGTAAAAATAAATGGTTTCACCCAAACCGGCTTACAAACATAAAGAGAAATTGTATCAGCAAGCCATCACAACGGCATTACACAGCAAATAAAGTTTACGGATATTCACGGCGCCTGCTCCTCATCCTCCTCATCCTCACTAGGGCTCAACTCCTCTTGAAAATGCTCAACTAAGGTATGAAAATTGTTGGGATCAACTGGGGGAACACTCCAGACCGGTCTCCCCTCAGCCTCGTCCTATTGAGCTATCAGTTTAAGGGTGTTATTGGAGTACGGGATCAGGAAATGAGCTGCCCGGGCTTCCACACCATACGCATCATTTAGCAAGAGACGGGCCCACTTCTTAATTGGAACATTTACTTCAGGATCTGTGTGGAGTTAGCGAGCTGCATGGTGTAGCCGTCGATGTAAGTAGTCTTTACCTGATCATCAATGATCGACGGCATCACGGTACGCTGAAAGTTTAAAACAGTAGCCTTCTCATTGGCAGGAATTCTCTCCTCCAATTGCTGAAACCTCATCTCCATCTCCTCTTTCTCCTTGTCTAAGAGGGCGGCATTCTCCCTCTCTTTCTCAATCTCCTCCCGAAGTAACTTAGCCTCCTCCTCAAACTGCCTAGCAGCTGCTCTGTTTCTCGATCTCGGCCTCTGCTTCTCCGACAGCTTTGATCCTCTCGGCATGGTCTAGTTTGGCATTCTCTCGTGCCTTATTAACTAACTCCACATTCTGGCCTAGTTTCACTTGGGCCCGAGTCGCTTTGCTCTCCAGATCAGTCATCTTCTTACTAACTCCAGACCATTGCGCCGCCTCCTGTTTGGCGAGGGTGACAAGCTACACAAAGAGGTCGATGTCAAATAGAGGAACAAAAGAACAATTAAAAAAATAGGCAAGTTAGTCTATTACCTTAGCAATAATGAGACCCTTGTGTTCAGCCATATGGGCATAGGTGGGAGGCGTGGAAGTCAATCCTTGCAGGAGATCGACATCAAAGGCTCATTCCAAAATTGGTCGGCCAAGTCTCATCATCGGACAAGATCTGGCAGTAACGTCGAGGCTTTTCAACGGACATCTGAAAAATCCGCTATCAAGGTATCAATCTCTTCAGAGGAAAAAGAAGACAGAAAATCAGTAGGTAGAGCAGTAGAGGAATGCTTTTTAGGTGATGGCTCCTCTAACAGCTCGTCACCATCATCCCTAGCCCGTTTCTCACCAAGGGGCTCACCACTATCTGCTGCCCCTATATCCTCAAAAACAGTGTCTCCAGCCTGATCTGGCACAGAAGCATTCACCGCTGGCGTGGCTCCACCTGCATTCACATCAACTCGGCCTCCAGGAGCTACATCGGTAGTAGGGAGAGGACTAGACTCCTTATTGGTGAAGGCCTCCTGCCGTGCTACCATATCGGCATGCCTTCTGGAACGTCCCGAGGTCTTCGATTTCAGCCTCCTCTTGTTTAGGAGCTTGTTGGGATCAGAAGAATACACACAAACCAACTCTCTCTCCTCCTCCATGGTCAAATATGTCAAGTACAAAGATAAGAGTTAGAAGCCAGACACAGAAAAATCACAATATGGACTGAGATGCCGAGATCAGAAGTTTACATCCGACAACTTTTTAAACTTTCAGACAAGCCTCATCCTGAGCACGGCAGATCTCACACTCCCTTACAAAAACAAAATTAGGGTGGACAACCCAATCAGGATAGCGTTTGCCTCTGGCTATGGGCACCAGCGCACTCACATCACCCCAAGGCCCCGCCATGATTCCCGTTTGAACATAATAACCATGATTAGCCTCTAAAGACGACCAGTTGAGTTACTGAACAGCAACAAACTCCTCCAATCTCCTTACTAAGGCATCACTCCAAGGGGCTTTGTAACAGGTCTCGAGGGCCTTAGGAACGTTGGTCGGCACAGGGAACTCCCACCCAAGTCGGTTCTCTACCTTGATGACATGGTTATTCCACCCCGATACCTTGCTGACTGAACTAGATATTGGAGCAATGATTTTAGGTTTCCTTTGCTTACTCCGAATAGTCAGAACCTGGGTGGTGTCATTAAAACTTGGCTCGAAAATTATTGAAATCCATCGGACGCGGCTCAAAGTATAGACTCCAGCATAAGACAATAAAAGAAGTCAAGTACCTAACCGCGTTAGCACCCAGCATGGCAGGAACGGCTTGCCAATCCTCCAAAAACTCACAGATAAAAGGATCAAGAGGTAACCGGAGTCCTAGCTGGAACTGTTTGATGAAAAAAGCTACCTCTATGTGGCTCAAATAGAAATCGGCCATCTCTTCGTCAGTGGTCAGAACAGGAGCAGGCTCGTACGACAGGCCATAGTCATCACAGGAAATCCTATAGTTATTATGAAGATACTCAATCATCTCATCACCAGCCTTGGGCTACTTCGGCTTGTTGGAAGCCACGGTATTCCCCCTTCGTCTGAGATTCCTACGACCGCGACCCCGGCTCCCTTCAGGGACGTCGTCTCTAAACTGAGCTACTATCCTTTCAGAGGTACTCTCCCCCGACATAGTTCCAGAGGAATAAAGGGGGTTAGCATCAGAAGTCAAGATGGGGAACGCATTCAACCCCCTCATCCCTACCACAGAAGCCGAGGGGATCACCTCGTCCTCCGACATAATGTAACAAGAAGAAATATGGCTCAAAATGTCAGGCAGAGAGGAGAAAACCACTAAATTAGGGTTCATCATTCCAAGGCGATCGAAACAACGACTATTGATAGGCCATTCTACCGTTCCATTAAAAGCCCTATGTATTACAAGAAATTCCCTAACCTCATCCAAGGATAGCAGAAACCAAGGACCATCTGTTCTACGATAAATCCTACGATTCACTCTATGAAATCCCAGGTGGACCGATAACAAAAAATCAAAGGACATTCTAATGATGGAATAGAGGCGTAACAGAATGGAAAAGAGAAACGGCAAAAGAAATTGGAAATGCGAAAAGGGGGGAAAAGTACCTGATTAAGCGATTGAGGTTGAGAATGGAGATAAGCGAGCGAAAACAAGATGGAATGCCAGAACAATGTTGAATGTTCACCGGAATCAAGCTAGGTCTTGATAGCCGTCGGTTGAATCGTCGGAGAATAAACCTTGAAGTTGTAAGGGTTTTGGCAAAGTCAGTAAAAAGTAAAAAGAGATTTAGGGATTTCAACCGCTTGGAATTCTTGGCTCGGGAATTTCTCGAGAATTTGACCCCAATCCGTCCGAGATCTCGTGAAAATCTCGTGGTAATTAGCGGCTGCACACGTTATCACCCTAAACCATCATTACCTACGATTAAGGGTTATGGCTTCCCCATAAGGCAAAATGTCTCTTCGCTTACCGTCCACCGCCTGACACCGGTGACATCACTAGTTTGTGACATCATGGACCTAGAAAACAGCACACTCACCTGAGGCTGCCAGTGCAGACCGACGTGTGCACAACAACATCTCAGTTTTGACCAAGTGATTAAATTATAAGATGGATATTGCGTACAAGTATATTACATGCCGACATGTCAGACAAGACGAGGCGATCACATTATTGAAAAATGACATCACGAAGCTGGTTGCGTTAATGAAGTTATAAAGTAAAGGTCACAAAGGATAAAGTAGTTCCACGACAGGGAACGAAGCTTAGACAGATGATAATTAGAAGAGAATGATAGGTTCATTACTATATCCAAAAGACCCCCACAAATAGGCCGGGGGCCTGGCCTTTACCAAGTCAAAAAAGAAGAAAACTACACAGAAAACTTAAAAACGATCCTAATCAGCATCCATAGCATCCCATTCATGATACCCGTCATAACCCCAGTCAGTGTCCTCCATTGAGACATCTTCATCAACATATCTTCGTCTTCTTCTCCTTCACCGTCCCCGCCGGAGCCATCATTACTGTCATCGCTACTGTCTGAAGATTCCTCTTCATCAGTTTACGTGGGATCAGGAGACTGATACTCTCCGTTGCTATCAAATGGTGATTCATCCACAGGAAAACTAGACTCCGGGGGAGCAGAAGAATCACTGTTGGTGCCGTAGTCACTATGCCGTTGATGGTTTTCATCGTCATAATCTGAAGAATCTACTTCTTCAGGGAATGCGTCCGAGTAAGATCGCTTGGGCATCATCTTTGTTTCTTGAAGAAAGTTTTGAAGATAAGAAAGGAGATGAGGGAAGTTGGGAGTGAAGGGATTTAATAGGTGGTACCCTTATATATTCCGGAATACGGAGAAGGGCGGCTGTTACTATTCATGATGGGAATGAAATTAATGAAGCTCCGCTTTCCAATCGGAATCATGATTACTTTTTGGGGGAAATCAAAAATTTGTCAGAGTATAAAGATTTGGCGGTTGCTAGTCAAATCAACGCCAGCACAATTGTAATTAACCGAAGATGAAACGGTACAGTTTCTACTCAACAAGTCAACATAGAAAATCAGGGGCCACTGAACGACATATACTAAACCGAGGTACAGTATGTAGGCCCAAGCCCATTTACCAAGGTCCAAGTCAGCCCATCGAGAGTCTATGCTGAGATGTAGCACGTAAGCCGACTTGTTCCGATATAACAGGAATACAATTACATTCCTACTATTTCGCCATAACAACTATCAGACTTCGTATTCCATACAAGTACAGAGGATCTTTATCTAAACAAGGAGATTTCTACTATAATACAAACAGGATATCATTTCATCCTTATCATGACTCTATCTCATCAGAATACGAGTCATACATCAACATGGGCTCCCTGGCTTTTCTAACAAGTCAGGACTCATTCACCCACGCCTATATAAACAGGTCCTCCATACAGGAAACGGTTAATGAACTCTTTTGGCTCTCAACTATAGTCAATTGATTTTTCTAAACACTCATACACAGTTTTCTTACTCTCACGCCGGAGGGCCTTCGCCTGTGAAGCCCCGGCGTAGTTTACGTTTGCTTATTGTGTGCAGTATCCGTACGAGGAAGTTCTCATTGCTGGATTTATCTGAACCATTAGACGAAGGGCTGATCCGATACGTTTTTGGCAGCATCAATCTTCAATCTTCTTTTCTATTTTCAACAACACAACTTTTTGTAATTCAATTTATTGAAAGTACAAATTATTGTGTTGTTGATTGTAACTTTATTTTCTTTGTAATTTTGTGGGTTTCAAGCACAATCAAATCAAAGACGAAGCGATGATGCAATTTTCATTGATTATTTTCATCAACGGCAATGAATCAAGGTTATCTCGTTATTAATTATTTGTTAAATAACCAACTCCTCTAAAACCTTAAGGTGTTAGAGAGGGCATCTACAATGTATATTAAGCTTCAACACTCTCCTTCAGTGTGACCTGGTGACACATGTGGAGAGATTAACAAACATGCCACTTATCGGGCATCAACATAGTGCAAGTTTTAGCACTCAATAATCTAGGTAATAATATGCAAGCGGAATGATTCTAACCCCTGACCTTGTGATAACCAGAGCTCTGATACCATGTTAAATAAAAAACTCCTCTAAAACCTTAAGGTGTTAGAGAGGGCACCTACAATGTATATCAAGCTTCAACATTATCTCATGCAATCAAACTGCCTAACTTTCCATTTTATTACATGTTTTCTCCTGTTTATCTTTGATTTCTCCTCTTCATCGGAAGTTTTTTCATTCTCTCCTTCGTCGAGAGCCTTTGCTTTCTCTCCATTGCGTTGTATTTATTTTTGTTTCAATGCTTGAGATGCTTAGTTGTGAATTTATTGCCGACCCAAAGTGCCTTGTATTGTCGTGACTTCAACACAATGTTTTATTGTGAATTTGTGTAGCCCCTCAAAAAATGCTCTAGGTACGCCTGCACATCACATGTCATTATTTGTAGGGGCGTCCAATGGAAATTTGGTTCAAGGTTGGGCTTCAATATACATGATGAGCTAGGTTTTTTTTCATTCTAACGGACAGTTTGTGGATGATTTCAGGTATTTATAGAAATCCTCAACTCTGGGATAAGCCTCTGATTGTTGTGAAGCGTCATTATGTTGCTTGTTCAAAAAAAAAATCAAAACTTGAACAGTTGATCACTATATCATCCATCTTAAAGCAATTGCCATCGTTTACAAATTCCTATGGTATCTATTACAGTTTTATCTAAAGCCCTGCCGATAAATAGCCTTGCCTATTACAAGTTCCTATGGAGTTTCATAATTGTCGAACCTATTACAGCGAATGATATTTTGCTTCTACAAGTTTATGTTGCAATCTTTCATAGACATCCCAACGCCATCTGGTAGTTTGCTTGCCATAGATGTCCTTGCGCCATCTGGTAGCCCTCTTGCTATAAACGTCGTGCCATCTGAATGATCACATGTAGCTGTACAGCCAACCCCTATGGGGTTAAGAAACTATGGGTTCTCCACAATTTCTCCCAATGGAGAATCGAACACATGACCTCCCCTTCAAGGGAAGCCCTTTAACTTTGGAGATTTGTTTATTTATTTCTATTTGTATAATGTCATACATTTTGATTGTGAAATAATTATCTCATATCAGGAATTAACTGAACTTGTCTTCAATATATAAAGATCATGTGCTACTTTTCTAATTGGCGATTGAGTTTGAGGTGAAAGCTTTGATTTTATAATGGTATTAGAGATGACCTTTATGTCCACTTTATACACACAAAGTGATATATTTAAAATATATGCCGTAAAGAAATGCGTGTGAAACAATTATCTCACATCGAGAATTAACTTGTATCTCCACTCATTGCCAATTAATTTTGAGATAAAATTTCAAACTATATCATTAAAAAATTTTAGATGAAATTTCATACTTTATTTTTGATAAAAGTTAAAGTGATATATTTAAAAGATTTGACGTACAGAAAAATAAAATAATCATGTTGATACTATTATAGACTATATAGTTCATACTTGGAAAACCCGAAAAAGTATTTCTTACTATTAGAATCATGATTATTGAATTGAATGGAAGGGAAGGGAGACATTTGAAAGTTTTAGGATGTATAATGCCAAGTCAAGTATTAGTTGAGCAAGTGTATTACTTGAGTTAGCCTTCTCTTTCGAGTTGACCTACACACACGAGACAATCACGTAAGCTGTGCTGGGGGCTTTCCGGCATGAGAATCAGCCCACAGAAAGTACAAAATTTTACTCTGAAAGTACAAGATAATGAAAGGTGCCCAGTGTGTGTACTTGGAACGTACCTTAAGGAATCAGCGTCAGCTTTCTTATATACCCCTAGATCAGGTGCCGATCACCTGTTAGGCGACATGTGCTTCTCACGTGGCACACCATGTGCCAGTAAGGTGCCTCTTCCAGGTGTTTAAGTATAATAGGTTTAGACATGTTTCAAGGATGGAAGTTAACTCTGACACATTCGGTTATTATGAAAACAGATTTGGTGGAGTCCATGTATCGCGTGCATGATAATCTTGTTAGGCAAGTCAAAACTTACATGGTATCCAGGCAACATGTCACGTGTCTTTGATGTCGCACTCTTCTCAATATCGTGTCCGCATATAAGTAATTAACATGGCGAGACACTCTTATAGGGGCTTTCTCGCCATTAATGCCAGACATCGGGCTGGCCTGTTAATCACAATGGGCTTGTAATTGGGCCAAACCCAATATTTACAAAACGGGTTAAAATAAGTTTTACCCATGGTAACATCAGTTAGTTAACTTTGTCTCAATGACAATATTTCAATTTGTCCAGAAAATGGTCTCATTTAAAAAATAGAATTCCCTCCGTTCCGGATTAAGGTTGTTAGTTTAACTTTGCACGCTTATTAAGGAATCAAGGCAAACTTGAGTCAAAAATAGTAGTGAGTGGAGAATATAATTGTCCATTCATAAAGCAAGTTGGTGAAAAGTAGATACGTAAGTGATGAGCTTGTTGTAATATATGAACTTTATGAGGATAAAATTATCCAATACACTGTTTATACTTTTCTATTTAGGTAACAAAGCATCTAAAAACCTTAAACTGGGATATAGCAAAAAGGAAAGTAGGAATCTTAAACTAAGACGGAGGGAGTAATAAGTTAGTATAATGTAGTTTTAAGAAGAAACAAGCATGTTAAAACATGATCATTGTCTGGGGAGAAAATTCTTACAGCAACATGGTCACATCTTGACGACTATCTCACTTTAACATCTTGAAGGCAATTTATTTGTTCCGATTTTTTAGGGAGCTGTTGTCGCACATAGGATAAACCAAAGACCCGAGTCTTCATCAACAAAGAATATTCTGAAGATCAAATCTACAACAAACTGTTATCAAGGCCGGATTATTAGAGATTTTTTTTACCTTACTTTGTTACTTTATTTTTAGTATAAAAGAGAGACCCATCACATGTACTAACTCACACATGCACACTATTTATAATCTCTCTCTATACTCTCATTGTATTCGCACTTAATATTAATAAATTTGTTCGGTCAAGGCATGTTACCAAATCCTCCCGAGGTTTTATGCCAAAGGACGATTGTTTCAAGGGCTTTCCTCGTTACATCCTGTGTCTCCACATCTTGAAATCCTAAACGCTATATTCCATTTGTTCCCAGTTCATCTACTTTGTTCAATTGTTTAAAATTGAAATCATAAAAATGTTAACTTGGCAATTAAATATTTTATACAAAGGTGTAATATATATAAAAAAGTTGATGTTTGTTGCGGCTATAAACGCAACCAAGATTAGTACCCAAAGAACAGACTGATTGGTTGAAAAAACATGAGAAAAAAATAGAACAGTTATTAGGTTGGGTGTGGATGCACAATGGGTTTGCTCATCCAATAATGATTACGGAACGCCAATTAAAATGTTAATTGCGCTAGAAAATTAAACAAAGATGAACAAGCTTACTTTGTAGATAAAAAATACTCTAATGAGTAATGTCATTAAGAGCTTGATACTTGTTTAATTCTCCGTCTCATAATAAATAATAAATATTTATGACTTGTCAACATACGTTTATAATTGCTTCAAAAAAAAAAAAAAAAACATACGTTTATAAATAATTTGTTTTACTTGCATGTGCATTGCTGGTACAATGATAAAATTGCAGGTAAGGGTATTTTCAAATTATGTGATATTTATTTTAAAGACAAACTTAAAAAGACCCGTCTCATTATAGACAAATTCTTGGATACATCCGGTGTATGGCGTGCGGCGGGCTTGGCCCATGGGCCGACCCGCCCCGCCCGGCTCCTTCCCCCTCTCCCGTTGTGACACGTGTCCTTAAAAAAAAAACTCCATTAACTTTAAAATGCTATATCTTGAGATTTATAATTCAGAAAAAATAAATAAAAATACCATTGTGTTCGTCTCGACGAGACGAATAAAACTACATAGGTCATTGCTTTGTTTTTTAAAAAAAAATATTTTTTTACACAAAAAGTTTGAGTTGCTTGTCAGCTGAGATGTAACACTCTGTTCTAATAAAAGTAACAGTTTCATATTCAAAAAGTAACACTTTTACAGTCAAATGTAACAGCAATTTTACAAGAAAATTTAAATTGTTTTGATAGTTTTTGTGGTTAGAAAAAGTAATATTTGAAGTGTAACAAAGTGAATATATAATTATAAATTTTTATATAGATGAATGCAACATTTTTATTTAGTAAATTTTACTTTTCTTCTTTAAAAAAAAAAAAGAGTAGAAATTCATATATATAATCGAGTTGCATTTCAATTGTTACCTTCTCAATAAAAATTGTTACATTTAAGATATAATGTTACATTTAAGAATATAAACAGTTATAATTGAGATAAAAAAATGTTACATTTATTTTTTATAAAATGTAACATTAGTTTAGTTTGTTAATCTTATGTTAATTTTGAAAAAAAAAAGTGTTACATTTGAAAAACAGAGTGTTACATTCCTTTATAAAAAGTGTGACATTGGTTTAGTTATCAATCTTTATGTTATCTTTAATCTATTGCAGCAAAATTGTGGTACATTTTAAAAAAAAAGTGTTACATTTGAAAAGAAAAAAGTGTTACATTTCGTTATAATAAGTGTTACTTTTGTTGGGAGAAAAAAGTTGGGGTGACAAAAAAGAAAAAGAAAAAAATCTCTGCAGAACAAAACAAAAAAAAAAGAAAGAAGAGTGGAAGGGGCTCCTGTTGCACGGTGCAACCGTTGCACAGGAGACCCCCTCTAAATTCTGGCTCCGACACTATATAAGTGTGATATTTATTTTAAAATAGACTTTAAAAATGTGTTATAATAGGACGAGTGTTATAAAACTGGAGAATTAAGAGCAAAATCTTAATAGAGAATATTTTATTTCAAGACTATTATAGAGAGTATACAAGAGAGAAAGATAGAAGTTAAGAACTTCTGAGGTGTATTGAAATGAAAACTAGAGCCTACTATTTATAGGAGGAAATTGGCTTCCTCTGTAAGCTTCTCTAAAGATATTTACAAAGCTTCCCTAATAAGCTTCACTAAAGATATTTACAAAGCTTCTCTAGTAAGCTTCGCTGAAGATATTTACAAAGCTTCCCTGGTAAGCTTCGCGAAAGATTATCTTGTAAACTTCCGGTTCAAAGGACATCCACACAATAATATATCATAACACTCCCCCTTGGATGTCCGCTGCTAAGATATCACGTGTTGCCTCATTAAAAACCTTCTGAGCAAAAACCCTGTGGGAAAAATAATCTCGAAGGAAAAGAGTACAACGCAAAATCTTTTCAATCAACACTCATTGCCTCGTTAAAACCTTGGCGGGTAACAAAACCCAGTGGTAAAAATAACCCCGCACGAAGGAAAAAGAGTACAATGTAATCTTAGTATCTTCTGGATACTCCCCCTGAATAAAACATTACTCAAGATCTCTTAGTCGCCTCATTCCAATATCATGCACTAATTTCTCAAATCTTGGAGTTGGTAATGACTTCGTAAGCAAGTCCGCAAGATTGTCATTTGAACAAACTTGTTGAATATCAATTTCACCATTTTTCTGAAGATCATGAGTGAAGAAAAACTTTGGTGATATGTGCTTTGTTCTGTCTCCTTTGATATATCCACCCTTGAGTTGAGTTATACATGCTGTATTGTCTTCAAATAGTGTTGTTGAACTTTTCGCATCCAAAGCCAATCCACACGTCCCTCGTATGTGTTTAATCATTGATCTTAGCCAAACACATTCAAGGCTTGCTTCGTGGATTGCTATAATTTCAGCATGATTTGATGAAGTGGCGACTAACGTCTGTTTCGTGGAACGCCATGATATAGCTGTAGATCCAGTTGTAAATAAATAACCTGTCTGAGATCGAGCCTTATGGGGATCAGATAAATAACCTGCATCTGCATAGCCAATAAGTTGTGATCCACAATTATATGAATAAAATAAGCCCATCTCAGTAGTTCCTCGGAGATAACGAAATATGTGCTTTATTCCATTCCAATGTCTTCGGGTTGGATTGGAACTATATCTTGCTAATAAATTTACCGAGAAGGCAATATCAGGTCTTGTATTATTAGCGAGGTACATTAATGCACCAATTGCACTAAGATATGGTACTTCTGGACCAAGGACTTTTTCATTATTTTCTCGAGGCCGAAACACGTCCTTTTTCACATCAAGTGATCGAACAACCATTGGGGTACTCAATGGATGTGCTTTGTCCATATAGAAACGTTTCAGGACTTTTTCTGTATAAGTTGATTGATGGACAAGTATACCTTGTTTAAGGTACTCGATTTGTAGGCCAAGACAAAACTTTGTCTTTCCCAGATCTTTCATCTCAAATTCTTTCTTCAAGTAATTAACAGCTATTGAAAGTTCTTCTGGACTTCCAATAATATTGAGATCATCAAAATAAACAGCAATTATTACAAATCCTGAAGCCGACTTTCTAATGAAAATACATGGACAAATAGGATCATTCGTGTATCCTTCCTTTGCCAAGTATTCACTAAGACGGTTATACCACATCCGTCCTGATTGTTTTAAACCATACAAAGATCTTTGTAATTTAATAGAACAAACTTCCCGGGAGTTTGAATTGCATGCATCAGACATCTTGAATCCTTCTGGGATTCTCATATAAATATCATTGTCAAGTCTACCATACAAATATGCAGTGACAACATCCATTAAACGCATATTAAGCTTTTCATGTATTGCCAGACTAATGAGATAGCGAAATGTAATTGCATCCACCACAGGAGAATATGTCTCCTCATAATCAATTCCAGGTCTTTGCGAAAATCCTTGTGCAACAAGACGTGCTTTATATATTATTACTTTGCCTTCTTCATTTCGTTTTCGCACAAAGACCCATTTGTACCCTACTGGTTTTACACCTTCAGGTGTATGGACTACAGGCCCGAAAACCTCACGCTTCTCAAGTGAGTTTAATTCTGCTTGAATTGCGTCTTTCCATTTTGGCCAATCATTTCTGTATCGACACTCGTCGATACACCTTGGTTCATGATCCTCGTTATTTTTCATAACATTAAGCGCTATATTATATGCAAAAATATTGTCGACAATTGTTTCCTCTCGGTTCCATCTTTTTCCAGTATTGACATAACTGATCGAGATCTCATCATTCTCAATGATTTCAGGTACCTGGACTTCTTCTAGAAGTATTTGATCAGATTTGTCATGTATCTCTTCAGGAGATTCGTTTACCTCGACGGGGTTTTTCTCACAATTTGCTCCTTTTTTCTTTCGAGGATTTTTGTCTTTGGAACCGATAGGCCTTCCACGCTTCAGGTGTGGTTTAGATTCATGAACGGATTGTCCAATCGGGACATCAATCCGTATTGGAGCATTTACAGCTGGAACATGTGACTTTGTCACTCTTTTTAGGTCAGTAAATGAGTCTGGCAATTGATTCGCTATTTCTTGCAAGTGGATTATTTTTCGAACTTCTAGTTCACATTGCTTTGTACGAGGATCAAGATGATATTGCAACGTATTCCACTTGATTTCCTTTTCCAGCTTATTATTTTCTCCCCCTAATGTTGGGAATATTTTTTCATCAAAATGACAGTCGGCAAAACGTGCCGTAAATAGATCTCCTGTTAATGGTTCAAGATATCTTATAATTGGAGGAGAATCATACCCAACATATATCCCCAATCTTCGTTGGGGTCCCATCTTGGTGCGTTGTGGTGGAGCAATTGGAACATATACCGCACACCCAAAAATTCTTAGATGGGAAATATTTGGCTCCTGACCATAAGCCAATTGTAATGGGGAGAACTTATGATAACTCGATGGCATGATGCGTATAAGTGCTGCTGCATGTAACACAACATGTCCCCAAGCTACGACAGGTAGCTTTGCTCTCATAAGCAATGGTCTAGCTATTAACTGAACTCGTTTAATAAATGCTTCAGCTAAACCATTTTGTGTGTGAACATAAGCAACTGGATGTTCAACATCTATTCCAATAGATGTACAATAGTTATTAAAAGACTCTGATGTAAATTCACCAGCATTATCAAGGCGAATTGTCTTGATCACATAATCTGGAAATTGTGATCGTAATCGAATTATTTGAGCGAGTAATCTCGCAAACGCCAGGTTGCGAGTTGATAATAAACTTATGTGTGACCATCTAGTAGATGCATCTACTAAAACCATAAAATATCTAAATGGTCCACACTGTGGATCAATTGGTCCACATATATCACCTTGAATTCGCTCTAAAAATTTTGGAGATTCAACTCCAACTTTTGCTGGTGATGGCTTAATTATCAATTTTCCTTGAGAGCAAGCAGCACATGAGAATTCTTTAGATTGAAAAATCTTCTGGTTTTTCAATGGATGCCCATGTGAATTTTCCATAATTCTTCGCATCATATTAGAACCGGGATTCCCCAACCGGTCATGCCATATAATAAAACCATTCATATCAGTAAATTTCTGGTGTACTGTCATATGTACTTCAACGGTGCTAATCTTTGTATAGTACAGTCCATAGGAAAATACAGGTAACTTTTCTACCACACTTTTGTTACCTGATTCAGTTTTTGTAATGTATAAATATTCCATCTCCCCATCATTAGCAGTCTCAATATGATATCCATTTTCACGAATATCTTTAAAGCATAGTAAATTTCTTTGAGACTTAGTTGAGAGTAATGCATTTTTGATACTGATTTTTGTTCCTCTTGGTAGTACTATGTTAGCTCTTCCGGAGCCATCAATTATCTTTGTACTACCACATATTGTACTAACATTAGCATCATTCACTATCACTTGAGAGAAGTACTTTTTATTTTTGAGTATAGTATGTGTTGATGCACTGTCTGCAAGACACACATCATCATCTCTGCTAGCCATTTTCTTCAAGAAAAATAAAAGGAATAAAATATAAGACAATACTTATATTACAAACAAAAGTTAAATATGTTACAAAACATACTGAAATAAAACACACTTAAGTAAAATATTACAATCTAGATATTTAATTTATTTGGGTCTCTCCACCATCAAGCATGTAATCATCCCCCTCTGGATTGAGAAAATCTGATATATCCAGATGTGTACTTGTAGATGGGTCTTGATTCACATCATCATTTTCATAGACAAAATTTGTTTCGACATCTTTCCCTTTATTCAGCATTGATGCTTGATACAGTTTAACAAGATGTTTTGGCGTACGACAGGTACGGGCCCAATGACCTTTCATTCCACACCGATAACATAAATTCTCAACTTTTATCGGTTGCTCAGTTTGTCTAGCTGATGATTTTTCTTTATTATCTTCTCTATTCCACTTCAGGTGGCGAGATATATTTCCATCATTATTGGGGTGATTATTATTATGATACTGATTATAAAATCTTCCCCGACCACGGCCACGGCCCCGTCCATGACCACGTCCTCGGCCTCTCCCATTATTATCATATATACTCGCGTTCACTTCAGGGAACGGAGTAGAGCCAGTAGGGCGGGCTTCATGATTTTTCAATAAGATCTCATTATTTTGCTCAGCCACAAGAAGGCATGAGATTAATTCAGAATACCTTCTAAAACCTTTTTCTCGATATTGCTGCTGCAGGAGCATATTCGAGGCATGAAATGTGGAGAACGTTTTTTCTAGCATATCATTATCAGTAATTCCTTCCCCACATAGTTTTAACTGTGATGTAATTTTAAACATCGCAGAATTATATTCACTTACGGTTTTAAAATCCTGCAAACGTAAATGAATCCACTCGTAGTGTGCTTTTGGGAGAACAACAAATCTTTGATGATCATACATTTCTTTCAAATTGTCCCAAAATACAAGTGGATCTTTCACGGTGAGGTATTCTGTTTTTAATTCTTCATGGACATGGTGTCGGAGAAAAATCATTGCCTTAGCACGTTCTTGCATAGAGGCAGTATTTCCGTTTTTGATGGTTTCTCCCAGACCCTTGGCATCTAGATGAATTTATGCATCTAAGATCCATGATAAGTAGTTCTTACCCGTAATATCAAGAGCTACAAAGTCAAGTTTTGTGAGATTTGGCATTATAATATTTTGAAATAACTTGAAATGAGACTAGGTAGATCTTACCAATACCGTACCTACTTTTGTAACTATAGCTCAGGATGTGGAACTAGAACGAAGTCGTGCTGATAACGTGTTATAAAACTGGAGAATTAAGAGCAAAATCTTAATAGAGAATATTTTATTTCAAGACTATTATAGAGAGTATACAAGAGAGAAAGATAGAAGTTAAGAACTTCTGAGGTGTATTGAAATGAAAACTAGAGCCTATTATTTATAGGAGGAAATTGGCTTCCTCTGTAAGCTTCTCTAAAGATATTTACAAAGCTTCCCTAATAAGCTTCACTAAAGATATTTACAAAGCTTCTCTAGTAAGCTTCGCTGAAGATATTTACAAAGTTTCCCTAGTAAGCTTCGCGAAAGATTATCTTGTAAACTTCTGGTTCAAAGGACATCCACACAATAATATATCATAACAACGAGAGAGTACTCCTATTATACTCCTATCAAGACATTAATCACTTTCTTAAGGACGTGTGTATACCCTCCTCCCCTATTCTTGCATGTTAAGGTTTATTTTTCTTTTATCTTCACATGAATTTTGCTTTTCATGCAAGCATATATTGGTATATTTAATATTTTTCCCAGATAAAAAAAATGAATAAACCAGTGTAATGCCTGAATTGCGGATATGGATGCTTCATGCTTGTTATAGAAGATTACAAAGCATGTATTTTTCAAAGAATATGATCGGTCCACAGTAGAATCCTTTTTTATAACTAAATTGCAATATTTATTTTGTTTCATACTCCCTCCGTCCCAAAATGATCTTCACACTTTTTTCGACGTTATTATGAAAGAACTTTCAGCAAGGATTTTAAGTCGATTTAATTATCTTAATGAAAATCTAAAACTTGTTATTGATAGTATTGTTAATGTTGTGTTAATAACAAGTTTTAGATTTTCATTAGTATACTTGAGTCAACTTAAAACTATTGCTCAAAAATCCTTCGTATTAACGACGAAAAAAGCGTGAAGATCATTTTGGGACGGAGGGAGTAGTAAATAGTATTCTTTTGTTTCAAAATAAATGTCATTTTCTTTACGTTAAGTGAAAAAATGTTGAGTGAAAAAACTTTAAGAGAAAGTTAATTTAATTATCCTAATAAAAAATAAAAAATTATTATTTATAGTATTTATAATAGTGTACCAACAATAACTTTTATATTTTTATTATGATACTTAAATCAATTAAATTTACTGTTTAAAGTTTTTTTGGGCTAACATAAAAAAAAAATGTGACATTTATTTTATTAAGGATATAGAATCCTTCTATAGTTAGAATTGTATATTTCCTAGACATTGTATTATTTACATTCCTAAAGTATTTAATTTACTTTCCTAATAGGATTACTATTCTATAGTTTATAGTTCCTTATGTAACTAAAATAACTTGGAGAGTACTCCACCTACTTGTATAAATATGCTACTGTTGTGGGTGAAATTTCAAGTTGTATCCATCTTGATTCCCCTTCAAAGATTGCAACGTCTTGAACAGCAGGTATATTTTACATTATTAATTATATTCTATTTTACTAATAATATTTGCAGGTGTTAAATATCAAATAGCACATGTGGATAAGTTGTGAATCAACTCTCAACGAAATGATTGACCACGTCTCCTCTTCTTGAAGATAGAATGCGAGGTTATAGGAGAGTTAGTTATACCATTTTGATTAGGTCTCTTTTTTTCCATTTATATATAAATAGGGCCTGGGAGGTACACCATCACACACGCACTCAATCTCTGTAAACCTCTATAGCTCGAAAAGTAAAAAAGATCAATACAAACGTTTGGGAAGGAAGGTGCTCTTAATCACCTCCCGAGGTTTTGTGCCGGCGAGATCATTGTCTCAAGGGCTTTCCTCGTTACATCCTTGTGCAATCTTTCAATTCTTTAGTTTTAATTCCATTCGTCCCTCCTTTATTTTGATTTCAACCAAGATCATACATCATTGTTTTTTCTACCAAAACAGTTTGGCGCCTACCGAGGGGCCCTTGGTTTTTTTTAAATCTATTGAATTGTTGCTAATTCAAGATGATTACTCAACCCATGATCTCCAGCATTGATAAGTCGACCAGTTCTACCAGTGGTGTTAATACTTCATCTCGGGGCATCAACCCTAAGACCTCAAAAATTGGCTCTGGTGGATTGCCACCACCTCCACCTTTGGGGGCAGGCAAGAAACAAGCATCTCCCACTCCAGATTCTGAGCTCAAGAGTATGCTTATGCAGATGAAGCATCAGTTGGATCAACAGGGCAAAAGTACATCTTTGATAGATGAAGCTGTGGTGAAGATGCAGAAGGAGCAGCAGATCTTATCTGAGAGGGTGGATTCAGTATCTCCTATACGTCCCAGGTTCCTCGATTTTGGCGGCGCTAGTTCTTCAGTCTTCAATGATTGGATCCCAATGAGTTTGGCAGCAAATGTGAAGATTACGCCTCCGAAGATGACGACATCTCCAATGATGACGACGTCTATTGCTCCCGCCTTTTATTATCTGACAGCAGAAGGAAATACCTTCACATCGCCTACGTTCAATGTCTCTGGGATATCTCAAAATGGACCCATCTTTACCAGTAGCACGATTGTTACATCTTCGGTTGATAATACCCATCCGTTTGGTAACCTTAATTTTGCAAATTCTTTGGATAATATTGCTTGTACTACTAATCCTTTTGCAGGTAACTATATAGCAAGTCAACTTAAAGAACTAAGAGATTTGGTGATGAATATACCTGGTGTCACTTCGCCCATCCAGCAGGTCTCTCCAACATGTTACAATCAGTCACGCTTCATCCCAGCTATTGCTCAAATTGACATCCCTAAAGGCTTCAACATTCCGACTATGAAGTTGTATGATGGAAGCAGCGATCCTGAAGAGCACATTGCCCATTATCAGGAGAAGATAGAGATTGTCAGGGTACTTCTGCAATATAGGTAATCTTGCCTATGCAAAGGGTTTGGCTCAACATTGGTCGGACCTGCACTGAAGTGGCTGATCCGTCAACCACCAGGATCTATTGGTTCCTTTGCCCAACTTGTCAACATGTTCAACAATCAGTTCTCCTGTAGCAGACAGTTCGAAAAGCTCACTAGTGATCTTTACCGCATCGTACAACAACCTAATGAAGCTTTGAAAGATTACGTCAATCGCTTTAGCAAGGAAGTCTTGGAGATACCCAGTCTTGATATGGCCACGGCAACAGAAGCATTTAGGATGGGCCTGAAGAAAGATTCCCCATTCTATGAGGAGTTGGTGATGAACCCCTGCAAAAAGATGGAAGATGTACGCAACAGGGCTTTAAGATTCATCAGACTTGAGGAAGACAAGGTGTAACAGTCAAAGACCTCTGGGAAAGCTTCAACATATGACAATCCAGACAGGAAGATTGAATCATCTCACCAGAGGCAGCACAGATCCAGACCCTATCACAGAAATGATTCTGAAAGGATCTATTCTGATGATGATAAAGATCAAGATGATACTCAGTGTCCTAAAATTGCTGATTATTGTTTTTCTGTTGATGTTGCATGTATCTTATGCGCAATGAACAATCTTGGAGATAAAGCAAAGTGGCCCAGAAAAAATGACAAACCTACAGGCTGGAAAGATAAATCCAAGTGGTGTGCTTACCATGAAGATTTTGGGTATCTTACCGAAGATTGCATCGCCTTGAGGAAGGAGCTAAGTTACTTGTTTTCCAAGGGCTATCTTAAAGAACTCCTCAGCCATAGGAAGATCAAAGCAGAAAACAAGGAAGCGGTCCCTGAGAAACCACCTTCTCCCCCACCGGTAACTAAGGTAATTAATATGATTAGTGGTGGTTCTGATATCTGTGGTAGTTCTTATTCTGCAGCTAAGCGACATGTTAAGGATTCCAAAGATGAGATGCCTAGAAATCAAAAGAAGATTGTTAAGTCAACCTCTCAAGATGTCATCACCTTCGAAGAAGAAGATCGGGAAAATGTTATAGATCCTCATCATGATGCATTGGTCATTGCCCTACAGATTGCAAATTGTAAGGTGAGACGGATTCTGATAGATGGGGGCAGTTCAGTGAATCTTCTCATAGTTGACGCCTTAAAAGAGATGAACATCCCAATGGATAATATAGTAAAAAGAACATCAGTTCTTGTGGGCTTCAGTGGATAAACCAAAGATACTCTGGGAGAGATTATGCTTCCAGTATATATTGAAGGTGTTAACTCCATGGAACGATTTTGTGTGATTGACTGCGCGATGAGCTATAATATGATATTGGGCAGACCTTGGATCCATGCAATGAAGGCAGTACCATCAGCATATCATCAGTGTGTGAAGATGCCTATACCTTGGGGAGTTGTTACAATCTTCAGTGATCAGTAGATGGCGAAGAATTGCTATATGACATCCATGAAGGCGTCAACGTCTCCGAGGCAAGCATAGCAATTACAGAAGAAAGCACGTCAAGTCTTGGAAGCAAGGGAGCATGATGTGAAAAAAGTATTATTGGACCCCTCTAATCCAGATTTGAAGGTGCTGATTGGCCAAGATATACCAGCTGAATTTAAAGAAAAGTTGATGAAGCTCTTAAAAGATTGAATCAAGAGCTTCTCTTGGAAGCATGAAGACATCACAGGGATTAGCAAAGATGTTATAACTCATAATCTCAACATTGACCCATCTTTCAAACTGGTGTACCAGAAAAGGAGAAAGTTTGCTCAAGAGAGAAACCAGATCATCAAAGACGAAGTTTACAAACTATTGAAAGCAAAGATGATTAGGGAAGCAGAATATCCAAAGTGGTTAGCTAACATCGTCTTTGTAGAAAAGAGATGTGGCAAGTGGAGTGTTTGTATCGACTTCACGGACCTGAACAAGGCGTGTCCTAAAGATCCCTTCCCGATGCCGCTTATAGACACCTTGGTTGATGCAACTTCGGGACACGAGATCTTGACATTCATGGATGCATCTTCAGGATTTTAGCTGATCCAGATGGAACCATCCGACCAAGAAGACACCGCCTTCATTACACCCTCAGGTATATATTGTTATATTGCTATGCCATTTGGACTAAGAAATACAGGTGCAACTTATCAGAAGCTGTTCAGCATGATGTTCAAAGATAAATTGGGCATACCATAGAGGTATATATCGATGATATGGTAGTAAAGTCAAAGAAAGCCGAGGACCATGTTCGAGATCTTACTCAAGCATTTGACATCTTGGACGCATTCAACATGAAGCTGAATCCAATAAAGTGCAATTTTGGTATGAAGTCTGGAAAGTTTCTGGGATATATGGTGACACAGAAAGGCATAGAAGCTAGCCCAGAACAAATCAGAGCCATAATCAACTTGGCGTCACCACAAAGCGTTAAAGATGTTCAGAGGTTGACCGGAAAGGTGGCAGCACTCAACAGATTCATTTCCAATTCCTCTGAAAGATGCAAGCCATTCTATGACATTTTGAAGAAGAATAGCAGATTTGAGTTGACACAACAACATGAAAAAGCTTTCCAAGATCTTAAACAATACTTGTCCACACCTCCATTATTGGTCAAACCTGAAGAAGGCGAGCCACTGTTTGCATACTTAGCCGTTTCAGAAACAGCAGTTAGTGCAGTCTTGGTCAGAGAGCAAGATGGTAATCAGCATCCCATTTATTATGTAAGTAAAACTCTTCTAGATGCAGAAACAAGGTACTCCCAACTTGAAAAGTTAATTTTAGCTTTGATTACTGCTTCAATCAAATTAAGGCATTATTTTGAAACCCATGTTATATGTATTCGTACTAACTATCCTATCAAAAATGTTATGATAAAACCAAAGATGTCAGGTAGGATGGTGAAATGGTTAGTCTAACTCAGCACTTATGATATCAAGTACGATCCAAGAACGGCGATAAAATCACAAGCTCTTGCAGATTTTGTGGCAGATTTCAGTCCAAACATGCAACCTGAAGTGGAAATAGAAGTCCAACAACTTCAAGATGATGAAACCTTGGCAGAATGGACGCTGTACACAGATGGGGCATCAAACATGAGAGGAACAGGTCTTGGAATTGTACTAAAATCTCCACAAGGGGACATTATTCCACAGGCTATTAGTTGTGATTTCAAAGCTACCAATAATAAGGCAGAATATGAAGCTCTCATTGTGGGGCTAACTGTGGCACTAGATCTTAACATCAAAGTTATCCAGGTATATTGTGATTCTTTATTATTAGTCAATCATTATAACGGATCTTATGCAGCTAAAAATTCCAAGATGACGTCATACTTGGGAGTTGTGAAGATCTTGGCCAGCAAATTTCAAGATTTCAAGATATAACAGATTCCCCGGGAAGAAAACTCACAGGCAGATGCTCTAGCCAACCTCGGTTCTGCCTTCAAGAGTTTGACTCAGACCAGTATACCCATTATTCATGTTGTAGATACCCCGGGGGAACCACGGCTTTAGGCTAGAGCGCGTGAATGATCCTAGGATGTCTAACTTGTTTTTTAGAGTCGCCACCTATGTTTTGAGGAACATAAGAAAAACCTATAGATTGTAGCCTAAGTTTGATTACGAAAACAGAGATTCTTTGTTTTGAGGTCCGGGGGTTAGATTACGAGATGGGAAGTACCGAAACACCCATCTCGCCCAACTAAAGTTGGTCTTGCTTGATCAAAATCTACATGAATGAAAATGTTCTTCTTCTTCTTCTTTAAGTCATGAAAAGGGGGGATTTAAAATAGGATTTGGAATGTAGGAGATAACTCCTTAACCAACCTCAATGAGATGAGGTGATCATTAGAGTCATGTCCCAAAATGATTTGGGTGATTGCACATTTGATTAAAATAAAAATAGAGAGAGGAGTAGAAAAGAAGGAAAAGATGGACTTTTACCTACAATTTGAAGACCTTCAAGTATTGCTTGATGAAATCCTTGGAGAGCTTTTAGAAAGTGATTTTGGTATAGTTTTCGATGATTTTTCCGATCCTTGAAAATGGAGGTAAAGAGAGGTTTTTATAGGTGAAAGAGGGGTGTTTTTGGTGCCAAAACTCAGTCACCAAGAAATCCTTCACGGGCAAAATCCTGTAAATTGAGCAAGGGAGGGAATCCTGGCCAGAAATCTGTAACTGACGCCCAGAGGCACGCGCTTCCTGCTTTGGGGGCGGGAGGCGCGCGCGCCTGGATCCTCCTGTCGGAGGCGCGCGACTCAGAGAAGGCAATTTTGACAGAATGGACTAGAAAGTCAGCCCTGTCATTCAGTTTAGTCCCTGGACTTAACGAAGTCAGTCAGGAACTTAACGGAAGTGACAGAAACTAACGAGAAACACTTAGAATGGGGAGAAACACAAAATCAAATGTGCAATCGGGGTGAGCGGTCTAAGGCGGGGTGTCTACAGAGCCCCTCGGCGACGTGGACTGCAAAGCAGAATGCGTCGACGAAAGTTAAAACACCCGCCGAGGACATCACCAAGAAAAGGCAAAGACTCGATGAAAGCAGGAATCTGAAATTGCGAGAGATAGTGGTACGCTCCCTGTGTGAGCGGCTTTTGCTGGAGTGTTGTATTGGAGCTCATGGGAGCTTGTCTCGATATGGACCGATTTGTCGACCTGGAGCTCATGGGAGCTTGTCTCGATATGGACCGAGTTGCCGACTTGGAGCTCATGGGAGCTTGTCTCGATATGGACCGAGTTGTCGACCTGGAGCTCATGGGAGCTTGTCTCGATATGGACCGAGTTGCCGACTTGGAGCTCATGGGAGCTTGTCTCGATATGGACCGAGTTGCCGACTTGGAGCTCATGGGAGCTTGTCTCGATTTGTCGACTTGGGGCTCATGGGAGCTTGTCTCGATATGGACCGAGTTGTCGACTTGGGGCTCATGGGAGCTTGTCTCGATATGGACCGAGTTGCCGACTTGGAGCTCATGGGAGCTTGTCTCGATTTGTCGACTTGGGGCTCATGGGAGCTTGTCTCGATATGGACTGAGTTGTCGACTTGGGGCTCATGGGAGCTTGTCTCGATATGGACCGAGTTGTAAACCTGGAGCTCATGGGAGCTTGTCTCGATATGGACCGAGTTATCGACTTGGGGCTCATGGGAGCTTGTCTCGATATGGACCGAGTTGCCGACCTGGAGCCGCATCTGCTTACGTTGTTGACTTTGTGGGGTGTGGGCACAGTTGAATGTTTTGAATGAGGTTGTTAGTGAACCCTTGTTGACGAATCCGTTAGTGAATTCGTTTGATGAAATATTGCTTTGAAGTCTCGTGCCATTTGGAGTCACACTTGACTTTTTGAATTGTGGGGTACGGGCATAGTTGGCCGTGACCAGAAAAACGTTCCTGCTGGGGATGAAATGTTGAGATTGACTCTTGAGGGGGGTGTGGCACCCGTGACAGAACTTAGGGAGTTCGGAATTTTGAAGAGGACAGCCTACTTTTGAGTGGGAGTTTCTATCCTACTTTCGATTTTTTTGACATGCCTTAAGGGCGGACCAGAAAAAGGTGTGCCCAACTGGGTGTCCGAGGATCGGGACAGTGTCTTGATTTAGGCTGGAGATCTCTGACAAGGCCCTTTTCTTGAGGCGATTTAGACCTGGGAGGCGCGCGCCTTCCTATGTGGGCTTGGGACGCGCGCGTATTTCAGACTGCTGGCGGGTGGCGCGCGCGTCTGGGTGGCGGAATTCTGGGCTTGACATTTGCTGACCAAAAGAGTCCCCCAACAGCTATAATATCATCTTCTGTTCGACCACTTGATCCTCACATCTCCTTTCTGCCATTTTTGAACATCACATTATTGCTTAACTTTGCTTGTGATCAACATTTTCCATGGCTTCCAATTCTTTTGCCCTTGATGCCAAGGTTGTTAGTGAGTATGAAAAGGACTTGGGTACTTTTGTGTATTCTTTTAAGACCCATCCCAAGAAGGCCTTCATTAAAGACTTCAGGTTCCGAATTCTTTTCACTTTGCGGACGTTGAAACCGGATTGGGATTTGTTGAGAGCTGCCGCGGCTTTCTGGGATTGCGACAGCCATACCTTCAACCTTTCAGCTAATGAAATGGTGCCGACTGTTGACGATTTCGGGGCCATCCTTGGCATGCCTTTGGCCGGTCGGATTGCCGTCCCTAAATATCACCGTGGTGCCGTCGACTCTTGGGTTGAGTTACTGAATCTCCCTGTTGAGGACGTGAGGAAGATGTTGCACGGTACCGTGATTGACATAACTGAGTTGCCGATGTTCTTCAGTTTACACTCGGAGGACCCGGTGGTTCAATATTTCAAAAGAAATGCCATGGCCGTTTGTCTCTTCAGCGAAGTACTGTTTGTTACACCCTTCGGGACTGCGGACGCGCAGTTGGCTGAGATTATTTTGCAAGCTAAGGAGCAGCAATTTAGTGTAATCCCTCTTATTGTGGGGGAGACGTTGCACGGCCTTGATGAGTTACATAGGACGGGCAAGATGTGTCGGGGAAGCCCTTTGCTCTTGACCATATGGCTCTGAGAACACTTCAGAATTTATTCTCCGGATGGTGATTTGTCTCCTTTTGCTGTTCATAGGAGGAAGTTGTTGATCCGGGATTTATCTGAAGATGACTGGAAGAAATTCTTTGCCTCTCGGGTGACCGCCGATATTGAGTGGTGTCCTCCTTCTTGGGGTCTTCATCCTTTTGTGGAATGGACTCTTGGTTTTCAGCACGTGGTTGTACCCGGTTTGAGAGATTCTTCGTTTTACCAGCCAGAGCGGGTTCTGCGGCAGTTCGGTCGCCAACAGACAATTCCTTTTCCGAGGGATGGAATGCTTCGTCCAGTTGCTTACATGGGTCCTGGCTTCTCGAGTGAGCTTCAGTCGGCTTGGGGAGATGACCGCAATCGTTGGGCTTTCGCTCCTCTGCATCGGGGGAGTGTCTTCCTTCCCGAGAGCTACTTGGACTATTTATTTGGCACCCTTTACCGTGGCATCACTTGGGTTGATGTGCTTCGTGCCGAGTTGTTTGGACAGGGTTTTGAGCCTAGAAGCACTTTGAGATATAGGGAGGCTGCTGCTGATTCGAGTAACATTCTCGCTGACCCTTTCGGTACTCCTTTGGATGACTTTTATTCTAGGAGACGTGTTGCATCACAGAAGGTTTCGGTGCGTATTAGTGCTCCTTTGTTACCCAAGAAGAAAAGGATTGAGAGACGATCGGGTGGTCCTTCGAAAGCTAAGAGAAAATTGGATTTTTCTTAGTACCCTAAGAGATTGCAATTAGACCACTTTGTTTTAGGATTTAATATTTTGATGTCTTTTGTTGCTCAATAAATCCGTTGTAATGGTTTGAATAATTCATTGAATGAATAAAAATTGCATTTTGTTATCTGAAGTGAATTGGGTATTTTTGATATGTTTTAGACCGCACCCGAAGGTTGCCTACGTTCCTCCAGTTGGGAGGCTCAGGTCTTCGTAGTTCAAACAAACAAAGACCATTTTTTTTTTATGTGCACCCTGTTTTTTGCCTAGACCGCCCTTTCGGGTTTTCAATCTAGCGGGCTTCTTTTTTGCACGTGCTCTAATTTTTGCCTAGGCCGCCCTTGCGGGTTTTCAACCTAGCGAACGATTTTTTTTTATTTTTTAATGGTCTTTGTTTATTAAGCGTAGAACCTCTTGAGCTTGTCGAGGTTGACCTCCTTTGGCAGCTGGTCACCATCTAAATCCACGAGCCGGACTGCACCACCGCTTAGTATCTTTTTGACCACGTACGGACCGATCCATCGGGGTCCCCATTTCCCCAAGGGATTCATGGCATTAGGAGGATGTTGTCTTAAGACCAAATCTCCCACATTGATGTTTCGAGGCTTCACTTTTTTGTTGAAAGCTCTTGCCATCCTTTGCTGATATGCCCTCGTGCGTTCGAGTGCTCTTAACCTTTTCTCGTCGAGTAAGGCTAGCTGTTCGTATCGACTTTGCATCCAGTTGACCTCGTTGACTTGATTCTCGAGGAGGACTCATAGAGATGGGACTTCAAGTTCGATAGGGAGTACGGCTTCAGAACCATAGACCAATGCATAAGGAGTTTCTCCTGTTGCGGATCGTATTGATGTGCGGTAGCCCCACAATGCTAGTGGTAGCTTCTCGAGCCAATCCCTTCCTGTTGAGGCCATTTTCTTGACGATGGTCTCGATGGTCTTATTTGCTGCTTCGACTGCGCCATTTGCTTGGGGCCGGTAGGGAGATGACTTGTGCTTGGTGATCTTGTATTCTACCAAAAGTGCATCCATTTCCTTCTCGAAGTGAGAGCCGTTGTCAGAAATGATTTCATAAGGCACGCCGTATTGGCACATGATATTAATCTTTACAAATTCGGCCACTTTCTTGGCGTTGAGGGTTCGATAGGCTTATGCTTCGACCCACTTTGTGAAGTAGTCGACTGCCACTAGGACGAATGACTGCCCATTGCTCCCGGCAGGATGAACTTTACCGTTGATGTCTATCCCCCAACAAGAGAAAGGCCAAGGTGTGACCATGTTGTAAAGTTGTGAGGGTGGAGCATGTTGCAGATTAGCATGGAATTGGCACTTGGCACACCTCTTGACTTTCTCGATACAGTCTCGTTCCATAGTGCTCCAATAGTAACCAATGCGAAGTATCTTCTTGACTAGCATAAACCCATTCATGTGGGGTCCACATTCTCCTTCGTGCACTTCACACATTATCTCTTGAGCTTCGGTCTCATTAGCGCATAAAAGATTGATCCCGTCGTGGTGCCTTTTATATACTCGGTCCCCAATCAGTACGTACCGAGAGGCTAACCTTTGCAGAGCTGCTTGAGACTTCTTATTGATGTTCTCGGGATAAGTGCCGTCTTTGAGGAAGTTCATGATATCCGAATACCACGGAGAGTTTGTTTGAACCTCGTTGATCTCGATACTCATGCAATATGCCGGACTGTTCCTTCGAGCAATTTTGAAAGGCTTCACCATTTTCCCTTTGGGCATTTCAACTAATGAAGCTATAGTGGCCAGTGCATCGGCGAAGCGATTCTTATCCCTTGGCAGGTAGTTGAAAGTGATCTCTTGGAATTGTTCAACCAGTTCTTCAAGGTGCTGACCATACTGTTGGAGAGTCGGGTCTTGGGTTCGCCATTTACCCGATTGCTGATTGATAAGGAGCAAAGAGTCGCCGAATACTTCTAGTTCTGTGATGTTTCTGTCGAGAGCTGCTTCTAGCCCCGCTATACATGCTTCGTACTCGGCAATATTGTTGGTAGCTTCGAATTCCAGGCGTATGGCAATGGGAGTGTAGATGTCTTTTGGATCGACAAGCAATACCCCTATACCAAAACCGTGTTTATTGGCGGCGCCATCGAAAAAAAGTTGCCACTTGTCTTCCTCGGTTGCAGTACAAATTAAATGCTCGTCGGGGAACTGTACATCTTCCCCCTTCACTTCGTCACACGGGAATTCGGCAAGCTGGTCACTGAACACTTTCCCCCTGACGGATTTTAGTGTGACGTAAGTGATATCATAGCCGGCGAGCATGAAGTACCATTTAGCTATTCTTGTTGACATGAAAGGCTTCTCGAAGATGTAGCGGAGCGGGTCCACCTTTGCTACTAGCTTGATCGGAAAAGCTTCCATATAGTGTTTGAGCTTTTGAGTGACCCAAACCAATGCTGCACATGACTTCTCTAAGACAGAGTAGTTCTTTTCGCCTCCTTGGAATCGGCGACTGACAAAATAAATGGCGTTCTCCTTTGTGGACTCTTGTTGCTCTTGTGCTAACATAGCCCCTAGGGCTTCCTCATTGACAGTGAGATAAAGCAACAGAGGTTTCTCTTTGTGCGGCGGAACTAGAACAGGAGGGCACGTCAAGTAATGCTTCACTTGATCGAAGGCTTCTTGGCACGCGTCGGTCCATTCTAGAGCCACATTCTTCTTGAGTAACTTGAAGATTGGCTCGCACATGGAAGTGAGTTGGTGCACAAACCGACTGATGTATTGTAGTCTGCCCATGAAACCTTTAATCTCTTTCTGCGTCTTTGGAGGAGGCATGTCAATGATTGCCTTGATTTTGGAGGGGTCTACTTCGATTCCCCTTTCAGTGACCATATAACCAACAACTTTGCCTCAGATAACCCCGAATGTGCACTTTGCAGGGTTGAGCCTCATCTTGTGTTGACGAAGCCTTTCGAAGAACTTGCGGAGATCGATTAAATGTTGACCATCGGTCCCTTTGGAGTGAATGATCATGTCGTCCACATAGACCTCGATTTCTTTGTGAATCATATCGTGGAACAAGTCTGTCATGGCTCTTTGGTAGGAAGCTCCAGCGTTTCTTAACCCAAACGGCATGACTGTGTAGCAAAAGTTACCCCACGGTGTTGTGAAGGCTGTCTTATGTTGATCTTCCTCGGCCATGAGAATCTGATTGTACCCAGCGAACCCATCCACGAATGAGTGAACCTCGTAGGCAGCAGTGGAGTCGACTAGCATGTCGATATTAGGGAGTGGAAAATCATCCTTTGGGGAAGCTTCGTTTAAATCCCGGAAGTCTACATAAACTCGAACCTTGCCGTTCGCCTTCCTGACTGTCACAATGTTGGCTAACCATGTCGGATACTCGATCACCTTGATGAAACCCACACTGAGGAGCTTCTCAATCTCTTCTTTGACCTGCAGAGACCATTCTGGCTTGATCTTTCTGAGCTTCTGCTTTACTGGCCTGGCATCTTCTCTGGTCGGAATCCTGTGCTCCGCTACCTTTCTGTCTAAACCCGGCATGTCTTTGTATGACCATGCGAATACATCCACGAACTCCCGTAGTAATGCAGTCAATCTGTCTCTGTCGTCTCCCTTGAAGAAGCTTCCAATCTTGGTTTCTTTTGGCTCTTCTTCGGTACCCAGATTAACAACATGCAATTCTTCGTCAGCCTTTGGACCATTCTCGCCACGACTACGGACTTGTTAAGAAAGTTCATTTAAGTATGTTGTGTTTTCGTGGTCTATTTCATCATAATTTGAATCGTTATTAACTTGTTCGTTAAGTTCATTATTAGTTAATTCATCATTTATGATGTTTGCAATCTCAGGGTACTCAGAAATATCAAATTTTTCATTAGCAAAGAAAGGAAACACACGCTCGGCTATGGCCTCCAAATCCTCTTGGGTGAGGGCATTAGAGACACTCTCGGACTCGAAAGTAAGTGTGAGCTGCTCTTCCTTTGTTGTTGTGCGGGGTATGCAACCCATTTCTTGGACTAAGAATTCCTCGGATACCACGGGCCCTTTTGTTGAATACCAATTGTCGATCGGCTCGGAGCTGGGCGGGATCTCACTGATAGTCTCGTTCATGATGACGGTGTCATGGATGGTGTTAACTTGGCATTCATTCATCATGGCAAGCTCTTCAAACATGGAGGCTAAATCCGTCAGTTCTTCCCCCACGGTGATTTCTGTCTCGGACTCTACAGTCATCTTCCTCCCCCACCATTCCCGGGGCGACATGGGAGTTGGTTCCCTTTCGGATTTCTGGATCTCACAATCGGAGAAGATTTCGAGGCCGGGCTTTTTGACACCCTTATTTTTAACCCATGGATCGGGAAAGATCATGTATGGAACGTCTTCCCCTTGGCGGACAAAATAACCATTCAACGTCTTGCGGTAAGGCCTTAGATTAGGGACTTCATACCGACGGCCTTCGTTACGAGCTCGGGCCTTTTCGTTCTTGATTGCTTGATCTTGTTTCAAGTCTTCTTTGGAAGGCTCATACCCCAAACCGAAGGTGTTCTTGACAAATGGGACTTGCACGGGATGTAGGATTCCTTGCTGATATTTCCCTAAGCCTAAGCCAGGGAAGTAGTCCATATTCCTCATCATGCGGAGGACTTTGTGATTGCTGGGGGTCCATGATCCGTTTCCCCCTTCTTTATCAATGGCGTTGATTGAGACGCCGGAGAGAGTGGATTCTGGTAGACCATGCTGAACTTGGTGGACGGGCTCACCTTTTCTGTGGATAGTGATGTTTTCAGCCATTACGGTCACTATTTCATCACCATTTCGGATCTTGACACATTGGTGGAGAGTTGACGGTACGGCATTAGCACTATGAATCCATGGTCGACCTAACAGTAAGTTGAACGAGGCCGGGATATCAAGCACTTGGAATGGAACGGACATGACCATGCTCCCAAACTCAATGTCTATCTCGATCATACCCATGACTGTACGGGCGGTGCTGTCATAACCTCGGATTACTTGAGTAGAAGGCTTTAAATCAGAATCCTTAAGCCCCAGTATGCCCATGATTCTACCAGGCATGAGATTGAGTGCTGAACCACCGTCCACTAAGACTCTTGAGACGGGCCTCCCCCTTGCTCGTACCTTGAGGTAAATGGCTTCGTTGTGGTCGGAACCAAACGGTGGAAGGTCCATATCGGCAAAGGTGATGACGTTGCCAAAATGAATGTGACCAATCATTGCCGTGAGGTCCTCGGGAGTAGTATCGGGAGAAAATGATGTATCATCGAGATTGCGGATGACGAGATCTCAGTGTTTCTTAGAGGATGCAATGAGGTCCCAAATAGAGATGTTGGCTTGAGTTTTCTTGAGTTGGACAAGTAGAGGATCTTCGGGAGTGTTGTGAGCTTGCGGCCTTTGAGAAGAGGAGCTCGGTGCGGAAGTGGAAGGGTTGTTTGCTATGACTCGACCGGATCGAGTTAGCATGTTGACGTTCCCATCTTGCTTCTTTTTCCTATTCTCTAGTACTTCCCTCATTACTTCATCGTAAGTCACTACATAACAAGAATTGTCAAGTTTATTCATAACATTGGGGCCCCCATTCACAATTGGGATTGAATGGGTGGTCCCCTCGAGTTCTCCTATCTCTATTACATTGACATGCTCGTCATTAGTCACTACAAATTCTTTCTTATCTATGAGATCTTGAATGACATTGCGGAGAATGAAGCATTCCTCGGTGGTGTGGCCACTATATTGGTGGTAGCCACAATATTTGTGGTGAGCATGATTGGAGTTGATCGTCTTGGGTTGGTACCCTTGCACGGGTGTGACTTGACCCTTTGCCTTGAGGACCTCGAACACTTCGGTTTGAGTCATGCCTTGGAGAGGCGTGTAGACACGGTCACTTCGGGACTTTTTCCCTTGAGGTGGAGGAACCTTTTTGTAATTCCCCTTGTCAATAGTGACGGCGTTGACCGAGGCCTCTTTTGTGGAGTTGGAAGCGGCCTTGTAGCGGTAAGTAGGAGTGGTCTTCTTAATCTCCTTGAGCAAGTCATCCATTCGTACCCCCGCCTCATACATTTGGGAGAAGTCGGAGTAGCAAGCCCCACTTAGGTGAGTGCGGAGATCAATCTTGAGACACTTGAGAAAGATGTCCATTTGCTCTTTTGTGTTTGGCCTCTCAACAATTTCGGAGAGTTTGTCATTCCATCTTCTTGTGAAGTCGATGAAGGACTCATTGTCTCGTTGAGTAGTGTTCTCTAGCTCTTTCCTTGTGGGCCGGTGAGTGGTGTTGCCTTGGTATTGGTTCTTGAAGGCAAGCATGGCGGAGTCCCAATCAAGACGGACAGTGAGCGGGAGAGTAGCATACCAATCTTTTGCCTCCCCCTCGAGAGTGAGAGGGAAGCATTGAGCCATCACCTTGGGGGAGACCTTCTTTGGAACCATTGCCCAAATATAAGTCTCAATGTGAGCCATAGGACAAGAGTTGCCCTTGAATTTGCTTATGTCGGGCATCTTGAACTTATCGGGAAGAGCGGCCATAGTACTCATGAGGATGGATGATTGATAAAGGCTTGTGTCGGAGCCTTTCCCCATGTTGAGCCCATTGAATTTTTGGTCGATGTAGGCCATGATAGAATCTACCATTTTGGGCTCATTGTTCTCAGAACTTGGTTCCCCCATTTTCTTGGTGCGGGTGTTGACATACGGACTTTTGAACAAACCCTCGGTCCACTCGGATTCATCATCATTGTTCTTGTTCTTCCCCTTGGCAAGGTTAGTGAGCTTTTCTTTCATTAGCTCCATTTCGGCCTCGTGGGCCTCCCTTTGGCTGTCGAGGTGGGATTGCCAAATGTCGTCTTTGCTTTGTGCCTCCTTGTTAAGGGTGGAGACTTGCTCTTGGAGGAGTTGGACCATAGTTGAGAGCTGTTCGAGAGACATGGTGTTGCTGCTGCCGGTCATGGTTGGTGTTGGAGCTGTTGGAGTGATCTCTTCGCGGACTAACCGATTTGCTGAATCCCGGTAGACTTTGTAAGTACCAATTGAACCTATATTGCAGAAGAGGCCCTTGTCAGTCTTGAGTAACACTTGCGGTCCATGAAGAGGCTTAGAACACACAGTTGGGCACACGACTCGAACCACATAAGAAAAGACTCTTTTTTTTTTTTTTTATAAGTCGGAGGGAATGAATCCCTTTTGGGGTTTCTAAGAAAATAATGGAATCATCACACTAGTATATAGACCATCTCGCGGTCCCATATACTCATCGGATTCCATCGCGCTTGTGAATCCTACATGTATCGGGATTAAACTAAATTAATGTAGTAAAGCATACATGCGGGGACGGATTTTTATTTTCGTCCAAAATAACCACTTTTGGGGACGGATTTTTATTGCGTCCATTTCAACAAGTTGGCATGTATGATTTGAAGACATTAGTTTAGGGAAATCTCGGTACATGAAAACCGACTTGAGTCACGAAGTGTTAGACCTTAACTAGAATTGTGTGGTTTGTGCTCGGCTTGAATATGAGGCTCAAAGGTCACCCCCGGCATGTAGTCTTGAACTACGCCACGGGCTGAGGTTTACCGCTTCGAAAGAGCCAAGGTCTGGTGGAGCTTGAAACTTTCTAGGACGGGCCTCGACGGGTTTGGGGTTGGACTTGTGCGACTCGATAGTGAGCAGTTGATAGGAATGTGTGCATGTAGTGTGAGGTCTAACAAGTGACAAAAATTTTTTAATTTTTTTTTTATTTTTATTTTGAAAAGAAAGAAAAACACACATAACACATAAGCACATAAAATTACAACTCCCGAATCACCCGTGTGACCGGTAAATAAAACACAAAATTAAAACAGTCCGAGGGTTCAATTCTGTTCTGATGCAGGCAACTGTGCCCACACCCCACTGTTCTGCTCAGTCACTGAAACCTGTTTCTGTTCTGGAAATCAACCCAGAAGCGTGCGCCTCTGAGTGCTGATGTGGGACGCGCGCGCATGGCGCAATGCTTATGGGAGGCGCGCGCTTCTGGGGCCGACCTGTCAGAATGTCAGACTTTGGACTCAGGGGATTGCCCTAGTCCCATGTTCATATTGTAACCCCTGCAGAAGTGATTAGTGCAGAATGACAGAAGAAAAAGATGAAGAACATGAAGATATGGGCGATTCTGGTTCTTGATGCGGGATGCGCGCGCTTTAGGCCTAAAAGGCCAGACGCGCGCGCCTCCCCCATCAGGAAACAGAATGCCCAGAAAAGATGTAGATTTTGATCAGAATGCAAGTTTAACCCTCAAATACAGCCCCCAGCAGAGTCGCCACTGTAGATACCCCGAGGGGAACCACGGCTTTAGGCTAGAGCGCGTGAATGATCCTAGGATGTCTAACTTGTTTTTTAGAGTCGCCACCTAGGTTTTGAGGAACATAAGAAAAACCTATAGATTGTAGCCTAAGTTTGATTACGAAAACAGAGATTCTTTGTTTTGAGGTCCGGGGGTTAGATTACGAGATGGGAAGTACCGAAACACCCATCTCGCCCAACTAAAGTTGGTCTTGCTTGATCAAAATCTACATGAATGAAAATGTTCTTCTTCTTCTTCTTTAAGTCATGAAAAGGGAGGATTTAAAATAGGATTTGGAATGTAGGAGATAACTCCTTAACCAACCTCAATGAGATGAGGTGATCATTAGAGTCATGTCCCAAAATGATTTGGGTGATTGCACATTTGATTAAAATAAAAATAGAGAGAGGAGTAGAAAAGAAGGAAAAGATGGACTTTTACCTACAATTTGAAGACCTTCAAGTATTGCTTGATGAAATCCTTGGAGAGCTTTTAGAAATTGATTTTGATATAGTTTTCGATGATTTTTCCGATCCTTGAAAATGGAGGTAAAGAGAGGTTTTTATAGGTGAAAGAGGGGTGTTTTTGGTGCCAAAACTCAGTCACCAAGAAATCCTTCCCGGGCAAAATCCTGTAAATTGAGCAAGGGAGGGAATCCTGGCCAGAAATCTGTAACTGACGCCCAGAGTCGCGCGCTTCCTGCTTTGGGGGCGGGAGGCGCGCGCGCCTGGATCCTCCTGTCGGAGGCGCGCGACTCAGAGAAGGCAATTTTGACAGAATGGACTAGAAAGTCAGCCCTGTCATTCAGTTTAGTCCCTGGACTTAACGAAGTCAGTCAGGAACTTAACGGAAGTGACAGAAACTAACGAGAAACACTTAGAATGGGGAGAAACACAAAATCAAATGTGCAATCGGGGTGAGCGGTCCAAGGCGGGGTGTCTACACATGTCAACATTCCATCCATATAAAGATTGGAATTATTCTGTATAGATGATGACATCCAGGAAGCACAGGCTGAACCATCTTGGATCTCACCAATAATCAAATATCTTCAAGATGGTACCATCCCACCACAGGAAAAGAATGCAAAATCATTCAGGGTAAGAAATGCAAGATATTTGTTAATTGATAATGTTGTGTTCAGAAAATCTTTTGCAGGACCATACTTAAGATGTCTCGAACCTGATCAAGCTGCATCAATATTAAAAGAACTTCATGAAGGCTTGTGTGGAAATCATTCTGGGGGCAGAAGTTTATATGCAAAAGCCCTCAGGATGGGATATTTTTTGCCTACTATGCGTCAAGATGCAGCAGAATATTCCAAGAAGTGTGATTCTTGCCAGAGACATGGTGACATCTTGCACCAGCCGGCAGAAATGATGCATCCTATTCTATCCCCTTGGACCTTCATGACTTATGGAATGGACATTGTTGGGAAATTACCTAAAGCTCCTGGAGGAAAGGTGTTCTTACTAGCAATGACAGACTGCTTTTCCAAATGGATCGAAGCCGAGGCCTATGTTCAAGTTCGTGATAAGGAGGTTATATCTTTCATAAAGAAGAATATCTTCAGCAGGTTCGGGATCCCTTCAGAGATTATATGTGACAACGGTTCCCAATTTATTAGCAAGAAGACTCAAGATTTTTTCACAAGATGGGGAGTTAAGATGGTAACATCTTCACCAGTGCATCCCCAAGTAAATGGACAGGCTGAGTCTAGCAACAAGATCATTATTTCCAACTTGAAAAAGAGGTTGGACCAGAAAAAAGGAAGATGGGCTGAAGAGTTGCCTTTCGTCCTATGGGTTGATAGAACAACGCCCAAGAATGCGACGGGCCAGACTCCTTACTCTCTAGTTTTCGGATCAGAAGCTGTCATTCCTGCTGAAATCGTCGTCCCCTCGGCAAGATATGGATTGTTAACTCCTGAGCAAAATAGCATTATCTTGGCTCAAGATCTTGACACCATTGATGAATTGAGGGATATGGCGAGAGTCAGGATGGCAGCATACCAGCAAAGGATTGCAAGAGCTTACAACAAGAATGTCAGATTAAGAAAGTTCCAGGTTGGTGACTTGGTGCTACGAAAGGTCCATCAGAACACAAGGGAGCTCAATGCTGGCAAGTTGGCACCAAAATGGGAATGACCTTATTTAATAGATGCAGACGCAGGAAAGGGGGCATATTGGTTATCAACCTTTGAAGGTGTAAGGATCCCAAGATCTTGGAATGCTATCCATCTTAAAGCATACTTCATGTAAGTTTTAAGTTATCATTCAAATTCAGGAAGACAGGTACGCTTTTAATACAAAGTCATTTCAATTATTTCCATTTGATTTATATTTATCAAACTATTACTGACTTAAGCATCGGAGGGGTGTTAGCTAAGCTAACACCCAATCCTAACATGTTTCTGTCTTGTAAGGAAACTTAGGACTACCATTCTGAAATGCAATAAACCATGATGTCAACATCTTGAAAGGTTGTTAACATCTTAGAGATCCACCACGATGTCAACATCTTAAAAGGTTGTTAGCATCTTAATGATTCAGGTATGATTTTTACCTTAATTTAATTTAATTACGCAAAGTTTATATTTATTCATAAAAACGACATTATTCAAGATGTTGGATTTTTAACATATTCTAGTTTTGCAAGAAAGTAACACTTGTTTTTGGAGATTTCAAGAACACGACATCTTGAGATTGGCCATCTCATCTTAAAGTTCAAGGTACTAAGTCCCTTTAATGGTTTAAAAAAATTGACTTTCTTTCATTTTAAATTAAGGTTGGTACACCTTCGCCTAGAGCGCAAGATTTCAATAATGGTTAAGGTGAGGATTGGGCACGTATGTTTATATGTACGCACCCCCCATTTCCACTTAATTAAATATTGAACTCAAGACATTTTCAAATAGTTATGGTATATTCATGTCATCTAAAAGACAAAAGGTTTTTGATATTTTCATATCAAACAAAGTATTATAAAGGTCGTAACACCTTACACAAGATTGTTACAACTTGATCTATGGATCACTGACGTACTTATCAACAAAAGAAAACTACCAAGTTCCAAAAAACTACCCTATCTAGTCAAAGATTTGTTACCAACCATCTTCCTAAACCTTGCATCATGTTGGACCAACCCAACATCTGAAAACCCAAAAACTACTTGTCCTCGACCCTTATGGGCCATTACATCCAAAATACCATAGAAATTCAAAAAAACTGTCTTACAACTTCTCAGGATGCAGCCCATCAAAACCATTGTTCAAAACCAAACATTGTTCAAACTTACCCTTAGGCATCCGCCTTCTCCTGACCATCTTCTTTGCCTTGACCTTCAATCACCTGGACTGCAACACTGGATGAGACTTCACCAGCATCAATGGCTTTACCATTTAACCTCTTCAAATTGTTCTTCTCCTTCTCTAGATCCCAAGTATCATGCTTTCCTTCATAGAACTCTTGAATCATCCTTATTTTGATCTCCACCATCCTTTTGGCCGCTGATTTAGTAAGGGCGGCCTTTATCTCATCAATCTCCAGGATATTAGCATCTTGGATAGATGCAATTCCTTGTTTCAAATCCACGTTCTCCCAGGTAAGATTAGCAATCTTCTCCTCAAGATCTCCTTTTTCTTTCTCCCAAACTACTTTTTCCTCTTTGGCATCCCTCTTCAGACGAGCCACTTCACTTTTCAATTTCTTGTTAGCATCACTTAAAGATTCAACTTGAGTCTCCACGGTACCAAAAGCCTGTATAAATATTCATTAAGCAACAGACAAATAGTTCATGATTAAATAACAGAGGTATGTTGAAACTTACACTTGAAGCAAGAGCCAAAAACTTCTTCTTCACTTCATCAACAGTTAGGTTGCCAAAGGTGTCAATCTCCAAAATTTCCTTAGCCTCATCAATGGCCTTCCTCTTCTTCAATCTTGAACTGACTGTAGCAGAATCTTGGATTTCATTTTTTGGAATAACAAGGGGCTTATCTACGGGATTGGCCGTGAGATCTCCAACTAGGCTGTCCAAATCATCAAAAGAGATTTTCATAGCAGGTCTTGAAACTGCAGGACAGGAAAGAATATATGAATACAAGAAAATCTTATGGAAATAAAAGCATTTAGAAAAGCCAAAAGATCATACTGGTAGACATGGTGTCCTCTTCAAATGGCTCAGTGGTTACACCAATCTTGAAACTTCTCTCCTCTGCTGAAAGGGAAAAAGAACAAAGAAATCTTGGATTCAGAATCAACTTTTGGAGGAAAAATTTCTTCCCACTTGATATCTGCAATAAATGAAAAAATCAACAAGTATGAAGGTGCAGCAAACTCAAAACCAAAAATATTTGCAAAATTTACCTCCCCTATTCCACTCCTTGACCAAGTTCTATTCACCTTCAATAGAAGCTCTCTCAACAAAGAAAAACTTTCCTCTCCACCCTCTATCATTTACAGATGCTTTGGGGACCATTAGACCTTTCTTTGACTTTTTTTAAAATACATACCTTTTTGACCCAAACGATTGCAAATCATAGCAAACCGCCATCTTACTTAAACCTATACCTAACCCATGCTCCCTGTTCACACTTAAAATAACTTCAAAAACCCTCCAGGTCATGGGCATCATTTGAACATACGACAATTTTGTCTTTTCAAAGAACTCAGCAACCAAAGGGGGAAAGGGGAAACTAAACCCTAGAGCAAAGGGATACTCATAGAAGCAGATCCAAGACTCAGAAACAGAATCGGCTCTTAAAGACACATCAAAGGGATGAAAAACAGTTTGGTTCAAAAAGCATTTTCGGTTTTTTAAAGAGCAGATCAGAGCATTATTGAAAACAAAAATCTCGTCATCAGGTTTAGCGAGTAAACCCTCTGAGACAAAGACATTTGGGTCATTAAAAGAAACAGCTTTGAGAGTACCAGATTTTGAAGATTTCGACATACTCTTCGTAAAAGAATTTTTTCAGAAAAGGAAAATTGAGAAAAAGAGGAAAAGGAAGAGAAGAATACCTCAATTCCACCGTCTGAAGAATATGAGTAGGAAGGAGGAACTTTAGGGGGGTTTATGATCCTAGGGGTCTAGACTCCTCTTCACCCAAGGCACAATTAAGATGATGCATTAGGTCCAAACGCTGGTTAGCTAACCATCCCATCAAGTCACGTCTTTCCATAAACTTATCTTCTCCGTGTTATACTGATAAGACAAGTTTGGGGGCAATTGTTGTGGGTGAAATTTCAAGTTGTATCCATCTTGATTCCCCTTCAAAGATTGCAACGTCTTGAACAGCAAGTATATTTTACATTATTAATTATATTCTATTTTACTAATAATATTTACAGGTGTTAAATATCAAATAGCACATGTGGATAAGTTGTGAATCAACTCTCAACGGAATGATTGACCACGTCTCCTCTTCTTGAAGATAGAATGCGAGGTTATGGGAGAGTTAGTTATACCATTTTGATTAGGTCTCTTGTGTTTCCATTTATGTATAAATAGGGCCTGGGAGGTACACCATCACACACGCACTCACTCTCTATAAACCTCTATAGCTCGAAAAGTAAAAAAGATCAATACAAACGTTTGGGAAGGAAGGTGCTCTTAATCACCTCCCGAGGTTTTGTGCCGGCGAGATCATTGTCTCAAGGGCTTTCCTCGTTACATCCTTGTGCAATCTTTCAATTCTTTAGTTTTAATTCCATTCGTCCCTCCTTTATTTTGATTTCAACTAAGATCATACATCATTGTTTTTTCTACCAAAACAGCTACTATCGTGATCAATAATATTTTAGTCTTTCATATCAATCTTTCTCTTTACCATGTATGATTGGCTCTGACTATCTCTTTCTATAATACTTGACATGGTATCAGGGCTATGATCCATAATGGGACTTCTCCACCACAAAGCTTTCGCCAACCACCACAAGGCAAACCTTGCCACCATATCACCACCACCAAAACCAAGAAAATCCAGCCAAAACCCTATTTTTTTTCTTCTTATTTTCTTCTAAGAAAAAAAAAATTCTTGCGCATCTTTTCTACTCTCTTCGTTGCCTACTCTTAGTAACTTTTTATCAAATCATTTTTTTTTCTTCTTTGATTCAAGCATATCTTTTCTCCTTCTATTCTATTTCTTCCTTGTGACTACTTATTGTTCTTCTATAATAATAACCAATCTCAGTTGCCCTTGCACCTCTTCAAAGTTTGTTGGATTCGTTTTCTTTTCCAACCTACCCCCCGTGCCCACAACTTCACAATCCAACCATCCCAACTCCCTACTTCCCAAATAGCAAAGCCTAACCCCTCGGTCAATCCCACACCCGCCATACCACCCATCAATCAACCGCCTTCCTTCTTATGAACCCAAAAACCCATTGTAAAATAAAACCCAACCAATTCTGCGATTGTAGAAAAAAAAATTTGCCTTTGTAGCGACAAATTCTGCCTTTGTAGCGACCAATTTTGCCTTAGTAGCAACCAATTCTGCTTTTGTAGCAACCAATTTTGCCTTTGTAGCACCAATTACGCCTTTGTAGCGACCTAACCCTAAAAACTCTTCGTTGAGACATAAAATCGTCTTGCGACGTAGTCGATGAAACGTTCAAAGTAAACGTCATTCCAACGTAAAATCGTCTTGCGACATGGTTGGGATGTAAAGGCAACGTCATTACAGCGTAAAATCGTCTTGCGACATGGTTGCGACCTAACAAAATCTCACACGTGAGGGTGAAACCCTACTTGTACAAGTTGAATTACAAGGTGACAACACGTGTTCGACCATTCTTCTTGCTCATTCGAAGCTCAGTTCATCTCATAACTATCGGCCGTCCAATCTTGCGGGGGCATATTAGAAATATTATATATTCCAAGAATATATTGTAAATATCAATTACCAAATATAGAGATTGTGTATATCAATTAGGAGATTTGTATCTTATAAACCAATCTAGATTATTCTAGAACATTAGTTTCCTTTTTGTATTAGTTTTCCTAATTAGATTAGGATTCTAGAATACTCTTTGTGACTTTATAAATATGTATCACTAGCATCAATAATATTTGAGTCTCCCATATCAATTATCTCTCTCCATGTATGATTGGCTCTGACTATCTCTTTCTCTAATCTTTGACATGGTACAGAGCCATAAAATCGTCTTGCGGCGTAGTTGATGAAACGTTCAAAGCAAACGTCATTCCAACGTAAAATCGTCTTTCGACGTGGTGGGACGTAAAGTCAACGTCATTGCAGCGTAAAATCGTCTTGCGACGTGGTTGCGACGTAACAAAATCTCACACGTGAGGGTGCAATCCTATACAAATTGAATTACAAGGTGACAACACGTGTTCGACCATTCTTCTTGCTCGTTCGAAGCTCGGTTCATCTCATAACTTTCCAAGATTGGACTCTATCGGTCGTCCATCTTGCGGGGACATATTAAGGATATAGAATCCTTCTATAGTTAGAATTATATATTTCCTAGACATTATATTGTTTACTTTCCTAGAGTATTTAATTTACTTTCCTAATAAGATTATTATTCTATAGTTTATAGTTTCCTTATGTAACTAGAATAGCTTGGAGAGTACTCCACCTACTTGTATAAATATGCTACTATTGTGATCAATAATATTTGAGTCTTTCATATCAATCTTTCTCTTTACCATGTATGATTGGCTCCGACTATCTCTTTCTATAATCCTTGACAAATAGTTTTTGAGAATGTACATTATATTTTTGTACATCACTTGTACTAAAATGAGTAGAGAAGTCTCACTACCATTCTTAAAGTTTGATTTGTCTCACTGCACACCCTTTTGACAATATAATTGGACTATTTTTCCTTCACTTTAGTAAAAAAATAATTTTATTCCCATTAATAACTTGTCCACTCATTTTACATTTTAATATATTTTTATATAACTCAGTGATACGAAAAAAATATTAAGTTTTCAATAATTAGTAACATTATAACTAGCTTAATAATTTATATAAACTCAAATTACACTTTTATATTAATATAACAATACATAATTATTATCACGCAAATGACAAATTAAAATTTAGGCGAAAATGCAAAAAGAGTACATGAACTGTCCCGTTTGAGCATATTTAGTACTTTATGTCATTTTCATTTCAAAATTAGTACCTAAAGTAGTCACTTTTTGTGAGTTTAGTACCTATGACTAACTCCGTTAAAATTTTACCGTTAAATAGTCATTTGTAATGCACATGACCTTATTTAAAAGGGTAAAACTGTCAAAATTAAACCCTCCCCAAACTTCTTTACTCTTCATCTTATCTTCTTCCTGGGTTTCCCCTTCCCCAAAAATCCAACCACCAAAAATTTCAATATATAAGTTTTACAATTCTTCCCCAATTCAATTAACAATTAATCCAGCCTGGGAATTCTTTTTCTACTCCTACTTTTGTTCCAGCCTTGTCTTGAAAATCAAACTCCTAGTTGCCTCCCCCTGTACGCTGTCCATACTCGGAGATACTTAAAATCCAAAGAATAAAAATCCGAAGGTAAAAATGCAAAAAAAAAAAAAAAATACCTTAATTGGTCATTTTGTGCATGTTTGGTACCTAATGTTATTTTTGTTGCAAGTTTAGTACCTCAAATGACCATTTTGTGCAGATTTGGTCATTATGGCTAACGCCGTCCATATTTTATCGTTAAATACTCATTATGCCCTAGGCCCTTCAGAAAGGCCTATGCGTTACATCATAGCTTCATTGTTATAGAGATAACAAACCCGATTATTACATCTTTTGCATGTTTATTATAATAATCATTTTCCCTAGCACTTATGAAAGGCCAACATGAGTTTAATGGATAATCATATGATGATTATGGTGCATAGGATGCGGATTAAACTTGTGGGTACTTGTTGGAGAACAAGGTACTGGATAGACCTGTTATGAGATTTAGGTCATGGTCAAATGTCATAATTAAATCTCATAATAGTCATACCATTTGAATCCTTAGACCTGAGATTATCATGGTCTTCCACATGATGAACATTATGTTTGATGTACTCAAACGTTACACTTAACCGGGTGGTTATATAGGCTACGATTGGCATAATCGGATTCTTGTAGGGAAGAATGATAAGTCATGAGATTTGTCCCTCTCTCAAGAGAGATATCTACTTGACCACTCGATGAGTGAGATTGGTGATAATGTATGGCCATACCCAAATGAATTGATGTGTTCAATGTCATTTGCTCATATCAATCTACTCGGGATCGAGAAAGCATTGGACAACATAAGTTGACGTGGACCATGACTTATATCCAATATGATATCATGTGACAAAGGGATTGTGATATGTTCTATAAGGTAACTTTGGACTTTCAAAGTTATACTAATTGGGTAGTCATAATGGCTTGCTAGAGTCCGCTTATGATTTACGGGTTCTGAATAGTTCGGACTCGTTTCCAACTTAGTATAATCCTATTGGGTCACACACAATAGAACGGATTGGAAAAAAGCTGAAAATCTGGGAATTGAGGAACTGGCGACCGTACGGCCGTGTGGGTGGCGTACGGCTCCTAAGGAGCTGTACGACTCACCCCACGTAACTGTCCAGATTCTGTAGTTTTTCTTGTTTGACAAGGAAACCCGGCCCAAACGGAATTAGATCAAACCCTCATATAAATATATGCAGCAGGGTTTGACAGCCTCTAATGTTGATTTGAGAAATCATAACACATTGTTTCAGAAACAATAAAATATAGAAGGTAGGATTATTAGTTTTGAGATTTAGAATCATCAAAACTCAATAATCAAAGAGCAAAATAATTCCTATGAATAAATCGTTTCTTCATCAATCCTTGGATCTAGCAATCAATCAAGAAGGTGTTCTTGAGTCCGTTCGACGTGTGGATACCGATAGAGGGTGTTTGCTTTAGCACCTTAAAGTTCGTGTTCATGGATTCGATCTTTAAGGGTTAGTTTCTTTCATCTTGTATTTAATTTAATCAACATGCACGGATCTGGGCTCATGGGTTTTTGATCTTATGTTATTATTCCGCTGCGCATGATACATCAAAACCCAATAAATAGGCTGGTCTTCACGCCTCTTGCTCCCACCCAGAACGAATTGATGTTGACGGTAGAGTACAACATCCTCCTATCTCTCATCCATCATTTGCGAGAAGTCCTCCTCTTCTCACGTGGTCTACCGACTTATACCACTCACCTTTTGCATCGTCGGTTGCTTCTGCAAGTGTCTGATGCATCTCCTCCTCTTCTTTCATATTTTCTCCAACCACCTTGACTACCCCATAAACCCTAGAACACATCCTGATCCATCTTGATCTTTGCATCTCTAAATTTCACCTCGAATCTCTGCAAATCTCATAAGAAACACACGAACTGATTCCGAATGTCTAACCTTTTGCACGATCATGACCTATTTTGCACGCTCTTGCTTCAACCATAAACTCAAGCAGCTCTCAGATTTACCCTGCACGTCTTCCACACGAAGTATCTGCACTGCACGAAATCTGCACGTGCGTTGCACAAAGGCTGCACGAATTCTGAACGTGCATTGCACAAAAATCTGCAGTTTCTTTTCTTCACCTTGGATCTCCCGAATCTCAAACCACAGCTTTTGATACCAGTTTTTGGGGAATTGGGGGGATCTACTCATCCACTAGCCCATATTAGCGGTCATCAATATGGAGAAAAATAATCAACACGTGATAATAATATGAAAAAAAAAAATAACACCGATGTTTGATAACCTAGTTCATCAACACATGACTAAATCTGGGGGCACTTAGCCAGGATATCATTATAATAATATATGAAGATCATTACAAATTCGCACATGCACTCACTAAGATCTAGCATGGTTACTCTCCAATAATAATCTCTCTAACCTATACATTATTATCTCCCCTCCCAAAGAACATACAAACATAGTCATGGCCGGGTTGTAAGATCGCCCACCATGGCTCTCCTAGTCCCATAACCCCCTCATAGACACTATTATGTGCCTCCTCTTGATATCCTAACTTTCTCCTATTAAGCACACAATATTCTGAATGAAATCATCTTTATATAGGTGTAGGAGAAGTTCTAAATCAATACATGGAAGAAATCTAGTCAAAATAGGAAACTGAGAAAATCCGGGTTGTCCCCGACATGCACGGCCGTGCAGACTTTGCTACTCGGCCGTGCATCTCGGCCATGCACTATGCCAGGAGCGGCCATGCTTTATTTTCCCCCCAAAACAGTAGCTTCCTCCCCGTATTGCACGGCCGTGTGCCTCCACATGCACGGCCGTGCAACCCCGTTCTACACCTTCTCGATTTACTTCTCCCTTTTGACCTCTCCTTGATCTCCACCAACCCCCTATGATTTAGACTCCTTTTCTCCCTCCATATCCTCACGATTCTAGGACTCCACTCCCAACATGAAGTTTTACTTAATTATAAGAACGCCATCGCCCGCGAAGATCTCTTTGTTTACAAAAATGCCATTACACATCTTGCTGATACTTTTTTTCTAATCAATTTGAAAAAGCACGTTTTTCATAAGACCCACTAAAAAACAATTTTTTAAGGTTTTTACTTTAAGATTATCCATTTGTCAGTTAAACCTTCGTTTTACTATCTAGTTGTCTTGAGTTGTAATATAATGACAAAATTACTATTAAAATATATTAAATTGTCAGATTTTAAAAATAGTAATATGATAATTTAACCAACTAACAATTACATAAAACACTTAATAAAACACATGCATGCCAATTATAAAATCCTGAAAATCTCATTGTGCATAGTATTAGAAAATTTATGGAACTATGGGATAACTGATGTTTTGTTTATGAGTTAGTGAGTCTTTAAATTTACTTTTTTTTTGTTCAAAATGATTGTTTGAATTTAATCTTCTTCAAAAGTAAATTTAGACATTTATTTTGAAAGAATGTAGTATATTATTACAAAAGATGTTCATGTATTCGCGCCATAAAAGTTGAATGCTTGATGAATTGGTGGTCAAAAATCGATCCTTTATTTTCGGAAAATTTAACGAGTTAATAGTCGTCCCAAATTTTAAGGGTTAATATTTAAGAATCTTGACAAGAGCTAAAGAATTCTACTTCTAATTCTTTTTATTTCCCTTAGAAGTGCAAATGATCTACTCCCTCCGCCCCGCTCGAAATAGGATTTTGGTAAACTTGACTTTACTTTGACCAAGTTTTTTGAAGAAAATATAATAATCCAAATAAAAAATTAAAACTTGTTATTGTATCCCCATTAATATTACTCTCAATAATAATTTTTAAATTTATATTAGGATAATTATTTCTTATTTAAATTACATGGTCAAAGTATAAAAAATGCTCAAAATCCTATTTCGGATGGGACATAGGGAGTATATATTTTCTTAACTTTAACCGCTAATCCAATTTTTGATATGTAATTCAGAAAAAAAAAAACTATTTAAAATATAGTGTTCAGGATTTTTCTTATGTGGAAACCAACTTTTTCAAGAGGGTAAATTAAGCAATAAATAATTGGGTAAATGACAAATAAGGGACCCAAGTTTGGGGGTCGTTCGTAGAAAGGGGTCTGATGTTTTAAAACTCGCAGATCAGGGTCTAATGTTGATAAAAACTAGTAATTAAGGGCTTTTTGACGGAAATGTTAGATTTTTCAGTTAAATCAACATGTGCCGTGCACATGTGGACCAAACTGAAATTATTTTTAGTTTAAAGTAGTAAATGAATATTATAAAGTTTAAGGGACTAAAAGTAAAATAATCAAAAAAATGTATAAGTCACGAAAATATTTAAAAAAAAAATCAATATTTTACTAAATTATTATTTCTTCAAAAAAAATCAATTTTGGAAAAATATTTCACTAATTTGTTTTTTCTTTTAAAAGAAAATTTCAGTAAATTGTTTTCTTTACGAAAATATACTAAATTAAGCTCTCTTAAAATAAAAATTTAACATATTTCACTAAATTAGTAAATTATATCTCCCCTCTCTTATGTAAACCATAATCACACACCCTCTCACGCATCATAAGCATAAAAATGAGATTTTTGGTTCAAAAATATTAATTGATGAAAAAAATTCAAAAGAAAACCAATTTAGTGAAATAATTAAATAAAAAAAAATCAAAAATATAATTTATTAATTTAGTGAAATATGTTAAATTTTTATTTTAGGATAGATTAATTTAGTGCAATATTTTCCTAAAGAAACAAAATTTAGAGAAAAAATTTTTATAAGAAAAACAAATTTAGTGAAATATTTTTCCAAAACCAAAATAAAAAAATTTGAAATTAATATTTTTTTTCAAAAATAATAATTTAGTGAATTGTTTTTTTTTAAAAAAATGTTTTCGTGAATTATACATTTTTTTTACTTTTAGTCTATTAAAATTTAAAATATTCATTTTACCCCTTTAAAAGTAAAAATATTTCAGTTTAGTCGACATGTGCACGACACATGTTGATTTAACTGAAAATCTAACATTTTCGTCAAAAAGCCCTTAATTGCTAGTTTTTACCAACATTAGACCCTGATCTGCGAGTTTTAGAACATCAGACCCCTTTCTACAAACGACCCCCGAACTTGGGACCCTTATTTGTCATTTACCCTAAATAATTATTTTGAGCCGGAAATTTAGCAGTATTCGGTATAGACCCCTCCATCATTTAATACTTTATCCGTTTGATAATAACAAGTGAGACATTATTTTGATTACATTTTGACAACAATTAAAATAAAAATTGATTATTTTAATTAATTAAAAATTGTTATTGGAAATATATCAAGCGCGATATAATAACAATTTTTTATTTTTATTATAATTATAATATTTTCTTCAAACAACAATCACTCATGATAGAAGACGGAGTATGCTCTATTTAACACACAATAATCAATGTATAATTTTTTTAACCACAGTAAAAACTATATAAATTAATAATATTATGATCGTTGAAAATTATTAATTTATTCATTAAATTGATAGTTATTAATTTAAAGAGTTTTTAGCTGATTCGACGAATTTCAGATTTTCGTATAAACTAAATTCATTATTATATGTACATAATAAGTTGAAAGGCAAAGCATTGAAAAATAATGATAACTTTGAAAACATTATACACTATAAAAATAGTTATTTTCAATGTACTCTTGAACCAAATCTGGTATATAAACGATATGAAGACTTTAAAATATTCAACCATTTCTTATACAAAATCAACCGTAGAGCCACATTTTCACTAAATTATAGTATTTTTTTTTGGGTAAAAAAAAAAATCCTCAATTGGTTACTTTGTGCATGCTTAGTTACTTAAGTCATTTTTTGTGCAATAAAAGTGCCTCAACTAGCATTTTGTGAAATGGAGATCACTAAACACTAACTCCATCCTTTTTTTACGTTAAATATTTGAATATTACTTTTCTTAAAGGGTAAAATAGGAACTTTACTTAAATTAAATACCCCCAACCTAACTCATGAATGGGTGTTGTTATACACACCCGTAAATCTTATGAAGACACCCGTAGTCTAAGTTCTTTAAAAAATGCCATTAAATGAAATGTCCAAACTAACCTTTATATGTATTGTACACCCACACCCACCTTGTACACCCGTAATTATGGACCTCTACCAAAAATGTTAAAAGACACCCGTAAATTTAATACAACTAAACAAAACCCCCCTCTTCAGACCTCGCCTTCCAAGACGCACGATTACCCCTCTCTACTTTCTCTCTCTAAATCTCCGGCTACCATTCCTCCCAAACGACGATTGAATCCTTCCGGCAACCTGCTTTGTCTTTTCCGGCGACCCCACCACACCTCTCACCTCGCCGGTCTTCGTGCTCTCCCTTTCCCACCGACGGCAGCCTTAGATCTAGCCACTTACCCGCTCTGTCTTCTCCGGCCACCCCACAACACCTCAAACCTCGCCGGTTTTCGTTCTCCCCTTTCCCACCGCCGACAGCCTTAGATCTAACCCGCTTACCCACTCTCACTATCTCCCTCAACCCTACCCACGCCGACCAAACCCAAACCCTCTCCTTTCCCACTTCCGGCAAACCGATCTGTCTTCTCCGGCCACCCCACCCCACCTCTTACCTTGCCGGTCTTCGTTCACCCCTTCCCCACCGCCGGCAGTCTTAGATCTAGCCGCCGTCAACTGGGACCGATCAATTGTTCCGTCGTCGCTCGTCTGCGCGCGAGAGTTCGCCTCTACCCGTCATGTGCGAAACTGGGTGTGTGAAATGGGTGTGTGCAATTGATTGTGTGGATATGAATGGGGTATTGTGTTTTAAGGGTTGAAGGGTATAATAGGAAGTTTGATGATTTTGTTTTATATTTGAGGAGTGGGTTTAACCTTACGGGTGTCTTCATAAGATTTACGGGTGTGTATAACAACACCCCTCATGAATCTCCAAATAAAGCCATTATTTCCGGTGACATCTCAGCCGGAGTAGAACCCGGCGTCTTCAACAACTGAGCAGTAGTATGAGAAAGGGGCACCAGAATTTATTTTGGATACCTGCACTCCCTTCTAAAAGAGCTCCATTTAATGAAGATTATGGCTTGGGGGAGAGCAACAGATATGGAGTCTTTCCTTCTTAAGTGAAAACCGATACATTTTTCTTTTGACAAAGAAAACCAGTGACTTTCAAAGTCCAGAACAGCAGCAGTACATGGGCGATAGATCTGGACTTGTTGGGAGAGCAACAAATCTAGACCCACTTCAAGAGGACCCAGATTCCGGCCAGATCTATTCACGCCCCACCACAAAAACGAGATCCCCTCTCCAAAACAAGTTGATTAACGCAAAAAACAACATAATTGGCCTTGAAACACGGTATGGGTCTCCTACATCTACTCGGGTGATCTTTATCGTCGCCGGTGACCCTCTGGGGAGATGAACGTGCACCGGCTGAACCTCGGCAAAATGAAATCAGCGGTGTAAATTTGTCAGCTGCAGGAAATTGGGGTTTGATGGTATTGATGCAGCCATGGTAAATGGAAAATTAAAAGAAGAAAATGACAGATTGTAAAGAAATGGAGGGTTTTTTTTTTTGGCCAAGGAAGAAGATGAGGGGTGTAAAGAAGAAGAGGGGTTTAAACAATCAGTGGAGGTTTTTTTTTTTTTTTTTTTTTTATATTTTGAGCTAGTCTCCCATTAGAACACCTATATCTGTTTCTTCTATGAGATGGGTGTTTTGACCCACCTGACCCGACTCATTGAACCGGATTCATGACCCATGGGGCATAACATGCCACGTGGCAATCACCCATTAACCCCAAACTTTTTTTTTTGAGTTTTTATAAAAAAAAATCGGCTTTTCCGTCGTTTACCAAAAGTAATAGTTACCATAACTTAATATAATGACTGTATACATATAAAGTAACATTGTTCATAAGTAAACGCAACACCTGTTTTACAAAAACAAAAGCTCGTTTTACCCATTTTTCAAATGTAATACTAACTATAATTACGTGTAACCCAAACAATATCTAAATGTAATTGTCATTTATACTGAAATGTAATAGTGCTTTTGCAAAAATGTAAAATATTGTATGTTTTGATTTAATTTTTTGAAAGAAAGTAACATTTGAAAAGTAACAACTCATATACATGAATGTAATTGTTTGTACAAGTAAATGTAACACTTTAATAAAATAAATTATAACATATTTCTATAGATAATGTAATACTTTTACATATAATACTAATCAAGTGTTTTTAGCTCTAAAAATGTAAATTGTTGAATTATTACTTTTTCTATACATATGTGTTACAATTATGTATAAACACTGTTACATATAAGTAACACATTCGTTACATTTTAGTTGTAATAAGTATTACTTTTGGCAAACGAAGAAAACATAAAAAAAACATTGTTACTTTTCTGTATATATGTATTACTTTTATGTATACAAATGGTTACATATAAGTAACACGTTTGTTACATTTAGTTATAGTAACTATTACTTTTGACAAACCGAAAAAGAAAAAAAATGTGGGTCATGGATCCGGGTTATGGGTCAAAAATGACCCGTCTCTACTATGAGACGGGTCATGATGTTCTCATACAAGTTTTTGTCTTATATTTTTACCCCTTATAAAGTCATGTGCATAAGCACATGACTATTTAACGGAACAAAAATGGATGGAGTTAGTGCTTTAATGAACTCCGCTGCACAAAATATCAGTTAAGTTACTTCTAATGCACCAAAAATGACATAAATTACTAAATATGCACAAAGTAACCAATTGAGGTAAAAAAAAAAATGCATTTTTCCTATTTTTTTTAGATTCTAATAATTATTAATTTATAATTTTTGTGACACGTATTATTATAAAGGGGTCTTCCGGAAAATTATTATCTTATTATTTTATTGAGTTTCAAATTTTTCATTTGGTCAAGTCAGAACCAGACAAATTTATTATGTTAGAGAATTTATTAATTTATCAGGTATTATTTGAAGACAAAAATTGTGTGAGATGGTCTCACATATGAGACGGGTTTCATTGAAATAGTAAATGATTTGATCCCTATAAAAGGGGCGGAGTAAGCTCATTTTCTCTCTCATCGAAACCCGTCTCGTACATGAGACAGTCTCACAAGATTCTTCTTCTTATTTTAAAATTTTAAAGAATTTCTACTGTATTAAAATGAGGTTTATATAGAATCACCAGGGATTGAGTCGTTAATAGAGCTCGTGCGGAGCAAGATCCCCTACAAATGTTTTACATACAAGCAATCCACAAAACACAAGTCGAAGTGCCAAATTTACCCTTCAATTGAACTACCACCTACGTTTAGACATGCCCGATTCATGATTTTTTTTTTTCAAATAATTCCCTTTTAAATCATTATCTACCTAAATGACATTTGAGAAACTTTATATACCAAAATGACCACTTTTTGTGAAGTAGGCATTGGCAATGCCGACTTTAGTGTGAAGTCGGCACTACCATTGCCGACTTTAGGTCAAGCCCGGTTAAGGTTAAGAATAATTAGGGGTTAAGAAGGATTAGGAGGGAATATTTTGGGGCAGAGTGGTTTTTTGTGTTGTACTGAAATCGGCACTCACAATGCCGACTTTGACTAGGGTTTCTGAAGTCGGCATTGTGGATGCCGACTTTAGGTCTCCATAAAACCCACAACTGGTTGCTTTATTTTCACTCGTTTCATATTCAAAACACAAACTTCTCTAATATCTGATTCTCATCTTTCATTTTTTTTTTTCTCTCTTTCAAGTTGAAAGCTCAAAAGTTGTATTTGGTGAATTTGATTCAAGCATCTAAGGTACATTTTAATCTTTGTTATATGTTTTTATTTGTATAATGTGAATGCAAACTAGAGTTACTAAACTATAATTCAGTAAAAAAAAAAAAAAAAAAGATTTGTTATCCTTTAAACATTTAACATCCAACGCAAAACTCGTTAAATTTTTGATATTTCAGTTAAATTTTTGACATTTCAGTTAAATTTTTGACTGTTATTTGTTAACATTTCTTACAATTTCCATGCATATATGATTTACAGTTTCTTAATGTATTATATTAACATTTTGACTGTTATTTGTTGACATTTCAGTTAAATTTTTGACATTTCAGTTAAATTTCCATGCATATTTCAGTTAAATTTTTGACATTTCATATAAATTTTCGAAGATCAAGAAATTTTCTTAATGTAACAAATTTTAATGATGTTATTTGTTGCTTTTTTAATATATATTTTGACATTTCAGTTTAATTTTCTTAATGTAACAAATTTTAATGATGTTATTTGTTGCATTTTTATATATATATTTTGACTGTTGAATTAATTTGTTTAGGGGAAAATATGAGAGGACTTCCACTTATTTTCATGTGCTACTGGGGAGGAGATGATGAACACCCGTTTGGAGATAGTAATCTTGAACAGGAGCCGAAATTTCCACTTAGGGCAAAAACTCGTTGGGGTTACGAAAAATTGATTAGGAAGTTATATAAGAAAATTGATATAGATCCAAGAGATGCTAAGTTGAAAGTTATTTGTAGATATCCTCATATGATGGGTAATGAGTTTGCAAGTTACATTCCGTTTGAAGTCGAGAATGATATGTGTATGAAAGTCATGTTTGATGTTTCTGCTCAATTAGGTGGGGTAGGTAGCTTGCAGTTGTATATTATCATGGATTTTTTAGTTTTTGATAATAATGTTAACTACCTTGAGAGAGATACTGGTGGTTTTGAAACACATGGGGAAGTGGAACCGGAAGTGGAACCGGAAGTGGAAGCAGAAGTGGAAGGGGAAGGGGAAGAGGTAGAGGAACGTGAAAATGATGATGATTCAGATTATGAAGGTCATATCCTTGTAATAAGTTCTGATGTTGATTCTGGATATGAAGATTGTTCGAGTCCAACTGATAGCGAAAATGAGGGTGATGATGGGGAAGGTGGTGATGTAGGAGCACACATGGTTACTTTTCAAGGTGAACCGCATAATCAAATGTATGGGAGAGCAGACTATCCATTTTACCGCGATATTGGTGAAGGGTCAGAGAATTATGATAATAGTGAATACAAGTTTGCAGAATGGAATGCGGAGAGTGATGGAATTGCCAAAGGAATTCACTTCGCAGAGAAGATTGATGTGCAGTACCAAATAAAGAAGTACCATATTATGAAGAATTTGAGGTTCAAGGTGAGAAAGAGCACACCGTAAAAGTGGGCTATTGAGTGTTTGGTGAAAGAGTTCCCCTGCAATTTCTATGTGAATGTGAGTCTGAAGAAGGGTGGGTACTGGGAAGTAACTAAGTACAAGGGTCCACATTCTTGCTTGACTTCAGATGTTAGCGGCGATCATCCTAATTTAGATGCTAAGTTTATAGGACGAGAAGTTTTCAATCTTGTCAAGGCTGATCCAGAGTACAAGATTAAGCTTATCATGATAAATATAAAATCAAAGTACGGTAAGGATGTTTCATATCGGAAGGCATGGTGTGGTAAACAAAAAGCCATCGCTCAAGCATATGGGGATTGGGACGAATCTTATAGAAAGTTGCCACGTTTGTTAGCAGCTATTCAAAAGTGGAACCCTTCAACCATTGTGCAGTTTTCTAATCGTCCTGACGCTGGTCCTCCAGGTTCTTTTGACCGCGTGTTCTGGGCATTTGACCCTTGTTTGGAAGCATTCTCTCATTGCCGTCCTGTCATTTCTGTTGATGGCACATTCTTGCATGGAAGATATAAAGGGGTAATACTTATTGTTATGGGTGTTGATGCGAATGATAGTTTACTTCCACTTGCTTTTGCTCTTGTTGAAAAAGAGGACCATGAAAACTGGTCTTGGTTGTTACATCTTGTTTGCCAACATGTTATTAGGGGTCGTGAAGTTTGTTTGATATCTGATCGCCATAATGGGATCCTTGCCACTGTGGGAGAAAACGGATGGCCACGAGATGTTGTGCACAGGTGGTGCATGTTGCATTTACGAGCTAATTTCCTTTATGCTCATAAGGGTGTTGGATTAAAATATATTTTTTGGCGTGCTGTTAGCGCCACCCAGGAACGGAAGATGAAAAATTACTTGGCTCAGATTCGTATCATCAATCACGAGGCAGTTAAATGGTTTGAGTTTTTGGATGTTAAAAAGTGGTCAATGGCGCATGATGGTGGATATAGGTACGGAATTAAGACTACCGATTTGTCTGAGGTTTTTAATGGTGTCATGAAAGGAGCGCGTGGGATGCCTGTTTCAGGTATTGTTGAGATGGCCTTCTATAGGTGTGTGGAATACTTTCAAAGTAGACTCTCGGGATCAATAAGGGCTTTAGGGGGGTATCCTGGTAACCCCAATGTAAATGCGAGACTACTATTCAGTCAAAGGGTCCAACAAAAGTATGACTTCAACTTGAAGAAGGCTGGGTATCATAATGTTAGAAGATTTAACAATACTGCATCAGGTGTTTATCAAGTGACAACGGGGAGACGCGGTGAAAGAGGCGGAAGGGTTCAAGTGGTGGAATTGGGTCCTCGAACATGCACTTGTGGCAAATGGGTGCAATATCATTACCCTTGTTCGCATGCTCTTGCCTGCTTCAAAGCCCAACATATTGACGGTTTGAATTATGTTGATTTCTTTTACAGTCTTGAGGCGTACTACAATACATGGAGGGGCACTTTTAATCCGATCCATGACGAGGCTTATTGGAATGTAGATCATCTTGTCCCAAGTTTTTATCCTAACCCGATGCACCGTCGTGATAAGAAGCAAGGACGATCTAAATCAAGGCGGATTAGAAATAGGATGGATTGGCAGGTGGAGAAAAGGAAGTTTCGTTGCGGGATATGCAAGGTAGAAGGTCACACTAAAAGAAGATGTCCAACTCTTAGGGAGGAAGATTAAATGTTATTTTGTAGTACTTGTAATATGTTTGTTTAACTATTCGTGAATGTTTGTTTTATTTGAACTTTGAACTTGTAATATATTTAAGTATTTGTGGATGTTATTATATTTGAACTTGTGATATATTTAACTATTCGTGAATGTTTTTTATTTGTTAAACTTTAAATTAGTAAGTGTTATTATTTTAATTGAAATAATAATATATATAACATAAATAAATAAATTCAGTGACCACAACCCGGTCACATAGGAAAATATTTCATAAATAAATAAATTCAGTGACCACATCCCGGTCACATAGGAAATATAACAAAAATCAAATAAATTCAGTGACCACAGCCCGGTCGCATAAGAAAATATTACATAAATAAATAAATTCAGTGACCACAACCCGGTCACATAGGAAAATATTACATAAATAAATAAATTCAGTGACCTCATCCCGGTCACATAGGAAAATATTACATAAATAAATAAATTCAGTGACCACATCCCGGTCACATAGGAAATATAACAAAAATCAAATAAATTCAGTGACCACAGCCCGGTCACATAGGAAAATATTACATAAATCCCGGTACAAAGTAAATCCGACACAAATCCATATATTACATGTCCAACACATTAACTTAACAATCTTTAGGGAAGACCTTAGAAACATTAGAAAGTGTAATGTTAAGTAGTTTTTTTTGGAGCGTGTGACGGCAAAGACAACAACCTAATAGATCAACAAAACAAAACATTTAGAACAAAATGTTAAGGAATATATCCTTAGGGAGTGTAATGTTAAGTAAAATATTTCATACCTGATTAAGTATTAGAACAGCACCAACACCTATGTCACTTCCATACTGACTTTCCTTAACCACTTTGTCAGCAATGAAAGCTTCAATTGTGTCAGTCGGATCCTTCAAAGTCACCGAAACAGAGCCATAACTAGTTGGTTTGCACTCCTTCACGACAACAACAACCTAATAGAACAAAAATATAACGACCAATTATTTTTAAATATCAACCTTAACTATAATTAATGTAAAATATTATACCTGTTCCACCCTGTCATGTTGTTTGCATTTCTCCTTGATCGTTCTCAACGGGAAATATGTACCCTCTGCAGTGAGATAATCCATTGCAGAAAGCCATGGTTTGCGCTGGAAATCTTCATCCTCCTCCGGCTCTTCAAGCTTTCTCCTTATGGCCTCTTGGGTCGACTGAGGTGGATCCTGAGAGACATGAGCTTTTCCGGAGTGATGCCGCCGCACGGCCTCTGCTGCGATACCAGCGGGACCAGGTATGATACGAGGCGGTGGAGATTCTAACTCTCGTTCGATTTGAGAGAGATTAGATTGAGCATCGGAGGTTTGACCGGGATTACCATAAAGAGGTTGATTTCCACGATACCAGCGGGGGAGAGATGGATCCATTATGACAGTTAGAAATTTTTGAGAGAGATGGATGAGAAATGGATGAATTTGTTTTTGAGGTCACCAAGCCTTTTAAAGGGTAAGTATTCTGATAAAAACGGTATTGGTAGTGTCGTTTTTGAAAGTTCTGATAAAAACGGTATTGGTAGTGCCGTTTTTGACAGTTCTGATAAAAACGGTATTGGTAGTGCCGTTTTTGACAGTTCTGATAAATTTATTTGAGATGTTTATGTAAATCCTTCTTTGTTTGATTTTTTGTGATGAACTTCCATGTCAATATTTGGGGTCTAAATTTATTCCAAAAATTCCACAAAATATCCATTTTATTTATATACATATAAATACTACATCAATCCAAATATTTATTGACCACATCCCGGTCAAATAGGAAATCCATCAGGGATATGCAGATGGGGTGTAATTGTTAGGAGGATTATGTGGCCTTTCACTTCTCCTAGGCATAAGGCGAGAAATTACACGACCTATTCGTGGTGTGCTAGTTTGACGAGATGGCGATGGTACCTGAGTTGGGTCTATGTGACCAAAAGGTGTAGCCTCCAGAAGCGACATCGGAGGTAGAGTTGGAGTATAATCCATTTGAAAGCTTCGCCTTCCACTCCCACTCCCACTCCCAGAACCATACGATGTGAAACCCGTCCCTAGAGGTCGACTTGGAGCATAGTCAACGCTTCTTCTTCGACTTCCACTCCCACTCTCCGAACCATATGATGTAAACCAAAATTTGGCGGGGGAGTTGGAGTATAATCCATCTGTGTATGAGAGAATCTATAGTTTCCTGCCTGGGAGAAAGCGTCATGTCCTGTAAATGTGTTTGGACCCTCGTTATCTCCGCCCTCATCATTCCCTTCCTCGCCATTGTCCCCCTCATTCGCTGCCTCCTCAACATGTACCTCTGGATCATCCTGCACGTGTTGAGCACGTGTACGAACCCGATTTCGTCTCTGTGGCACCCCTTGAACATGATCTACTGGTGGTGGAGGAGGTTGGAGGGCATCCAGTCGTTTCTGCTGTCTAATAGATGATAAGGATTGTCTGATGACACCACGGGTAACATATAGGTTTTGTGAGCGTATGCCGTATCCCTCTACCTCAGATATGGAATTCTCGTTGGATATGTACGCGCGCTGAAGGTTTTGAATCTGTTGAAAATAACAAAAAAGGAATAAATTATAACGATAAGATAAAATTGTAAACAAATAAAAATGAACTAAAGTAAATATGTACTATTTAGCTTACCAAACCCTCATAACGACTAGCATGCGCCCTGTACTCCCCATCCTCTATAGCATTCGGATTTTGGATCAATAACCGTGTAATCCTATGGTACCATAACATATAGTAATGTGTGTAATCTACATCCTCGGTACCATATTGCCCAGCCACCACCAAATTAGCCCGTTGATTCCACATTCCGATGGGAACTATGTGGAATTCAGGCCAATTAACCTCTGACCGACCTCGTCGATCAAGTCCATGCAGGTAGTCACTCGTGTCATGTGGGTCAGGGATATTCTGTAACATCCCGAACTGCCTCATTACTCGATCGGGAAGGTGCCACTCAACCCTATCAAAGCAAATGAGGGGCACCTTCGCTCTCCATATAGCCTGTCCCTGGAAGCAATATGGTGGACCCTGGACATTTAAGTACGGCTGCCACTCAACCTGATCATCATTCAAATACGCCAGCTGATCTCGGTATCCACGCAAGTTGTGGACGGTAAGATGCGTATATGATAAAGGACATTGCCACCTATATATGGAGCAATTTGACATACAAATTAGTGTGTAATAATAAAAATTAAGTACATAGAATATTATGTGGACTTAAATTGAATTTATTTTAGAATACCTGCAACCATATGGGGATAATGCATCCTGAAGAATGACATCTCCACGTGTCCTTACGGGTCGTAAACACAACAACCGTTCCCAAGCCCAAAGCTAAAAAAAATAACATAAAGAAAAAAATTTGTGTCACGTACAAAACATATTTTCTTCACTACAATAATATAAGAAAATATAATTGACATACATGTACAATTGTTAAGAATGCAGCACAACTTTTCGCATCGGGCTTTGTCGCTACACACAAGTCCCAATATAAAAAGGCTAACATTGCACTACCCCAACCGTAGTTCCCGATCGTGTCAACGTCCCTAAGCAGTGGGAGGTACATGAGTTTCACTAAGACATTACTCGTATCCGGCATTAAATGTGACCCTATGCATATCAAAATATATGCCCGAATATACTGGTTAACCAATTCGGGCGGGGCATTTGCAGGAAGCTCCTCCTACTGAGTCAGTTCGTCTATAATCCATTTAATAGACAATCTACCACCCTTCAATACGCCATCAGGTGGTTCAATCCCTAGTAATTCGTGGCATAAATGAACCAATTCCAATTTTTGCATATGGGTTTGGGAACTAATCACAGGATCCCCGTCTATAGGAAGGCCACATAAAATTCCAACATCCTGAAGGGTGATGGTCATCTCCCCAACTGGCAAATGAAATGTGTGCGTCTCTGGACGCCATCTCTCAACCAAAGCCTCTAACAAATGCCAATCATATTTGAAAAAACCTAGTTTATAAACACCGTAAAACCCAACATCTAAAAGTTTACTCTGAATCCTAACATCCAAGTTTTTAGGAGGTTCCGGACCGCGTCTAAATCTAATATTCTCAACTTCTTGTTGAGCCCAAATATAACGTGACCGGTGTTTATCTTGCCATTTTAATACGGAGTCGTCTAACGGCCCGGGATCAACAAATGCTTGGTTATCATGATATTGGTCCATCTAAAACAAACAACAAAACTATTAAACTAAAATTCGTTTAAAAAAGAGGCTGGTCCGTTAAATATTTAACTGAAAAAGGGCTCTTTTCTGACAGTTTAGTTAACTTTTTGACAGAAAATGGGACTTTTGATAAAAAGAGGGGCTGTTTGTTAAATATTTAACAGAATAACGCAAAACCTGTTAAATTTCGGACAGTTCAGTTAAGTTTTTAACGGAAAGTAGGCATTTTTGTTAACTTTCCAACGAAATTCGGATGATAATGTGAAGTTCATCAACTTTTAATAAATAGATTATTGTTAAATTAATATAAAATCACATAAGCAAATTAACATGTATTATCAGTTAATATTCTAACAGAAAATGGGCATTTTTGTTAACTTTCTAACGAAATTCAGTCGATAATGTGAATTTTCATCAACTTTTAATAAATAGCTTTTTGTTAAATTAATTCAAAATCACATAAGCAAATTAACATGTATATTATAAACTCAACAAATTAACATATTCTAATTTCATCGAAAAAGATAATTAAAATACAAATTATATAAAAGAAAATCACTAAATATGATAGCACTAACCTTATAATGTGGAAATTGTGACAAGATTCCCAACACAAATTAATTTTCTGACCAAAGGGACACTGAGATGCAGAGAAGACAGTGATGGAACGAAGGTTGAAGGTTGATGGGGGAATGGGAGGTAGGGTTTGAGTGGGAAGGAGGCTGCCGATTTATGTTGAATTGTCTGGAGGTGAAGTCGGAATTGGGAGTGCCGACTTCACCAGAAACGGAATTGGGAGTGCCGACTTCTGCCAAATTCCAGACTCCCAAAATATTCCCACTTTGACCCACTTTAACCCTTTAAACCCTAATCCGGAATTTTTGCTTAACCTAAAGTCGGCATTGGTAGTACCGACTTCATCCCAAAGTCGGCAATGCCAATGCCGATTTCACAAAAAATGGTCATTTTGGTATATAAAGTTTCCCAAATGTCATTTAGGTAGATAATGATTTAAAAGAGAATTATTTAGAAAAAAAAAATCCCCGATTCATGGTTCATGACGGTTCACGGTTCGCTGAAAACTAAAACTGTTTATGAACCGTTAATTTACGGTTCACGATTCACAGTACGGTTCATCCAGATCATATATTTTTCAAAAAAAAAAAAAACACGTTTTGAGTAGTTTTTAAGCAATTTTTGAAAAAGTTTGTTTTTTTTATTATTTTTTGATACATTATAAATTATTTTACCTTACATAAATACTGTATAAAAGAAACTTTAAATTACATATTTTTAAAGGAATTTAGGGGTTTGAGTGGGACGATAATATTTTGAAAAAAAAAAAGACGACACCCTTATAATTTTATTAATATTATATTAATATTAATCAAATTTACATAAAGGGAGGGAGACAATCAGCCTTACCCTTTTATAATTAAGAAGGGACATTTAGGAGCCTTACTTCAAAAAAAATATTTTCAATTTATATAATATTAACCGCCGATTCAAACCGCTGGTTTTGGAAGCCAAACCGCCTATGAACCGTAAACCGCTGGTTCATGGTTCACCCGATTCACGGTTTTCAACGGTTCTATACCGCCGGTTCATTCAGTTCAAATGTGAACCGTGGGCATGTCTACCTACGTCCCGATTCTACATCTCCAACAATTTAGTGCAAAAATTTTACTATTATTTATAATAGTGCAATTTTTGCACCAAACAATTTTAACAATTTGCATCAAATTTTACCTAAATAAAGCATATTGTGAAAATATTCATTTTTGTTTCACATATATAAATAATATTAGGATGTACTCCCTCTGTCCCATTTTAAGAGTTAAAAAATTAAGGAAAATGTGATGTGTTGTGAGTATTGATAGTAGGGGTGGCCAATGATACAAATCTAAACCAACCAATCACATACCAACCGTACCAAATGCATTTGGTATATCAAAAGTTGGTACATGGTATAAATATCTTATTTTGGTTGATATACCGTACCAACTTTGAAAATTTGGTCGGTACACGATATGAATATTTGACTTTGGTTGGTATACCGAGCACCAACATTATGTTAAAAAATGTGTTAAATTTTTTATTATATACCTAGATGACCTTTGATTGGTTGAAATGTATATTTAGTGTTTTATTTAAAGACAATAACTTTTCCATTACATGTATTTCTATGTGAAGTTCCTCACAAGTCAAGTTGTAAAAATCCCCAGTAAATTGATTTAATTTCTATTGTATAATAAAATTGTAGTGCATGTTTGCTTTTACCATTTTTAAATGCATGGTTCAACTTTTGTTCTTTATATTGTTCACTAATTAATGGAAAATGCAAAAAAATGTTCAAATAACATTTGATTTTTAGTACTTCGATTCATACTTGGTAGAGTAACACATACCGATCATACCAACCAAGTACCAACCGTACCAATAAGTTGGTATACCGACTTTGGTGGTTGGTAATGGTATTCATTTTCTTGTACGATATTTAATTTGGTTAGTACATGGTATAGGCAAAATACACTTGGTATACCAACCAAGCCATCCCTAATTGATAGTTGGGTAATAGAGAGAAATTGGGTAGAGAAGAGTTAGTAGATAATTGTTACGAGTATGACATGTAAAACCCACTTTTCATTTTAGGATTTTGACTCTTAAAATGGGACGCCATTTTAGGAAATTTTTGACTCAAGTATAAATTTTATATTGTAAAACCTTTTCATATATATCAATTTTTTTTTAGATATTTTAAAAGAAAAAGAAGCAGCAAACGTGATAGCGCAGCACTATCTCTTGCACCAAATTTTAAGCAAATGATATAGTTGATTTATAATAGAGCAATGTTTAGAGTTCCGTTGGAGCACAATAATGCTCTATTTTGAAGTTTTAGATTGTCGTTGGAGATGGTCTAAATGAACGTAAATAACTGAAACTCCAGGTACATTTTGCGCCGAGTAATGCCAGGGGTACAAAACAAAGACACAAAATCTTGCTTACACAATGAGTTGACGATATTATATTGGTTGCATGGTAGTGGATCTGCCACACTCTAATTAAAAACACCAATACAATCACTACACCTAAAAATTTATGAGGAAGATTTTGTAACTTTTTGTGCCCAAATATTATTCTTTGCACCTCAAAGTCATATTTATTTCCTAGAAAGGGTAAACGGGAAAAAGAAAAAAAAAAGAAAAGAAACCTATTAGTACGACGGCCGGAGAATATTAAAACGGTAACCGGGACAGAATCCGACCGGTGACTTGCCCTCGATATTTCCTATATAAACCCGTCTCCACACCCCTCTCCTCTCATATTTGGCTTCTTCGCCTCTCTCTCTTTCTCACAAACTCTCCCTACCATCGACGGACACATACATATACGTATAATTTTAATTCTCTATCTCTCTCTTGATTTAGGTTTGCTCCTGAGAGGTAATTTCTCTCTCCAACTTGACCACTATTTAATTCAATCCAATTCAATGTTTTCCATTTTTTCCTTTTCTTCTTGAGCAATTATATTAGGGGAGACAAAAAATATTATTTGGTTCTTTATGGTTTAAATCGAACAACTACTAAACTTAATAAACAGATCGATTCATCCCTACCGACTGGCGGTGTTACTGGATCTGTTTTGGATTTGATGATTGAATCTTGACCTGCCCTTTTGTTTAATACTCATTTACAATAGAAGAATGGGGGTGGTTTGAGTGAATGATTCTTGGAATGCCATGGTTTTGGATTTAGGTTTTAGGTATTAGGTTGAGGTTAGTCATTACATTCAATTAAAATACATTATTTGGGGGAATTGATTTTTGGGTTTGTGGCCAGCTGTATTAATTCATTAGTAGGTAGTCTGTGTGTATTTTGCAGTCCTATTTGTGCATTAGGGTTTCTAGTATCAGTGGATATGTGTAATATTTTTGCTATGCAATATACATGCGTTTTACGACCTTATGCTAGATTATCACATTTGATATTTTATTTGGAACATAAATTATTTTGTAATTTGGTCTTGGATGGATTCCCGCTGATTTAAATTGTGAAATGATGGTTAGTGTTTTAAGGACGCTGAGATTGATCTAGCATGTGAAAGATTGGGGCGGGTGTCTTTGTTGTCTTATATTGCACAAGTCCTATTTTGATTTAAGTTGCCTGGTCTAGCTAATGTTTCCCTGTTAAAATGAGGGTCTTTGTTTGAATTGGGGAATTTATTGGAAATAGAAAGTGTAAGGTTAGGGTGTTCATGGTGTTCATCTTAGTTTGGTATTTATTTTGTTGTGAATCTATCTTCTCCTTGATTCATTTCATTTTTTCGAAGTCTTTGAGGTTTACATGCTATTTTGTAGCTCATTTGATTGCTGCTTCTCTATTAGAAGGCAATGCCTGTGTATTCCAATATTTTTGTTCACATGTCTTTAAAACATCTAGTTTTTGTAAGGTTATTGTCAAAAGACAAAATTGATTGTAATATATCAAGATAAGTAGTGAGTGTCACTAGTTACTCCTGTGGTGCTATCCTAATAGATTTTTTTTTTCTTTTGAAAAACCTGCAGAAGTCATCTTGCTTAAATTCATCTGAACACATCACTTCCAGCTCTGAGGGTTTTTTTCGCCGTTTCCCCCTGGTGTTGGCATGTTATGTTCATATTCTGATAGAAAAAAACTGCAAATAGTGAGAGGCACACCATTTTGGAAAAATAATATAGTTTTTATGCATATACATATGAGATGGGCTCTAAAGGAAAGCTATTGTTTGATCTTAATGAAACCCCTACTGAGGAGGATGAGGAGAATCATGGTTTCTTCTGCTCCCAGCCCCAAAGGGCGGTTCCTTCTTCCAGCGCCCACACTTCTGACTTATTTACTACATCCACTAGTTCCCAAAGAATAGTAAATAATCATGCTTTCTCTCACGCATCTTCTGTTTCGGGCTTTCAGCCTTTCATTCGGCCAAAAGACGTCCAGGGATTTGAAGTTTTTATTGAACAGAAGAAGGTAGAAGATATGAACTCTATGGCCATCTCTTCTCAGCCAAGCAATGGTGACAACAGGGGTTCGGTGTCACAACTTAATATGGGGTCAACAGATCCTCAATTTGTTGAAAAAGAAGAAGGTGAATGGTCTGATGCAGAGGGCTCGACTGATGCCAATACTAGCAATAAATTACATGAACAGTCCTATTCTAAAGATTCACAGGACAAAGGTGTAACCGATTTCATGGCTCAAAATAACTCTGATAAGACTGGGACGGTAAGTAATTCATGGGGCGTGGAGGCAGCTAAGGGTGCAAACAACAACAATATTTCTTCTGTAGGACTAGATGTAGATGATGGGAAAAGCGGTAGCAGTCGAAATTCAGAAGGAAGCTACAAACGTGATGTTTCTATGGATGGTCAGGAAGAATCTGGGTCTGTTCCTAAACTGAAAGACGTTAAAGGAGTTGAAGCAATCCATGCTCTAAAGTGTGCAAATAATCCTGGAAAGCGGCCTAAGTTTGACCAGAAGAAAGAAGCTATGCTAGGAAAGAAGCGGAGTCGGCAAACAATGTTTCTTAAATTGGAAGATGTTAAACAAGCTGGACCAATTAAAACTTCAACTCCCAGAAGGCAGAACTTTCCAGCACCTGTTACTACTCGTATTGTGAAAGAGACCCCATGGCCTCCGCAAGCATCGACCGAACGCCAAGGAGAAAATCTGTCTCAGTCTGCAATGAAAGATGCAAAACAGGTTGATTTATCATCTGATGAAGGAAACAATTATGTGGAGTCTACTGATCCTAAATCTGAATGTAATGGTGACATGAATTCAGGACTTCTAGCTCGTCCTAGGAGGCTGAATAGTGCAACAGATGTTACTTCAGAAGCTCAAGCGCCAGTCTCTAGGCAGAGTTCATGGAAGCAGCCGACAGATTCAGGCCTGAAGAATACACTGGCCCCTGGTAGAAAACCTGGTTTAGTTGGTCAAGGTTCTAATGATGTCAAACAGGGAGTTAAAAAGCTTCCTTCAAAGAAGCCACCTGCTGTCACCAACCAATACCAAGATACGTCGGTGGAACGCTTACTGCGAGAGGTGACGAATGATAAGTTTTGGCATCATCCAGGTATAAATTGAAGTGTTAATATGTTATATATATATATATATATATATATATACTCCCTCCGTCCCGGCACAAGTGGCACCAACTTTTGGGACACGGGGATTAAGAAAAGGTAGTATATGTGTGGTAGAAAATGAAGAGAGAGAATGAGGGGTAAATAGTAGTGTTGGTTGAATAAAATGAGTGGTGGAAAATGAAGAGAGAGAATGAGCGGGGTTAAATGGTGGGGTTGGTTGAATATAAATATATTAAAACATTTCCATTTTGGGCAGTGTCACTTGTGCTGGGACGGAGGGAGTATATATTATCATAGTGCTTGCGATATGGATGTTTCTATGACCTCAAGTATGATCAACTTTACCATTTGAATATTGCTATCATGATATAGTTGCCTATGTCCTTTTTCTTGCTGATTACTTTCAGTGGTTGTGATCTTCTGATGGTGTAACAAAATGGTCAGCTGAAGTCCTTTAGCTGGCTTACTTTGCTGGAAACTGTTTCCATTTAAGCCTGTGAACTTGTGAAACATCAAAGAATATACAACCAGAACGAGTTTTTTTAGAAAGTTTTGATGTTTAATCATTTCAGGATCAGGCGGTTTGTTTTAGTTTGTTTTAGCTTCTCCCTTTCTTGCTATTTTAGAACATTATTGCTTCTCCTTGTCCTGTTTTAGTAATACGAGACCTCAGGCTCAACTGTCTGACCAGTATATACATTTTCAATGTGGTGACTTATACATGCGGGTTTTTGTTGGACTGAGTTAGTCTTGATAGTGTTTGTTGATGGTTGTAGTCATAGTCATGGACTTGGTGCCACCACGTAGCCTGAATCATGGCGGAAAAGTTAGTCTTGATGAACGTTTGCAATGTGTTGTTAGATACTTATGGTTGAAAGGCCGTTGGAAGGAATGACCTTATGAATATCTGATGAGAAGACCTATAAAAAATAAAAACTAAATCCAAAGTGTCTACCTGTGGTTTGCATGATATTCATCTGTTTGCTGTTTGAAACTAATGTTCCTAATTGTTTTCTTACTGGTTAATTATAATGTATAATAATGCTGGTGTTGCTTTTTATTTAGAGCTCTTAGTTTTAGCGAGCATGACAAAAAACATTTTTCTGCATCTCTATTGTATCTAATGCGATTATAGTAGGTACCATGCGGCTGCTGATTTACATGCTCATGATTTTAAACTGTGTCCTTTCTTTTCCCGAATCCTTTTTGTTTGCCCAAGACGTGGAATATGGGTTTGTAGTAAAGGTATCTGTAATTGTGGTCAAATAAGTGGTAAATGTTATATTGCTCAGGCCCATGCATAACAGAGGGGATCCCTGCAGCTTCATATGGTGGGAATCTAACTCTCAGGAGAGTCTGTTGGATGGATGAAAAATCCTCGAATTTATAGTGTTTATGTAGCCATTGCCCCTCAGGGATCTTATACCTGATTGGTTCGATCATTTGATGTTGTTTTAACTTATAACCAAAGTAATGAGACTTTTGTATATTAAGCTGAAGATTCATGATATATTAGAGTAGTTTCTGTTTAGATTTTCATTTTGTAAAATGTTTAAGCTTTACATCATGAACTACATCTGACTATTTAATTTGCTATTCAATTGCATCTCTCCTTGAGCATTCAAGCTGTTATAACTTATAATTATCTTAATTTTGAGGGTTTTGCATTGTTTCTTTGACTGGTTCAGATCTTCTGAGTTCATTATCAGCATCTGAATCCTGATCATTCTCTTGGTCCTTCCTTTACCCTATCTAATTATTGCAATGTTTGCACATTCAGAGGAAGCGGAGCTTCAGTGTGTCCCTGGGCGCTTTGAATCAGTGGAGGAGTATGTCAGAGTGTTTGAGCCCTTACTCTTTGAGGAATGCCGCGCACAGCTATACAGTACCTGGGAGGAGTTAACTGAAACAGTTTCTAGAGACCTGCATATTATGGTCCGCATAAAAAGTGTTGAGAGACGAGAAAGAGGTATGACTCATATCCACATGTCCTAAATTTTGTGCAGTGACTGATGCCATGTTGAAAAGTTTTACAAGTTTTTATGCAAATTTCGATTCCACTAATACGGCTAGTAACGGTAATTCGTTTAAAGATTACTAAGATTGTAGGACTGAATTTCTGAACATGGAGGTAGTGTTATTTAGTGTAATCATCCATAGCAGCTCATCGGCAGGACAGTTATTAGATTTTGGAGGACCATTACATGCTTTAAACTTTGAAGGTAAGAGCTTGAACTGGAAAAAAAAGGAAAGAAGGTTTGAATTAAGCATGGGTCGCAATCTGCTGATCATGCCAGATTATGTTTTCGAGTCTTCACTTGGCTGACCACCATTATAGTCTATTTCATTATCAGGCGTTGTATCTTTCTGTTACATGTTACCGGGTACTGATGTTTTATTTCTTGTCTAATGCTTGTTAGTGGTAGCTAATCTAGTTTACCCCCCCTGCATCTTTTAAGATCTTGTGTTTAGATTTAAGTGTTTTAGGAGATAACCATCTACTGCTTGTAGTTTACTGAGTAACTACATTCTTGGTCTGGAAAAAGAGTGTAAGCTTTTCTTCTTGTGGACCTTTGGCCTATTGCCCATAGTACCCGTCTTTACTTTTGAGATAGAAATTGTAACGCGTCCCATTGATTTGACACCACTTGAGGATACTTGTATTAAGAAGTTGGACATAAGGCCAAATATTCTTAAATATCTTTTAAAGGTGATCTTGGAACATTGCGGCAGTTTAAGCTTGATTTCTAGTTAGGGTTCCATGAATGGAACATGGTGAAGAATGAAAGGTGATTTTTTATTGTATCTCTTGTAGTTAGTATTGGTTAACTGACCATATTGGAGATGCTTTCCTGCTCGTTTATTAGCTTCTGTTGGAAGGCTTATGGTATTTGTCAACAGGTTGGTATGACATGATATTATTACCTGCAAATGAGTGTAAATGGACATTCAAGGAGGGGGAAGTTGCTGTCCTCTCAACCCCAAGGCCTGGAACAGGCTCGTTGTGTAAGTCTTATGCATTTAGTGTGTCTCAGCATTGGTGTAAAATCACTATCTTCAAATTAATTTTTTGTCGAAATATGTAATGAAGCAGTCAGATCCAAGAGGAGCAACAGTTCAGCGATTGAGGATGAGGCTGAGGTGAATGGACGTGTGGCTGGTACTGTGAGGAGGCATATACCAATAGATACTCGTGACCCCCCTGGGGCAATCCTGCATTTTTATGTCGGAGACTCGTATGATCCTAATAGGTTACTATTAATATGCCTTTTCCCCCTGGTATTTGATTGGTATCTTTTTTCAGTATGTTTGCTTATTAAGGTACTATTTTCTGCTGAAATAATTCCAGTAAAGTCGATGATGATCATATTCTGAAGAAACTACAGCCCAAGGGAATCTGGTTTCTGACCGTGCTCGGATCTCTTGCTACCATCCAAAGGGAATATGTTGCATTGCATGCATTTCGTAGACTGAATTCACAGGTAAGGTCTGGAACTTGGGTAGTTCTCTGGAAATCTTATTGAAGTTATTATTATGTTTCTTGACCACTAATTCTTGGGTATTCCTTTTGGCAGATGCAAACTGCAATCCTTCAGCCAAGTGCTGAGCAGTTCCCGAAATACGAGGAGCAGGCACCTGCCATGCCCGATTGTTTCACACCAAACTTTGTTGATTATTTGCACAGAACCTTCAATGGGCCCCAGCTAGGTGCAATTCAGTGGGCTGCAATGCATACTGCAGCTGGCACAACAACTGGGGCAGCGAAAAGGCAAGATCCATGGCCCTTCACACTAGTCCAAGGGCCTCCAGGAACAGGCAAGACGCATACAGTCTGGGGTATGTTGAATGTTATTCATCTAGTCCAATATCAGCACTACTACACTGCATTGCTGAAGAAACTTGCCCCGGAAAGCTATAAGCAACCAAATGAAAGCAATTCTGATAGCGTTGTAACTGGGTCCATAGATGAAGTGCTCCTGAACATGGATCAGAATTTGTTCCGAACACTTCCTAAGCTTTGTCCTAAACCTAGAATGCTCGTCTGCGCTCCTTCAAATGCAGCAACTGACGAGCTGCTCACTCGTGTTCTAGATCGTGGTTTCATTGATGGTGAGATGAAAGTTTATCGTCCTGATGTGGCTCGAGTGGGGGTTGATTCGCAAACACGTGCTGCTCAAGCAGTGTCTGTCGAGCGTAGGACCGAACAGCTTTTGGTAAAGAGTCGTGATGAAGTTTATGGCTGGATGCACCAGTTAAGGGGTCGTGAAGTTCAGTTGTCTCAGCAAATGGCTTCTCTCCAAAGAGAACTCAGTGTTGCAGCATTTACAGGTCGTTCTCAAGGATCTGTTGGGGTTGACCCTGATGTTCTCATGGCCCGGGACCAGAATCGGGATGCATTGTTGCAAAATCTTGCAGCAGTTGTAGAAAACAGAGATAAGGTTCTAGTAGAGATGTCCCGCCTTCTCATTTTAGAGAGCAGGTTCCGTCCCGGTGGTAACTTCAATTTAGAAGAAGCTCGGGCTAGTCTTGAGGCAAGTTTCGCGAATGAGGCGGAGGTTGTTTTTACTACTGTCTCGAGCAGTGGTCGAAAGTTGTTCTCACGACTTACTCATGGTTTTGATATGGTTGTGATTGATGAAGCAGCCCAAGCGAGTGAGGTAGGGATTCTCCCTCCCCTTGCCCTTGGTGCTGCACGTTGTGTTCTTGTTGGGGACCCACAACAACTTCCTGCAACAGTTATTAGCAAGGCAGCGGGGACTTTACTTTACAGTAGAAGCCTGTTTGAAAGGTTTCAACAAGCTGGGTGTCCAACTATGCTGTTATCCGTTCAATATCGGATGCATCCTCAAATAAGAGATTTTCCTTCTAGATACTTCTACCAAGGACGCCTTACTGACAGTGAAAGTGTTGTAAATTTGCCTGAAGAGGCATACTACAAAGACCCTTTGATGAGGCCTTACATTTTCTATGATATTACACATGGGCGGGAGTCCCACAGAGGTGGGTCTGTTTCTTACCAAAATATACACGAAGCACAGTTTTGCCTTCGTTTATACGAGCATCTTCAGAAAACTGTTAAAACGCTGGGTATTGGAAAAGTCTCTGTTGGCATAATCACTCCGTACAAGCTACAACTGAAATGCCTTCAACGGGAGTTTGAGGAAGTTTTGAGTTCAGAAGAAGGGAAAGATATATATATCAATACGGTAGATGCTTTCCAAGGTCAAGAACGTGATGTCATTATAATGTCCTGTGTCCGTGCATCAAATCATGGTGTGGGGTTTGTTGCAGATATCCGTCGAATGAATGTTGCTCTGACTCGTGCTAGAAGAGCTCTTTGGGTATGTCTTTCATTTCTTCTAGCTGCATTCATTGTGACTGTGAAGAAAGATAATTAACTGTAGAGGGTAAAATCTTACTTGGTCTAATTTCCATCTGAAGTTTGTTAATCTATATAAGACTCAAACATCAACGGATTTATCATTAAACATTTTGAGGCTAATAATATGCATCTGTATCTGAATGATTAACATGGCCTGTTTATGAAGAAGTGATAAAAATGTTACCCACTACGTTCCTAAATGAATATGCATATTTGCAAAAGTTCTGTCTCTACATGAATGTCTAGTTTTTGGTCAAGTTACTTGATTCTCCTTTCCTATCATCATGTTCTAGTTTACTTTTATACTCGTAATGCTATATGGTGAGATCATTAAGGGTATTAATGTATACTAAATGCTACTAAAATTGTTTAGATGTCAACTTTATCTCTTTGGTGTTTAACTTCAATGTCTCAACAGGTGATGGGGAATGCCAGTACTCTTATCCAGTCTGACGATTGGGCTGCATTAATTGCTGATTCAAAGGCGAGGAACTGTTACATGGACATGGATTCCCTCCCCAAAGACTTTTTGGTAACTAAAGCACCACCACCATATGCTCCATTGCCAGGAAGGTTCTCGAATTCAAGGGGTTCAAGACCAGGAATGAGATATAGATCATATGACATGCAACACATGGAATCTAGGTCAGGAATACCCTCAGAAGATGATGATAAAACGAATCAACTGGTCACCAGCAGGAACGGGCATTATCGTCACTTGAGGCCTCCCATGGAGAACTCGCTGGATGATTTTGATCAGTCAGGTGACAAATCACGAGATGCTTGGCAATATGGCATTCAGAGAAAGCAAAGTTCGGGTGCAATTGCAGCAAAGAGAGACTTATAGCAGTTGATGAATTCCCCACAAGTACTCTTTTTGACACAGTTGGAGCTTCAAAGCAATATCTGAAACTTCTATGCTTGCTCTAAGCTGGGCATTTTAACCGCCCATGTTAATTCCTTGGCCAGACATCAAACATACTCGGAGCACGTGCATGGACTGGAATTATGCATGGAGGTGAAGAACTCGAGGAGACGGTAATAATGGTCTCATCTAGAGTTGAATGGAACTCCGAAAATGGAGTCGTCGACATTTAATTGACAATTGCACATTCAACTGTGGGCCAAGATATGTCTTTCACCAAGCTCAATCCGGAAATTCGTTGAACTTATTTGTCTCGGTTGTCTTTAACTGCTACTGTGCATATTAGGAGTCCCAATTCAGTCATCTTGAGTTATTTCACAAGTTTGACTGGAGCCAGATCAGACTGACTCATGCAAGTAGCTGGTTGGTCATGTGGAAGATTGCCATGATTTGTCACTGTCACACAACACATTCTGGGTGAATTTGTGCAGAAGCTGTCTTTGGCTTTAACGAATTTGTTCTGGTTTGTTAGGAGGTGTAGCATTCTCTCTGGTTGGGCGTGCAAGATAATACCCTTATTCCTCGCTAAGCAGCAAGGTAAGATGTCTTTTCCAGTTTTCACATGTGGTCCATGATTTGATATACTAGCTGAGGATTCCATGTTTTGACTGAATATTCCTCCAACCTCGGGACTTGGGTTCTGACTCGGGGGTTAATGAACAACTTCCTTGTAAAAGAAAAAGGAAATGACGTGATATACAATCTTGACTAGTGCAAACCCCTCAACTGTTTATCTGATAGATATGCTAGGTAGAAAAATGGAAACATGCAGTGTTACTGGTTTTACTTAGCTAGAGCATTCCGTCCCAAAATGATTGTATATAATTTCTTCAAGTTTTCCACAACATGTGTGCACGTATGTATTATATTATTCAATTTTGTTCTTAATCAATTCAATATACGTGCATTTGGTTTCCGAATTGGCTTCAGATTTAGTTCTAAACCGCGTTGACGGACGCTTTTTTTCTTCTTCTCATCTTCCAAAGTTGTTTGTACTTTGGACTGGGAGACTAATTTCTCTTTGGGCCGTAAGCAATGATGTTCGGTTGAACCCTGAAAAGTTTAGACTTTGCATGATTCCTAATTATTCATGCTAATGTGTACTAATTTGCTTTAAGAGGATTTAATTAAATTTGTATTAGTGTTAGTATTTTGATGTAAAGGAATATTTGCCATTAGTTGATGGTTGGTAATTTAATGGAAAGTGTAGGCATAAATAAATCTTCATATTGTCACAATTAGCATGTGTGAACCTTTCAAAAGAAATAAAAACCTAGCATGTGTAAATTTCAACAATAAATTGGTCCCCTTCAGTCATTTCATGTATGTAAAGAAGTAGGGATGTAGTCACTATCTTATACTCCCTCTGTCCCTAAATGAGTGTCCATTTTCAAGAAATCTTTGTCCCTAAGTGAGTGTCTTTTTTTAACATAACTTTCTCCCTAAACTTTTTTTTTCGAAATTTTTTTCACCGGTTTCTTTATACGTGCAAAACTAAATGTTTGGAAAGGAGATTACAAGATTATATATGAATCGTTGTTACCAAATTGTTCAAAAAGTTGAGATTTTCAGTGTCCCTTAAAATGAAATTTGGACACTCATTTAGGGACAGAGGGAGTAATATATAAAAACAGAAGTGCATAAAACACTTTCATTTTCCCGCCCAAATTTTAGCCCTTTCAAATTACCAAACTGCCCTTAATCTGAACTTTCTAAAAAGCTTTTTTGAAGAAGGAGCATTTAATAATCCATTGATCACAATTAAGAAGGCAGCTGTCTTTGGCTTTTTTAATGCGTCATTTATTGAGGTATGCTGCTCTATTTTCCAAAATCAGTTTGAACGGCTCCCTAATTAATATACTCTGTAAATCTGACCACTTTATTGTTAGATTTAATTAGCCACCTAATTATACATTCATCCAATTGAAACTAAACTCGAAAATAATAAAAATACCATAACATACATCAGATTTGAGTAAAAACCAAATAAAAATAAAAAACAATTCAAAAGATAACTGGAATACGAAGGGTTGTCGTCCCTTTGTATAAAAGAGTTCACATCAGTCTTCAAAAGTTGCATTACAATGATAATTTCCATCTCTTTTCAGTATTCTCAGGAAAGGAAGATCGAATTAGTCATTGGTTAGAAATGCACAGAACTGGCCCAGTCCATGAAACAACACCTTCAAGTTGCCTGCCAATGTAAGTTTATTCTCATAGAGAGAGGTAAGAAAACATGTTGATTTTTTTCCTATAAAATTGTGTTCTCAAATTATTTTTAGACTTCTTTCTACAAGCAACGGTACGCACCCTCCTTATTCAGTTAACTACTTTTCTAGAAATTTAAACTATTCACTGAGAGTTCAGTTTTGATACGTACGTACTACCCCAAACTTTTGTCATGCTCAAAACTGAAAGCTATTATAATGATATATACTCCTTCCGTCCCAAAATGATCTTCACTTTTGACTATTCAAACATTTTAAGGATATGAACACTAGCTTTGCTAGCCATATTTTGTTTATGAGAAGATCATTTTGGGTCGGAGGGAGTAGTTTTTTTTTTTTTTTTATTTAATTATTTGTAGATGTTATAGGTAGTGTTGTGTGGAAGGGAACGATATAAATGGACCCACCCACTAAGTCTACCTTACTTAGATAATTTTATAAATAAAAATTTAAAGGTATTATTCGGATTCTTTATTTTGGTAAATAGATGTTTTAAATAATGATATTGAGAACTTCACACGGTTAGACAGGTTTTTCTTTGTGATTTTTTTTTTTCAAAAATATGTGTTTAAAAAATAAAATATTATGAACCTGTACTGAAAATAGAAAACAGTCCCAAGTAGAACCTGAAGAATTTCTTTATCTTGCAAACTACTACTTCTTCTTGTACTCTGTCCATGAACAATAAGAAATACCGTTAATTTCATCAATAAACATGATGAGTTGTGGTAGCTACAGTTAGTACTCACAAAATTGCACAGAAGGAACAGAAAAGGAATAATGACTACGAAATAAGATTTGAAAAAAAAAAAAAAAAGTATTGTGAGTTACCTCTATATCAGAGGGACCTAAGATCTGATTTACTACAATTTTGGTAAAATGAGCTTCGTGTGTCAATGAATAGTTGCTCAAACACCTACGTTCTCCATTGTATTCCTTTGTTGCAAGTCTGAGGGCCTCATCTGATGAAATTTCTGTGGATTGGGAAGCAGGTATTATAACCAGCAATATTGCATGATAGTGCTCAGCATACTCACTATGCAAGCAGCATTAAGAATTGAATTTCTTCAAGTGAATTATAAAAAAAAAACAATAAAGAACCTTAACTCTCATAATGTAAATTTCATAACTAAATAAAAATTAGTCTCTCTGTCCCAGAAAATAGTATTATTTTGATTTTTTATAATCAACAAAAATGAAATTTGACCAACTATTAGTGATAATCTAATCATTCTTGTTATTTATCAATAACAATTTTTAGAATTTTATTGTGATTATTAAATTGACACTAATGTTTGGTCAAAATTTATTTTGTTAATCATAAAAAATAAAAAATGAGACTATCTTTTCGGGACAGAGAGAGTATAAAGCAGTAGTTACTAGCCAATGAATCATCAAGATTTCCTTTCTCCACTCCATTCATACTTGAGTATATATACAAAATTCTTACATGCATAGATAGATATAAAAATATACATGAAATTAACGGTTAACCAGGTAAAAAAAAATAAAATCCGTACATGTACATCACAGATCTGATGCATTGGTAGTTGATTAAGCTATTTATGACCAAATATAAAAGGAAAAAAATAGGATAGTTCAACAAATATTGTTAGATCTATGCACTAAACTGTAACTATACACATAAAATAAATCAAAATGTAAGGAAAAACTTAAATTACCGAATTAGCAGGGCTCACAATTGTTCTAGGACAAATCATTGATTTAAGAGCTTTTTAAGGATTTCTATGAATCTCGGTTTTCATGAACGGAAGAATTGAATGTCGAAATTTCTATGAATCTGTTTTCGAAGACAAACAATTGGCATTTTATCTTTCATAAACTGTTTTTATTTATGAATTGTTATTTATAAAAGCTTTTTCCTGTGCCTTTAAGGCACGGGTGTTACACTAGTTCGAAGTTAAGGGGTCAAAATAAAGTAGAGCGATAAATGACAAAGCCTCGCAGTTGAACTACGTGACTGGTCTGATTCCCTGAATGATACGTAGGTAGACTGTCACCTCAGGCACGACCACCCCTCATCTCGAAAAGTTTGGTTACCCTGGTCTGTTCGGTCACCCCAAATTTGACCCCCCTCGAATATTTGGTTACTCCTTGGTCCGCTCGAGCGCTCGAGTTGGACCTCCCTCAGAACTACGCCCCGACTTGATTCCCGAAAGGGATACGTGGGCAGCTCGATTGAAAGAGCTTCAGTCGCCCGTTCTATCGAATATGTTACCCCAATCCTCGGCAAAGAGTGATTCTAGAACTCGATGCCATCCTCGGCTCAAAGATGTACGTGATTTCACCAACCCATAAGCCGTTCACTCATCCCAAACCTAGACTCAGAGATGTATGATCTCACCAACTCACAAGTCTATCATCCATCCCCATCCATCCGAACTACGATTGGTATGATTCTCGCAAGAGATACGTATGAAACTCGGATCCCCGAGTTCGACCATACGATTGTGTTTGTTGCTTCCTTGAGTAGAACTATGTGGGCTTGATTCCCGAAAGGGATACATAGAAAGCCCTACTTTGGGCCCAGCCGTTAAACCCTAGACGAGATCGGTTGTCTATAGTGGATCGTCGAATACCCTTTACATTACAAGTGAATTCGACGAGGGGCTCTGTAGACACCCCGATCTCGCACTTCTTAAACCAACCCTTCGATCGGTCTAAACCCTATAATTGACCTAAAACCCTAGATAGTGCGGTTTAGGACTACTGACCGCCTTATCGGTTCATCGGATGAGAAAACCGAGTTCGAGATTGTGATCTGGACTCAAAACCGAGTAAATAGGCTTATCTTCCGAAAATCGAGCGCCGGGACCCGTGGCGGGGTCCGTAACCCTTAAAAATGCCTTTTACCGGACATCCCTTGCATTAAAAAAATATATTGTGTTATTCCTTACTTGTTAACATATTTTAGATATACTACTATGACCAGAAAATTACGAGGAGCAACTTTCGTGTTGGAGTTGCGGACAACCGGGACACCGGAGCGCACACGCTGGAGCAGTTGCGGAGCGAGAAGACGGAGCCGGATATGAATTGAAATATGCATGAAAAGCTCCCCTAGACTCGTGGCACATGGATGATCAACAATGGGGTGAGTCAACATGAATGAAGCAACCACAAGGCGACACGTGGCAGGCAAAGAAAGACCAGCATTTTGAACTGTGACCGTACGGCCACAATGGAGGAGTACGACTCCATTATGGCCGTACAGCTCCTAAGTCCTGGATGATCAGCTTTTGCTTTCCCTTGATTCCCTCTTGTTGTTCCAAGACCATCATGGCAACACCCATCACTCTATCCGGCCACTAGCCTTAGGGTACCCCTACCGAAGGGAATTTTGGTCCAAGAGAAGTCCTCTCCCCCCCTCCATATACCCTATGTTGATCCAAGAAAGGGGGGGGGGGGGATCATTCTCATTCTCATTCACCCTCACATTCCAACCTACATTTCATCTTACAACACCTCCCCAAAACTCTCTCTTGTTGTTAACATATTCATCACTCCACCACTAAACCACCACATCTCTACCACTACTCCACCACAAATCCACCACAAAACAACCCTAAACACTAGCAAACTCAAGCAAACAACAACACAATCTCCATCCATTCAAACAAAAACAACAACTCAAATCAACAACAAAAAGAAGTCTTCTCTTGGGTAGACATAGGAAGCACACCCTCACCAACCTAAACTAGGTAAGAATCTATTTATGTAAGTGGTAAGTATAAGAAATGTAGAACTTCTTTATGCCTAGTTTAGGGGTCTAGCCATTAGAATGGCTAGATCACCATCTCTTTATGTAATCCATGTTTAAAGTGTGCAATCTTCATGTTAAGGATGTTGTAAATACTTAAACCCCTGACTCATTATGTATATATGAATCTCATCTTCATTCCATGTTCATTTCCAAGCTCTAAATCATGTATAGCATGCTTAAATTCTTATGTGTTCATGGAATCTTGAATCTGCCCACTTTTTGTTCTCACATGCCTAGCCACGATTTTGTCCATGTTTAATGCAAAATGAACACTTGATAATGTATATAAAATGTTAATGAACAAGTTCCCCAAGTTACATGAGCTAATTCCAAGTTTAGATCATGTTTTCATGCCTATTTTGGTGACATATGTAACTAGTCCAGCATACTCTGTCCATTATAACTTCATTTCTGGACTTAGCTCAAAACATGAAAATTGTTCCTTATATACTCCATTCGTCCCACTCGAATTAGGACAAATTTCCATTTTGGGTGTCTCATTCGAATTAGGACAACCCAAAAATAGAAATGTTTTATTTAAAGGGACTCACATTCACAACAACTTTCCACTCATTATTCTCCACCCCACTTTCTCTCTCTTACTTTACTTTTCATACTCACAACACCTACTCCACCAACACTTTTTCCTTAATCCCCGTGCCCAACCCAAAAATCCTAATTTGGGTGAGACGGATGGAGTATCAAAGATGATGCATGCCAAGTTTCCTGGTCATATTCTGTTAGTAAATCAGACCCAAGAGATAGCAAATAATAATGAACGCAAATCAACACAGAATATACGTAGTTCACCAATCTCTATTGGCTACCTCCACGGGCAAAGGGAAACAGATATTATTATGGCGGAGAAACAATTACATGAGGATAATCACACTAATCTATGTTTGCATGAACTTTGATCACAAAGTTCCTAGCTATGCAAATCCCTAGATCTAGAATCACTGATCTCTCTCTCCATGTCAATTGAATCACGCACCGAAAAATACTAGTTTATGGCTAGTATTTATAGGCTAGAGACCTAAACCAGAAGACAGAAGGAGTCCTTAATTAAATCCCAAAAAAGATTTAATTACTTCCCTTTTTCTTCTTAAATTTGACTTATTCAAAGTCATTTACTCTAACAATCTCCACCTTGACTTTAAATCTCCCCTAATAATTCAGATGCACGAGCTTCCGACATAGACTCCACCTTGAGCCACATCCCTCGTACCAGATTTTTCAACCTTTGCCTCAGTCTGTCTTTCGTCAAAGACACTAGATTTGTCCTCCGGACAACCAGATTTTCCGCGCGCGCCATGTATCTTCAAGACACTCAGAATTTGCCTCACCAGGCAAACAACCTTGTCCTCTGGACAATCAGATTTTCTGCATGCAATGTATTCTACGGACACCCAGAATCACCCCAACGGGCAATTAACAGTCATTCAGACGTGGCCCATACAGTCGACATTGGATCTTGCCAACCATGACTGACACAATTGGTATGTGTTGATCTTCTAGCCGTGGCTTACCCAGTTCACTCCGGCCTAGAGTAAAACGATGCTCCACCTGCTCGCCAACACCCTCACCAATCTCAGAACCTTGGAGGATAAACAAGGAATTTTTTCTTCCGCCCTTCAGAATCACATCCGAACCTTTGTAGACATCCAGAACTCCACCTTCACCTTTGAAACTGTATCCCTTCTTGTCCAACCGACTAAGTGATACCAGATTCTTTGTTACTTATGGAACGTGTCTCACCTTGTTCAATGTGAGAAATTTATCACCAGAAGTTCCCACCCTTACGGAGCCCATGCCAACTACCTCGCAGATAGATCCATTAGCCATATAAATACGGTCTCCATCCTTCTGCTTGTACGTTGTAAACTGCTCCTTGCGCGAACACATGCGATAAAAAACTCCCGAATCTAGAACCCATGCAACTTCCTTGCACGCTTCTTCTTCGGTCACCAGGGCGTAATTTCCATCCTCATTCAGATTGTCACTGCTCGCCATTGCTGCAGCCGACTCAGAACTCTTCAGACGCGGAGTCAGATGTACAACTCTAAAATCTAACCAGATTATTGCCTCGGGCAACACAGATTTTTTATCTACTTCTAGATCACTAGAATAGACTACAACAGATGTTAGATCTTCAGATTATACCAGACAGCTACTTCTGATCACAGAATCCTAGCTTCAAATCTCCGTCTTCAGATGTAGATACTTGACACCGAAACGTTCTAGATGCATTCTTGGATCACCACCGAACACCAGACGAACTTTCAGATTTAGATCTACCAGATTTGCTATTTCTAGCACAGATTTCTGCACGGACACTGCACGCAGACTGCACGAAAAAAAAACTGCACGCGATCTGCACCAAAACTGCACGCGACCCGTACCAAGACTGCACGCGAACTGTACTAAAACTGCACGTGACCCGCACCAAGACTGCACGCGAACTGAACGTTTTCTGCACGCGATCTACACTTTTTCTACCCGCGATCTGCACGCCCGATGCATAATCTTCCATCAGATAATAAACCTGTTCATTGCGTCAGACTTGTTGATTTTCTTGTCCATCTTAGAATCCATCTCTTTCTACCGCAGCGGAATGCCCTGATCTTTCTCACCTAACCCGGCTCAGGTGCCAATAAGAGAAATCGCAACAAGAAACTCCAAACGCATACAATCGAAGACAAAACACGAGCAGCTTCTGTCCGGATACAATTTCGGATGCTACGGACATCAAAATCCAATCTCCACCGTTCATATCGAATATCTATGAGTCACGAAGCTACTCACCGAAAATCAGCACGATCCAACGGTGAACGAATGTGCTACGCCTTTTTCTTCACCGCTGCGCCGGATAAAAACGGACCAGAAACTGCTACCTTGTTTTTCTTCGATCTTGGATCTCTTCCGTCGATGCTAATTCTCCTTTTCAACCAAGCTCTGATGCCACTTGTTAGTAAATCAGACCCAAAAGATAGCAAATAATAATGAACGCAAATCAACACAGAATATACGTGGTTCACCAATCTCTATTGGCTACCTCCACGGGCAAAGGGAAACATATATTATTATGGCGGAGAAACAATTACATGAGGATAATCACACTAATCTATGTTTGCATGAACTTTGATCACAAAGTTCCTAGCTATGCAAATCTCTAGATCTAGAATCGCTGATCTCTCTCTCCATGTCAATTGAATCACGCACCGAAAAATACTAGTTTATGGCTAGTATTTATAGGCCAGAGACCTAAACCAGAAGACAGAAGGAGTCCTTAATTAAATCCCAAAAAGGATTTAATTACTTTCCTTTTTCTTCTTAAATTTGACTTATTCAAAGTCATTTACTCTAACATATTCCATGTTTAGGTCATGTTTTGGCAGATATTTTCGTGTCTCAGATGTGCTGTCCTGTCTATTGCATTTCTGACCAACATGTGTTTTCATGCCTAAAACTCTATCAAAACTTGATTTTTAAACTGAGATCAAAACATAAATTTTGTTCTCAACTGAATAAGGAAAATTCTATTATTTTTGGAATAATTTTATGACATCAGAAAAGGCATCTTTCTAATTTTTTTAATCAAGTAGTTACTCTCAGATTAACCACTTCCATCTTCTAACATCAAAATGGCAGAGGTCTTTTGAAGCATCTAAACTTGTTATCTGGCCTTAAAACTTGGAAAAATTCATGTTTAATATGTTAGCTCCAACTTTCATGTTTTGTATTTCTTCAGATTCATGAGTTATGGTAGTGTAAATTTGCAACCAAAGTCTGATATGCCCTGCTTTCTAGTTCTGGACAGTTTTGACACTTGTGTTCATTGCATGATTTGTGCCTAAAATACTAATCCATAAATCCAACAAAGATTCGTATGTGTTCTCTAACATGTTGAGAGAAAATCCCCAGCTTTGTTTTATGGATTTGGAGTAGGTTTGACAGGTACATCGGCACGGGGACGGAAAGTGGTCCAAGATTTCAACAATATTTTTGCATAACCATTCATTCTTATATGAGATTTGTCTCCCATTTTGTATATAATTTGTATAAATACCCCATGTACCTAATCCCCCTCCCTTTGTATGTTTTCCTTTCCTATGTATGTTCAAAACCATTTTCGAAAACAAATCAGAGATCTTCTAAAACCGATCCCCGATTGTGACTTAAAACGAACATGCCTAGATTAGGGGACTCCTTCTTGTACATAAACACACACATTTTCTTAAGTTAGGGTATAAAAGACATTTTCAAAAATGCAAATCTATACTCCCTCCGTCTTTTTAGTTTGTTCACACTTTGACCAATGCACAAGTTTTAAGAAAAAATGTTTTATATTAGTAGTTGAGTGGGTGTTGTGAGTATGAAAAGTATGATGTGATATGTGAGTGGGGTTAGAATTGTGAGTGGGATAGTTGTTGTGAGTATGACAAGTGGGTCCCATTGAATAAAAAATAATATAAACTTTCCTCTTTCGGAGTGTGAACAATCAAATGAGACACCCAAAATGGCAAAAAGTGAACAGACTAAAAAGACGGAGGGAGTATATATTAAAAGTCAATGTAGAGTCTTTAGGTAGTACCATGTGTACAAGTTTTGGGCAACTCTTGCTTTTGGTGGTGCCACATCATCCATAGCATTTTAATTAGGTGACTTTTCATGTTTCTCTTATTAGCTAATAGTATTAATTAATTGTAATAGCTACTATATTAGTTAACTATTACTATTAATAGTATTAGCTTATTATAATAGTTACTCCATCCGTTTCATAATACATGACGTTTTAGAAGCAATTTTTTGTTCCAAAATATTTGACTTTCTACTATTATCAAGAAAGAATTACTCTTGTTTACCTATTATACCCTTATTCATTAATTGTGAACTATTTCTTGTATAAGCATTTAAATGCCTAGGTAATTGGATACTTTTAGGGGCACATATGTCTTTTTAAATATGTATTAATTGAATTTCTTAATATGTGTGAAGAAGTCTAAAATGACATGTATTATGAAACGGAGGAGTAACTATATAAGATAACTATTACTACCTTTGTCCTTAAATGAGTGTTCAAATTTTATTTTAAGGGACACTGAAAATCTCAACTTTGTGAACAATTTGGTAACAACGATTCATATATAATCTTGTAATCTCCTTTCCAAACCTTTTGTTTTGCACGTATAAAGAAACCGGTGAAATTTTTTTCGAAAAAAAAACGTTTAGGGAGAAAGTTATGTTAAAAAAGACACTCATTTAGGGACAAAGATTTCTTGAAAATGGATACTCATTTAGGGACAGAGGGAGTACTATTAATAGTATAAGTTAAGTATAATAGTTACTATAAAAGGTAACTATTACTATTAATAGAATAAGTTAAGTATAATAGTTACTATAAAAGGTAACTATTACTATTAATAGTATAAGTTAAATATAAAAGTTATTATATAAGATAACTATTACTATTAATACTATTAGTTAATTGTAATAGTTAATTATATAACATAATTATTACTATTAGTAATATTAGTTAAGTGTAATAGTTACTATATAAAGTAACTATTATTAACAATAATATTAACTAATTAGAATAGTTACAATATATTGTAACTATTACTATTATTAGTATTTTTTTTGAAAACAATTACTATTATTAGTAATAGTTACTATATATAGTAACTATTACTTTAACTCATTATTTACGATAAAAGTTATTCCCTCTATTTCAGTGTAAGAGTCATATTTTCTATTTTGGTACATCCTAGAGTAAAAGTCTATTTCCTAAAATGGCAAATAATCTTTACTATTCATCACACTCATTCTCTCTCATACCTTACTTTTATACTCACAACATCAATCAATTTACTATTCTCTCCCACTTATTCTCTCTCTTACTTTACTTTTACACTCACAACACTTAAATCACTTCCACCATTTCTTATTCTCCGTACATTTGAGAGGTAGGACTCTTACTCTGGGCCGGAGAGAGTACTACTTAAGTAACCATTATCTTTACTATTTAAGCTCATAATTACTATGATGTTAACTATAATTAAAACATTATTTTCTCAATCGATCAAGAGTAAAAATTGACATCATTGTAGGACAAGCGAAGTAAATTTTTAAATTTTTTTAAAATTATTGTTAACCAATCTTAATATCTATTTTATACAATAGTAACTAAAATTATTTCCACTATTATTAAAAAATCACAAGTAGATTTATATGTATCTTTAAATTTATTAATATTTATTTAAAATATTAAATAATTATATAATATAATTATAAATATCCACGCACAAAAGAAAACACCCGTGCGAAGCACGGGTTAGTCCCTAGTAGTGAGTTAAAAGTGATTGTGAATATGACAAGTGAGTCACGTCAGTAAAAAGAAAAATCATAATTTTTTGTCTTAAAAAAATGAGACTTTTTGATGTGACATCTGAAATAAAATAACAAAATAGATCATAATCGGACTGTATGAGTCGGTCGGGACTCGTTAAAATAAAGTGTAGGCGGAAGCATGCTAAAGACCGAAAGGGCGAGCGGGGTGCCTAACACCTTCTCCTCTCGTAACTTATCCCCCGAACCCACTTCTCTTTTCAAACTAAAAGGTTTTATCTCTATTTTTTCTTTAATAAAATGGTTAATTGCAATTTAGACCCTGAAGTATGTTACCACCCTTCCAATCGAGCTATGGCTGTTTTTTTCGCCAGATCAGACCTTGGGGTAATTCATTTTCGCCAGTTAGGGCCTTTTTGACGGAATTCGTTAAAAACTCAATTAAAAAGCATGTGCCAAGCACGTGACTAACGGAATTGGGTAGTATGAATTGCGATTAAGTTTGAAGGGGTTATAAATGACATCTTCAAAAAACAAAGGATGGAAAAAAAATATCCCACCTTCTTCCTCCTCCGTCACACACACACACATACACACACACACACACTCTCTCTCTCTCTCTCTCTCTCTCTCCATCGTCGCAGCTTTCAACAAGCTCTCCGATTCCGATTTAGTAGTCGTTCCGTCGGAATCCGAAGAGCTTAACAGAAAATTCCCCTCGAGTTCCGGCGTGTACTCCGTTTATGACAAAGATGGTGAGCTTCAGTTCGTGGGTTTATCAAGAAATATTGCGGCTAGTGTTCTTTCCCACCAGAAATCGATACCGGAGCTTTACTCTGCCGTTAAGGTATCATATTCGCGGATTCTGTATTCTTTTTCTCCAAATTTAGGGAATTTAACCCCAATTGTTTATTCACCTTGATTTCTGGTACTCCATTTGTTGCAATTGTGTTGAATTTGGTAGAATTTCAGTGCCAAAATCTTGATTTTTTTAATTTTGATTTTTGATTTCTGGTTTGCTTGTGTGTATAATCTGTGTGTGTTCATGTGGCGGTGTTTGGCCGGTGTTTAGCATGGCTCTAGGTGGTGGCGGTGCGATGGTGTGGTGGTCGGTGGTAGTAATGGTGGAGAGAATGGTGATGATTATTTGGTTGAAATGTAAAATTTGTATTTTGAATTTCATTAACAAATTTGACTGTACTCAAATTTTATATTTGGATGGTTTTTAGGTAAATGATTAGTGCTTAATCATAAATGTTAAATCTCTTAATTCAATTTCATTATCACCTTTCACAATATAATACTATTATTCCTTAATCCCCGTGTCGGGAGAGAAAATCCTAATTCGGATGGGACGGAGGGAGTAATGCTTATACATACCGGTCTATCAAACGAGCCAAAAAAAAAAAAGTTAATAGCCAAATAAAAATTATTTTGGGAAGGAGAGAGTAATTAAGAAGTAATAAAAAGGAAAATAAAATAGTTAATTTTTTATTTTGTCTTGAAAGAAAATGATTATTTATATAAGATAAAATATATAAATAGTGAATGCTCGAAAAGAAAATTTATTGGTTTAACAAAATCAATAAATAGTTTTTTTTAAAAAAAAATCAAAATTTGGTAAATTTAAAAAATTGATGAAAGTAATGATAATAAAATTATATTGTATGGTTTTATTTAATATTTTGATAATTGTTTTTTGCTCAAATAAAATTTTTGATAATTATTTTGATTTCAGCCTTGTTAAGTTTGGAATTTTCATTAAGCCCCTTAAATGAAATATCAACTTCAAACTACCCAATTCCGGTAGTTACGTGCTTGGCACATGCTTTTTAACTGAGCTTTTAACGAATTCCGTCAAAAGGCCCTAACTGGCGAAAATGAATTACCCAAGGTCTGATCTGGCAAAAAAAGACAGCCAGGGCTCGATTGGAAGGGTGGTAACATACTTCAAGGTCTAAATTGCAACTAACTCTTAATAAAATGAGGTGGCGACCTTCTTTTTCACAAAGGGAAACCAATATGATTAGGTTCGAGGCGCGTCTCACTGGGAGTCTTTTCATTCTCTCCTTCGTCAAGAGCCTTTGCTTTCTCTCCGCTGCGTTGTATTTATTTTTGTTTCAATGCTTGAGATGCTTAGTTGTGAATTTATTGCCGACCCAAAGTGCGTTGTATTATCGTGACTTCAACGCCAAATTGTTTCCATATGGGGATTTTCTAAAGGCCAATGTTGGGTTGTATCCAAGTTATATTTGGAGAAGCACTTGCGCATAACATGTCATACTTGCACATATGACATCACATGTCATTATTTGTAAGGGCGTCTAATGGAAATTTGGTTCAAGGTTGGGCTACATTATACAAAATGGGTTAGTGTTTTTTTTTTTTTTTCATTCTGGCGGACAGTTTATAGATGATTGCAAGTATTTGTAGAAATCTTCAACTTTGGGATAAGCCTCCGACTGTTGTGAAGCGCCATCTTATTTCAATTCTTTAATGAAATTTTATGTTGTTTTGTTAAAAAAAAAACATTCTAAATCAATACTTAACTTCAGAGATTTGTTTATTTATTCCGTTTGTATAATGTCATACATTTTGATTGTGAAACAATTATCTCATATCAGGAATTAACTGATCTTGCCTTCAATATATAAAGATCATGTGCTACTTTTCTAACTTCCGATTGAGTTTGAGATGAAAACTCTGACTTTATAATGGTATTAGAGCTGACCTTTATCTCCACTTTACACACACAAAGTGATATATTTAAAAGATTTGCCATAAAGAAATGCGTGTGAAACAATTATCTCACATCGGGAATCAACTGGTCTCTCCGCTCATTGCCAATTAGTTTTGGGGCAAATGACAAATAAGTGTCCCAAGTTTGGGGGTCGTTCATAGAAAGGGGTCTGATGTTTTAAAACTCGCAGATCAAGGATTAATGTTGATAAAAAAAAAAAAAAAAAAAACAAAAAAACTAGCAATTAAGGGCTTTTTGACGAAAATGTTAAATTTTTTAGTTAAATAAACATGTGCCGTGCACATGTGGACCAAACTGAAATAAATTTTACTTTAAAGGGGTAAAATGAATATTGTAAATTTTAAGAGACTAAAAGTTAAAAATTAAAAAAAAAATATATAAGTCACAATTTTTTTTAAATCAATATTTTACTAAATTATTATTTCTGAAAAAAAAAACATAATTTTTTATTTTTCTTTTGGAAAAATATGTCACTAAATTTGTTTTTATTTTAAAAGAAAATTTCACTAAATTTTTTTCTTTAGGAAAATATTTCACTAAATTAATCTAATTTAAAATAAATATTTAACATATAATTAACTAATTTAGTGAAATATGTTGAATTTTTACTTTAGGATAGATTAATTTAGTGCAATATTTTCCTGAAGAAAAAAAACTAGAGAAATTTTTTTATAAGAAAAAAAATTTAGTGAAATATTTTTTCAAAAGCAAAATAAAAATTTTGAAATTAATATTTTTTTTTTTCAAAAATAACAATTTAGTGAAATTTTTATTTTTTTAAAAAAATTGTTTTCGTGAATTATACAATTTTTTTTACTTTTAGTCCACTAAACTTTAAAATATTCATTTTACCCCTTTAAAAGTAAAAACAATTTCAGTTTAGTCCACATGTGCACTGCACATGCTGATTTAACTGAAAAATCTAACATTTCCGTAAAAAAAACCCTTAATTGCTAGTTTTTATCAACATTAGACCCTGATCTGCGAGTTTTAAAACATCAGACTCCTTTCTACGAATGACCCCCAAACTTGGGACCATTATTTGTCATTTGCCCTTAGTTTTGAGATAAAACTTCAAACTATATCATTAAAAATTTTGAGATGAAATTTCATACTTTATCTTTGATAAAAATTAAAGTGAGATATTTAAAAGATTTGAAGTACAGAAATAAAATAATCATGTGATGCTGCCAAAAACGTGTCGGATCAGCCCTCCGTCTAGCGGTTCGGATAAATCCAGCAATGAGATCTCCCCGTTCAGTCCTGCGCACAATGGGCAAATGTAAACTGCGTCGGGGCTTTACCGGCAAAGGCCCTCCGGCGTGAGAGTAAGAATACGGGTGATATGAAATAGAGAAATCAATTGACTAGTTTAGAGCCAAAGAGTTCATTACCCATCTCCTGTTATGAGGACCTGTTTATATAGGCGTGGGTGAGTGAGTCCTAACTTGTTAGAGAAGCTAGGGAGCCCGTATTGTTATGGGACTCGTATTCCTTGGAGGCAGACTCCGGATAAGGATCATTGGTATCCCAGTTGCCTTGTAGAAGAGATATCCTTGTTCAGATAAGGATCTTCACTGTTAGAGTTGTAATCAAACTTTGTAAGTGGACTCCCTGTGATAATGGGAGGTCTTTGATATAACTCGGCCCGTCATCCAACTCGGCTCGTCCTGGAGGCCGGCTAGGGATTAGGCCTCTTGAACTCGGCCTAGGCAAGGCTGCCTGTTCGGCCTGATGTATGTCGGCATATAAGATTGTGGGCCTCTTTGGATGGGCCTTAAGGTATGTGAGCCCAGAGTTTATGGGTCCCATTTAACCAAGCCGGTTTATGTCGTTCAGTGGCCCCGAGTTTCTATCTCGGCATGGCGAGTAGGAACTGTGCCCCTTGTACTTGGTTTGCACTTCATTTATGTTGATTTGACCTGCAGCCGCCAAAAATCCTTTTTGCCTGGATTTGCTGACGTTACTGTAGATTTGATACAGGTGGAATCATTGCTCTTCTTGGAAATCAAAGGCCCCATTAATTGCACTCCAAGTATGAGTAGCATTGATAAACTCCCCACCCCCTCATATTCTAGGGGTATGAATAGACGATCTGTCTATGGGTTATTTCCTATCTTACCTTCACCTTCCAGAATTCTTCAAGAACATCCCAAATTTCGCGAAGAATTCAAAGATGGCTCCAAAGAGGAAATACGACGACGCATTCCCGGAAGAAGTGAGTACGGAATCAGAAGATCAGGCTGAGAACTATGATTCTTGGAGCAGCGATGGTTCAGCGTTTCCATCCAAGAAACGTTCATCTTTTCCGGCGGAAGAATCACCGTCCGATAGTAATGGCGAATACTCGGAGCCGGACCCCGTTGATGAATTCTCCAACGACTCTAGTGCAGAAGAGTCAGAGGATGAGGACGAGGATGATGATGAAGATGATGACAGTGAGGACGATCCTGAACCCATCATTATCAATGAATATGGGTATGATGGAGACGTGGAGTGGGAGGAGGATGATGAAGATCAAGAACAAGATTGAGATCTTTCTTGAATCCTTTAGCTAGCATGATCCAGTAGTAGTTTTTTTTTTTATATAGGTCAGGCCCCCCTTGCTGTGGGGGTCCTTTTTGTTATATATGTATATAGTGGGATTTTATCCTTGTCACCTTTGCTCTGATTGTGATTTGACTTCATAGCTTGAACTACTTTCATCGTGCATGACCTTGAATTTTTTCTCGTTAACACTACCTTTCTCATGATGTCGCCTTAAAGTAATGCGATCATCTGATCCTTATTGACATGTCGGCATGGAATGCATTTGTATTTGTCGTTCAACCATGACTTCAATCGCCGCCTGACCTTGACTCACCCTTGAACTTTTCTCATCTCGGTCTCGTCTTATTCTTTGATACCATTAGGGATGTCGGTCCATAGCCGTGGTGTCAGTTACGCCCATGCGCTGAACTCTTCAATGTCGACCCAGCCATCCGAAATGTTTATGCTTTTCGAAGCCGACTGGAATTTTGCTGTAGGTCTCGGCTTGCCACGTGTCGATCTAGCATTGGCAGTCTGCTCGTGTTTTTCAAATGGCGGTTGGGTCACTTCAATCGTTTGTCTTCCCTTATCTTGATTGGTGCACATGTCTTGATGATGGGACATTCACCTCGAAAACGTGGCCTATTAAATGCGAGTCATGATGGGTGTACGTGCAGCCCATGGGTCGTGGGCCAAACCGGGTCAAACCCGGATTCATAATTTTCGACCCGTCTATATACACTCTAAAATAAACCCTTGAAAATATCCCATTTTCAAATTTCTTGCCTGCGTAGTGTATCTGTCGCCGGCGAATCGACCGATAGCTCTGTTCTTGAAGCGACTCCCATCAATCTGCTTCGATCAAAGTGTTTAAGGCGGCCTCTCGACTAGCTTCCTCCGATCCCTTTCCATTTTTAAGGTATTTTTCACCCTTACTTTTGTCGATTTTCCATAGTTGGGGCTCCGGGCGTTTCTTTGAGGGTTTTACTGCTTCGCCCGCCATTGCTCCTATTTAGCTATATTTTTTGAACTTTCACCTCCTTCTAATGTCTGGTCCTCCGACTTCGGGTGAAAATCTCTTGTACGGTTTCTATCAAAGAAACAATAGGATTTATATTAAATCAAATGGGCATTGGAATATGTTGTCGTTATTAGCCGTGGGAGATATCCTGTATTCGAGGGGGTCACCTAGGGAAGATTCGAGGTATCCATCTGGACTCTATGCCCCGAGAGTTAGGGAGGATGATGATGCCGATATGATTGTGTTTGATAATAAGGATAAGGTCCTTGACCATATTTATTTATTCTATGTAAAAGACAAGTCCTTGATTCGATCTCGTCTTGAGGGTGCAACCTCCTCGGTCCCAATAGTCGATTCGGGGGGGGGGGGATATGGCCTTATCAAGGCTTCTCGGTGAGTCTAACCCCTCTGCTTCTTCTACAGGTATGGCCGGGGAGAGCACTTCTGATAGGATAGTGGACCGCTTTAATGCCGGTGTTTCCAGGCGGAGACGTGGTGCCAGTGTTAGGACAACTAGTAAGAGAATGGGGAAGTCAGGTCCCGTTGTAGATAAACACCCCAAATTTGGTGAGGAAATGATTGAGGCCCTCTTATCTCGGTACGGAGTAGACCGTGAGGAGTATCGTTAGTACTATAGCAAAGCCATTCATTAGATACAGATGAGAAAATCCACAACTTTTACTACGACCAGGCAGTCGTTTCGTTCTTCTTTAAACAATTCCAGCTAGGCTTACGGCTTCCTCTTGACCCATTCATTAACGAATTTCTAGAGTCATGGGAACTGATGCTGGCTCATATTGGTGCTAATGCGGTCAGGTACCTGGTTAGTTTCATTGTCTTGTGTCGCAGTCTTAATTTCGAGCCGTGTATGTCCGCTTTCGATCACTTCTTTAATGTGAGTTACAACAAGACTACGAGGACTCTGACCATCAAGTCCGATCCCTCCAAACCCAAGATCATCACACCTATTTCTGGCACTGTCAATAAGGTGTCGGGGTGGAATACTCATGTAATTAGGGTTGAGTCCCGTTTTGGTTGGGAGTTCGCCGTTCCCGAATATGCGCCATCTCGTCCTCAACAAATCCACAAGCCTGAATGGAGTGATAAGTTGATCGCGAAACTTGAGGAGTTCGCCAATCTGGGTACGTTGGATTGGAACGAATTGGAGAAGGATCCACGCTATTATGTTCAAGCCGGGTTGATGAGGGGTCCCCTTGACGGTGTCGTCCACAAGTTAATGTTTTGAGGGGGAATAGGTTCCCAGATTGGATCGTCCACCCCAATTTTGTTTTCCTTCGTGAATGCGTGCGTTGCCGAGAGCAGAACAACATTTGTCTTAAAACTGAAGACATTATAGGATGTAACTATCTAACCTTGCCCTTTTCCCCTGATCTTTGCCTCATCTCGATCTAATCTTTATTTTTTGTGCAGTTTTGACTATGGAGCAAATTTCCGAGATCGAGATGGAGGAACTTGACCCCGTCCAAGCGGCTAGGTTGAAGAAGCAAAGGTCTGAAGTTGCTGCCTTAGAAAAGCGTCACGACGATATGGAAGCTAGGAAGACTTTACTTCAGAACAAGGATGATTCCGCGGTGCCAATGTCAGACCGTTCTGCGGGGGAAGTTGGGGATGGGGCCGACGTGGTGGCCCCCGAGACGAAGAGGCTACTCTCGATAGTCAGTCCAAGAGTCAAGACCAGGATACGCGCGCTATGATCGAGGCAGATAGTGGGGGTGCTCATCACGGTCAGAAAAGATCCAGGGAGGAGGTTAGGGAGGTTCAAGCTCCTTCGAAAAAAGCAACTCCCTCTACTCATGACTATGATTTTATCCCGGTCTTTCCTGATGATGAGGTTAAGAGCTGGGTGGAGAAGTTTGGTGGAGTCCCTATTTTGTCGGGATTAGACGTATCGGTCCGTTCAGGCCTTGCCTTGAAGAAGGGCGGTCCTGTGATAAAGCGGGCAATGAATGTGGATACAATCGAGCAGTTGGTTGCCAAGAAACCCACGTCCCAGTAGATGTTGAACCGCAAAGGCTTACTCCTTAGCGAGGTAAGGCTCTTGTTTATCCTGTTCTCCTTCCGCTCTTTGTGATTACTCATTTCCTCTTTCTTCTTTGTAGCTTGCCTCCCTTGCCCAAATCGATTATACCATATACCGGCACGCTTATGAATCTTTAAAGGAGACAGAGGTCGAGGTGGCTAGGCTTAAAGGTTCCGTTGATGGTCTTACCGATAAGGTAATGGCCTAGAGAAAGAAAAATCTTTTCTTGACGCGTCGCGGCGTCAATCTCAGGAAGAAGTCTCAAAGCTGAAGGAGTCTCTGCTCGCCGCGAAAAACGAGGTTGAGGACGAGAGTAATCGTGTCGAGACATTGGCGGGAGAAAAAGCCACCGTTGAGGAAAAGCTTGCTCTGTTGGAAGACCAGTATGCTCGTTTAGAGGAGAGCGTGGCGAACAAAGAGAAGGCAGCTGTTGAGGCGTACAAGAGTGGGCCCCAATTCAGGGCGGACCTGAGTGATAGAGTCGGCACGATATATAATGACGCCTGGTCAAATTTAACCCGTCTCCTTTACATCGATCCCGAAGTTGATGTACCGTTAGAGAAGTGTGCTCGTCTTTACCATCAGGATGCCTATAGTGTTGAGGCTCGGGCCACGCATTCTCTCATTCCATTATCCGAAGGAAGTCTCAGGGTTATTAAGGCGATGGATCGTAAGGCCAATAGGCCCGTATGGGAACCTCCAGAGCTGGCGCCTGATAACTTTGAGAAGTTGCTGGAGCGGACTGAGGACGAGGCCCTTGCCGGTGTGGATTAATCCATCACGACTTTATGTTTGTCGGGTTGTAAAGCCGGTTTGGCTTGGAACAGTTGTTTTAAGTATTTTTCTCACTCGGCCCAGCGTCTTCTGGGGGAGTTTTAAACACTTTTTGTTTGTCCAAGTATTCGTATGCCTGGACCCAGTGTTGACTGGGGCGTAAACACTTTTTATTTGTAAGGACTTGTGAACCTCGGTTTGAGGTGTTTATCCCTTGTTTCCTTAACCTGTTTAGTTAAGTGTGATCTCGTTATTTGTTCATGTTATTTTATCTCGGTTTGAGATGTCTCAATAGTCTAAAGTGACGAGATGTGATAGCCGGTTTAGGCTATGCTGCCGGCCGTGGTCGACCACCGTTATGGGCCGTAACGGGTGTTAAATGCTCGATTTTGTAAGGACTAACTCATGGCTAGTCTCAAATTGTCATGGGGACTAGATGTAATAATCTTAACCCAAATTTGAGAGCACTGGCCAGTAGAATTAGGTTTTAAATGTAGCCGAGCTAGGCTATGTTTGTAGGCCGTGGTCGTTCACCGTTATGGCCGTGACGAGCGTTAGGAACTCGGTTTGTAAGAACTAATTCGTGGTTAGTCTCAAATTGTCGTGGGAACTAGATGTATTAATCTTATCGCAAATTTGAGAGCACTAACCGACATAATTAGGTTTCTATTGTCTTGAATCATGACGTTTAAGTCTTAACTCGGAATGACGGTCTCGGCATTGCTAAGTAATGCCCGGATTGTGCTCAAGAATCAGATTGTAATAAAGGAAAACTTTTATTGATAATAATAAAGGAATTGGTAAATGCTATGAAGTAGAGACTGCAAATCTAATCTAGAAAGCATAGAGATAGATAGGGTGCCGAGGAGCTACTGATAGTAGTATTTCCTCAAGTGTTTCGAGTGCCATGGTGTTTAAGCTCTTTTCCTTCTGTAGTTTTGAGCATGTTGGTTCCTTCTCTGATAACGTGAGTAACGATGTAGGGACCTTCCCAATTTGGAGAGAGTTTATTTTGCTAGGCCTTCAAATGTGTCGACTCGATCTTTCTGAGTACCCAGTCACCGACTTCAAAAACTCTTTTCTTTACCTTGCTGTCATGGTAGGCCTTGGTCCTCTGCTTATAATTTATCATTCTGAGTTGAGTCGTTAGCCTTTTTGCTTCAACTAGGTCTAGGTCTAGGAGTCGGTTGTATTCATTGACCACCTCGTCATAGTTGGACACCCTGAAGGTAGGTAAGGCCATCTCGGCTGGAGCCATAACTTCTGATCCGTAAGTTAATGCAAAGGGAGTCTCCCCTGTTGGCCCCCGAGTGGTTGTACGAACTGCCCATAAAGCAGGGGAAGATCGTCCAGCCACTTTCCTTGACTTCCTTCTAAGATCTTGGTTAGGGCTTTCAGTATTAATTTGTTTGCTGCCTCGGCTTGTCCATTGCCGTGAGGGTGACTGACCGATGACTTTTTGTGTTGACTCCTAGTCTGTTCAATTCTTCGGTGAAAGCGTCAGAGAACTGGAGGCCGTTGTCGGTCACGATGGAATGTGGGACGCCGAAACCGACACCATATATAGTCATGGATAAAGTTGATGGCGTTCTCCTCTGTGATTTTAGCCAAGGGCTTAGCCTCCACCCACTTAGTGAAGTAGTCGACCGCCACAATTATGAACTTGTTGCTTCCCTTTGCCAAGGGGAAAGTCCAATGATATCGACTCCCCACATATCAAACGGCCATGTCAGTATGATAAGGCTTTGTTCTACAGGTGGCACCTTTGGCAGGTCCGAGAAGCGCTGGCATTTGTCACACTTTTTTACGTAGGCTTGGGCTTCTTCTCTTAAGTTAGGCCAGTAGTAACCAAGCGTGATTGTTTTATCAGCAAGGGTTCTGGCCCTCGGGTTTCCTCCGCAAACTCCTTCATGTACCTCGGCCAGAAGTTTCTCGGTATCTTTAGGGGAAACACATCTTAAGAGAGGCCTGGAGAATGACCTCCGATATAGAATGTCGTTCCAGACTATGTACCTGTCCGTCCTCTTCTTTATCGTTTTAGCTTCTAACTCGTCTTCCGGTAGTCTGCCCTTCTCAATGTAATCTTTGTAATCGTCAATCCAGGTTCTCTCTTCGTCATCTAGAATTAGGATTTCTAGTCTTTCGTAAGCTGGTTGGTCGGCATAGATGATGAGGGGATTGATTTCTTCTGATGTGGCCATCTTCGACAACAAGTCGGCCTCCAGGTTGTGTTCCCGTCCTACTTGCCTTATTTCCCAAAACTCCAAATTCTTAGTGAGATTCAGGACGAGGTTCCTATACTTGGTCAGCATGTGGTTCTCAGTGTTGTACTCGCCCTTCACTTGGTTTACCACTAGTTGGGAGTCACTGTAGGCCACCAGTTTATTCGCACCAAAGAACTTAGCCTTTTTATTCCTAAGATCAAAGCTTCGTATTCCGCCTGGTGTTTGAAGCTGGGAATTTAAATCTAATGAAGTCACGGGCCACGTGTTCGCCGCCTGGGCTGGTTAAGTATACCCCGGCTCCACTTCTTCCTTTTGTTATTGATCCATCTGTGTACAAGATCCAACAGTCTTCAGGTAATTCTTCTAAGGGCTCTCTGTCCATAGGAGGCTTCCTTTTCCTTGTTGTCGGTGTATGCTCCCTGGAGAACGCGGTCTCCACTAGGAATCGGCCAAGGGCTGCGCCATCAGTGTCTTCCTCGGCTTGTACGTGATGTCGAATTCAGTTAACTCAATGGACCAGTTCAGCAATCTGCCCGAGCTTCCATCTTGTGGAGGATCTTTCTGAGCGGCGTGTAGTGTAAAGCGTGATGGGATGAGCGGAGAAGTATGCACGTAGTTTCCGAGCAGCAATGACTAAGGCATATGCTATCTTATCGGCATTGTAGTACCTGGTCTCGGTATCTGATAATGCTTTACTTACATAGTACACCGGCTTCTGAATTCCATTATCTTCTCGTACTAACATGGCCGCCACGGCTCTGTCTGTTGTTGCAAGGAATACGGAGAGTGTTTCTCCCATAATCGGACTACTAAGCAATGGGGGTGAACCCAAGTATTCTTTTATCTGCTGGAATGACGCTGAGCATTCTGGGGTCCACTCGAAGTCCTTTGTTCCTTTCAGGGCTTTGAATAAGGGTAACGACTTTTCTGCCGACTTGGCGATAAATCTTCCCAGGGCGGCCACCCTGCCATTCAACCTTTGAACCTCTTTTACACACGTCGGCTCTTTCATGTTGACCAAGGCATGTATCTTCTCCGGATTTGCCTCGATGCCTCGCTGGGAAACCATGAAACCGAGGAATTTACCCGCGTGACCCCGAAAACACATTTGCTTGGGTTGAGCTTCATGTCGTTCTCTTTCAGATTTTTATAGTCTCTGCCAGGTCCGGGACGTGGCTTCCTGACTTGGTTTTTATTACCATGTCATCAATATAGGCTTCCATGTTCCGGCCGATCTGGGATTTGAACACCTTATTCACCATCCTTTGATAAGTTGCACCGGCATTCTTGAGGCCAAAAGGCATCATCACATAACAATAGACCTCTCCTGCTGCTTGGAAGGCAGTCTTTTTGATATCGTCCTCAGCCATTTTGACCTGGTGATAACCAGAATAAGCGTCTAGGAAGCTCAAGGTTTGGTGACCAGCTATGGAGTCGACCAACTTGTCTATTCTGGGTAGAGGGTAGATATCCTTGGGACATGCTTTGTTGAGATCTGTAAAATCGACACACATTCTCCACTTGCCGTTCTGTTTTTTCACCATTACGACATTAGCTATCCACTCGGGGTATGTCGCTTCTCAGATGATCCCGGCCTTCATCAACTTATCCACCTCAGCCTGTATTGCCTGTTCTTTTTCTACAGAAAAGACCTTCGTCCTTGCTTGACGGGTTTGAAAAAACTGTCGACCTCTAGATTGTGGAGAGCAATGGCTTCTTTAACTCCAACCATGTCTTCAACTTTCCAAGCAAACACGTCTAGGTTGTTTTTGAGTAGGTTGACGATTTCTGCTCTCTCTTCCGGGGGAGTTGTTTTCCAATTCGTACCTTCTGTTCTGGGTAGTCGGGGTTGATGACGACCTCATCCAACTGATCGACTGGTCTTAGCTCGGGACCGTCCCTGAACTCCAAGGTTTCGGCGATGATTTGCTTTACTTTTTCCTTGTCTTTGCCTTCTAGGCTCAAGTTCTCCATATCTAGAAGTCTGTCAATCTCGGCATCCATGTGGGCGGGTATTGTGGACCCCGAGCTTGGGACGAGGGTTAGGTCAGAGCCACTCGGCTTGTCCGAAGCTGCTTCATGGAGATACAACCGAATCCTTCCATACCATATGCCACCTCGGTCTCTGTTATGGCATTTTCAGCATCCAGTACGACCCATTCCTCAGGTATGTCTACTGTTATCACGCCGATGGTAGGGGCTGATGTAGTGACCGTGGTCGACTTCGATATAGTGACATTCTTTCTGGGGTGTCAATTTCCATTTGGTTTTGCTTTTCTTGACCTCATCACGTGCTCTAAGAAGTGTTTGGGGTTGCCGAGGACGCAGCCTACGCCTTCTGGGGTTGGGAATTTCACCCTTTGGTGAGGGAGGGAGGCAACCATTCCCAGTTTTCCCTGACTAGGAGAGCCGAGGATGGCGTGGTAGTCACTTGCCAAGTCCATGACGATGAAGGTGATTGTTGCCGATGTTTTGTAGGGGTACCACCGACTTCTAGTACCAAGTCCACGGTTCCCTTAGCCTCGGCTTTGTGATTTGTAAATCCCTCTAGTCTCCCATTGTAAGGGGTGAGCATGGTGTCTGGCAATCCATCTCTTTGAATGTTCTATAATAGAGCACGTCTTTAGCGGCCCCAGAATCAATTAAGAGCCTTTCCGACTCGCAGTTGTCGATTTGGCCTGTGATGACCAAAGGTTGCTCTCTCATGGCCCTGTTTCCGGCCAGCTCATTAGGGGAAAAACTAATCACCTCCTCCCCTTTGTGAATCCAAGGGGGGATATGGTAAACCTTGCTTAGCTCGTAGATCTGCTCTTTTAAGTTGGTGTTGGAAGGGATTTCCTCCCTGATTACACCAATCAGTTTTGCCCGAGGTGGCCTGTCTTCGCGGTCATCCATTTTCCATCCTCTCTCGGACGTTTGTTGTCTTTCTTTGCTAGGTATTCATTTAGTTTTCCCTAATCGGCCCACCTCTGTAGTATTTTCTTTAGGGCAAAGCAGCTATCCGTCTCGTGCCCGTTATCTCGGTGGTAGGCACAGTACTTGCTGGTGTCTCGTGGGAACTTCGGGTTATCTTTAAGGGGTTTTGGATTTGGGAGATTCACCAGGTTCATGATCTCGGAAATCGGCTTGGTAAGGGGGGTAAAGGCCTCAGTCGGTCTCGTTCTGTTCTTACCTCGGTTTCCACTTCCACTGGTACCCTGGACCGAGCTAGGAGTGAGTGGCCTACGTTCCCTTTCTCGGTCTCGATCTCTGTATCCGGACATCAGTTTCTTTTTCTCCTCAGCAGTGGCTGTCGCGTAGGCCATCTGGTACAGCTCAGACTTTGTACGAGGTTCTCTTACCGACAACTCATAGGTGAGCTCGTCTGATCTCTGCCCATTATAGAAGCACATTATGATTTTCCTATCTGTAAGTCTCTCTTCTATTGAGTCAACCAAGTCTCTGAACCTATTGTAAAAGTCCATAGTCGACTCGTTCTTTCCCTGAACTATGTTTGCCAGATCCGACAATCTTTTCTTTCTAGCCCCGGCAGTGGCGAAATACTCTAGAAAACTTGACTTCAATTTGGAAAAGGAGTTGATGCTTCTTCTCTCTAAGTCCATAAACCAAGACCTGGCTGCTCCAACTAACGTACTAGCAAAGGCCTTACAAAGCACGTCGTCTTTATTGGAAACCAAGGCCATCATTCCTTCGAAAGACTGGAGGTGGTCCATGGCATCTGAACTGCCGAATACTTGTCCAGGTGGGGAAACTTCAACTGGGGATTGGGTGGAGAATCCTTTATCCACTGAGCAAACGGACGCATTGCGTCGTAGTCGGTTTTCGGCTTCCCTGCCCCTGGTTCATCTCTATATTGTTCATCCTTTCCTGCAAATCCAATATGATCTGCTCACTAAACCCTGAGCTACGATGGGAGCTTCTCGGCCTGTCTCTTTCTCTGTCTCGGCCTCTTCCAACAACCCGACTTGTGTCATGATCATCACGAGGTCGTCTTGGAGGAGTATGACGAGGTGGCTCCTGTCTAGGCGGGACTTGATATTGATTTTTCCATCGCCGCCTTTCTCCTAGAAATCTCACATCTGGAGATTCTGCCTCCTCCTCTCTCCTACGGTTTATCTGATCCCTCAGGTCTCTTCCATCGGGATTAATTGGGCCAAGTCGACCTTCTAGTCGGCTTGGTGGAGCAGCTCGATTTCCTGGGGGGGGGCGTCACGCGGTTCCTGATGACGTCTGTCCTCAGTACGCGTGTTCCCCCTTCGGTCACTTCTTTCTCCGCCTCCCAAAGCTCCTCTCGTGCCAGAAGGCTGGGCGAAGGGTGCCAAGGAGTGGTCAGGATCAAATTCCAGAAGAGCTCTCTGAGCATCAGCTAGTTGCTGAAGGGTTGAGAGATTCTGATGTAACAATGCCCTTCGGTCAATTGGTGCCGGCCTAGAAGGGCCAGCCTCAGTTAGCTGAGGACGTGAAGTTGTCCGCCTCCGTCGTCCATACTGGTGAGCAATTTCAGGGGCCGGTCCTCTGGAACAGGTGTGCATCCCGCCTCCCTGAGGTGGAGGAGGGAGGCCTTGATTCGGAACATTATCATTTGCCACGTTAGGAGGTGGCGGATTGAGATTAGCGTCTGGTGTTATGCTAGCTTCCCGACCGTCGACGTGAGTTCTAGACATGGGGAAATTTGTGGTTTTCCGAACAGAGATTCTCCAACGACGTTTCCCGGCAATAGAACCAAACTGATGCTGCCAAAAACGTGTCGGATCAGCCCTCCGTCTAGCGGTTCGGATAAATCCAGCAAAGAGATCTCCCCGTTCGGATCTGCGCATAATGAACAAACGTAAACTGCGCCGGGGCTTCACCGGCAAAGGCTTTCCGGCGTGAGAATAAGAATACGGGTGATATGAAATAGAGAAATCAATTGACTAGTTTAGAGCCAAAGAGTTCATTAACCGTATCCTGTTGTGAGGACCTGTTTTTATAGGCGCGGGTGACTGAGTCCTAGCTTGTTAGAGAAGCTAGGGAGCCCGTATTACTATGGGACTCGTATTCCTTGGAGATAAACTCCGGATAAGGATGATTGATATCCCAGTTGTCTTGTAGAAGAGATATCCTTGTTCAGATAAGGATCTTCACTGTTTGAGTTGTAATCAAACTCTGTAAGTGAACTCCCTGTGATAATGAGAGGTTGTTGATATAACTCGACCCGTCATCCAGCTCGGCTCGCTCTGGAGGTCGGCTAGGAATTAGGCCTCTTGAACTCGGCCTAGGCAAGGGCTGCCTATTCGGCCTGATGTATGTCGGCATATAAGATTGTGGGCCTCTTTGGATGGGTCTTATGGTATGCGAGCCCAGAGTTTATGGGTCCCCTTTAGCCAAATTGGTTTATGTCGTTCGATCCTCGTGTTTCTTTTATGCTTTATAACAATTGATGAATTTCTATTATTCTTCTTCTTCCCACTTCTTTGACCCTTGTTTGCTACTAGTAACTAGTCCCCTTCATGTGAACTTTTCAATCTTTATTTCCTCGTAAGACATAATCGAAACTCCAATACCAATTTGTTGTAACATAAGCGTTTGATATCAGTTTGATAATGTAGCGAAAGAGCAAACAAATATACAACAAAAATATAAAATAAAGTACACATAAATATTTACGCGGTTCACTAATAGCCGGTTAGCCACATTCATGGCCAAAAGGAGAACGGATTTATTACAATGGAGAAACCATGTTACCAAATGAATAAAAAAATTAATGTTAAATGAAAAATATTTAAAACATAGTTTCATTTGTTTGTTTCTTGATAAAAGCAATTATATCAATGAAGTTTTGCATATTTCTAAGAACCAAAAAGAAAATATCATAATTTTTAAGAATATAATATAGCTTAATTTAAGTTTTTTTTTTTTTTTTTCAAAAACTAATTTGTTAAGCCTTTTAGCTTTGATTGTTAGCGGAAACTAACATTCGTTAATAGAAACTGACTTTACTAACGGAAATTAACGCCTACTAACAATTTAGCTCACATTTGCTACTCTCTGTCCCAATTTAAAGCCCTTACTTTCCTTTTTAGTACGTCCCAGTTTAAGGTTCTTAGTTTGGTTATTCCATAAATAGCAAACAATGAACAATGTTTTCAACAACTTCATCCTCATAAGTTAATTGAATTACAAAAAACTACTATTTATCTATCTTACTTTTTACCTACTTGCTTTATGAATAGTATTTTGGACAATTATATCCTAAACCCACTAAAATTGTTGACCCATTTTATATTGATTCCTTAATAAGCGTGCAAAGTCAAACCAAGAACTTTAAACCGGGACGAGAGATTATTTAATTAATAGTACATGTGTCACATTTATAATCGTAGAAGTTTGTTGGTCAAATTGATTATCCCCAAATAGTACGATTGGTCAAAAATATTGTCCACTCATGCTAGGTAAGAGGGAGTAGTATTTATACTAGTTAAACCAAATCACTAGCGAAATAATAAAATGAGGATTTTTATTATAATATACCCCTCCTCATAAAAATCCTCACTCATTTTGATATTTTAGGTGTCTCATTTGGAAAGTCCTACTTATCTAAAAAGAAATTTTCACGTCACTTCCTCCTTCCCAGTTTAAAATTCTTATTTTCATTTTTGATTTGTCTCAACTTAACGTTCTTAGTTTTTTTATTCCATAGCAAAATATAAGCAGTGTTTTGACCAAGGGCCTCTTGGTCTAATGGTATCCGGGTGAGTAAGACCTCCACATAGTGGAGGTCTCATGTTCGACTCCCTCTGGGAGCAAAGTGGAGAACCTTGTTACTACTGGGGGCTTCTGCAGGTGATCATTCAGATGGCTCGGGACGTTTATGGCAAGATGACTACCAGATGGCGCAAGGACGTCTATGGGAAGAGGACCACCAGATGGCGCGGGACGTCTATGAGAGAGATCTGAGGAGGCAGTATCTTTCGTTGTAATAGGTTCTAACACGGTGAAACTCCATTAAAAATTGTACTAGACTAGACAATAGATCTGTAATAGACTTAATAGGAGTTTGTAACATGATGACAATTGCCTTGAATGAATAGGAGTTTGTAACATGATGACAATTGCCTTGAATGAATGATATATAACTAGCTTGTCAAAATAAAAAACAAACAATGTTTTAGACAATTTTGTCCTCATAAAATTCTTTTAATTACAATAAAACCGTTAATTACCTAACATACTTTTTACTCACTTGCTTTATAAATAGTGTTTTGAACAATTATATCATTAATACCCTACTTTTGTTGATCTATTTTTTAATTGGTTCTAACACGGTACAAAGTCAAACTAAGAACTCCAAACCAGGATGGAGGGATTACTTTTTATTCATGTATCCATTTGCTATACACACTACAACGTTCCACTTAATATTCTATACTCCAAATTCTCTCGCCTTCATACTCGTGATACTTATTTTTAAAATATTTTTTCTTTATTTTTGTTCCTAAAGTTTTTTTTTTTTTTTTTTTTTTTTGCAATCAAACATATTGAAATAAATCGTTTGTTAGTTATAAGACTGAGGGAGTAATTAATATAGACTTATTTAGAATTATGGTTATTGGTGACAATGAGACGAGGTGACCTTAAGATAAATGACAATTGGCCTATCGCCTTTTTAATTGAAGCCTCGCTTTTAACAATTTTTGTTTTTTAGCAGTTTTAACCATTTTATTATAATTAGGCACTTATGTTAACTTTACCCCCTAACGACATCCAAAAAAATTAACTTTCGTTAATAAAACTTACCAAAACCTTACCGCATGCCGCCCCACTCTGTTTCTGTAGTGCCACCTCTAGTCTCCACCCACAACACTATCTTCGTCGAAAAAGGGTCAAATTAAGCAGAAAAACCAAAATCTGTCAAATTTTTTGAAAATCCTTGAACCCCGAATATGTCGAAAAGACAAATTACACAAAAAAAAACCAAAATTTCATTCATTAATTTCTGTCAAAATCTGGGAACAGGGAAGAGGAGCCGGAGAGAGGCAGATTTGGGAAGACAACTATGAAGATGGAGAAGGGAGAAAATTTGTATTCAAATGACAGGAATTTCTTGATATTCATGCCGGAATCTATGGGGTTACGGTGAGTGTGGGACGTGACATGAGTAGAGGAGAACATGAATAGAGCAATGGAGATGGAGGTGTGTACTTTGGTCGGAGAAGATATGGTGATTGTTGTTGTTGATTGCGCAAGAAGAAGCTAATATAGTGGGTATGGCGTGAGATGAGGGAAGGGGCAATTATAGTGAGGGGATGAATGTTGGAAAGTGAGGGTACTGCTGGGGCAGAGACCGGAGGCGGCATTACAGAGTGGGGTGGCTTGGGGTTAAGTTTCGTTAAATTTATTAACGAAAGTTAGTGTTTTTTGGATGTCGTTAGGGAGTAAGGTTAACATGAATGAGTATCTATAATAGAATTGTTAAAACTGCTAAAAAAATAACGATGGTTAAAAGCGGAGATTCACCACGATATGAGGGGTTAAAAAGGTAATAATAGGCCAATAGGTGCAAACTCAATGAAGTATCAACGGGATGATACAACAATGACAATCGGCACGTGCGTAGCAGGTACGGTTAGGGTTTTAGATCATAAACCCCTTTCTTCCCTCCCTTGAGTAGGAGTGTGCGCTAGTCATCCCTGAAACGATACAATCTGCCCACCATTTTCACTCCAAAATTCTCCAAATTGTTCCAAACGAATGATCATCATGAAACCCATTCGCTCTTCTCGCCGTCTGGTCATTGGAGATTTCGTTCTCCGACTATCATCCCGTCATTTATCAACCTCGACGGCGACATCATCATCGAATCCCGGTAGTGGGTTTCATCACCAATCTAGACGTCACCACGAGGAAGAGAGTAGAAATGTGAAGGTATTTGTGTGGTGGGACTTTGAAAATTGCGCACCGCCTGTTGGTTCCAATGTTTACAGAGTCTCTCAGAGCATTACTGCTGCCATTAGAAGTAATGGGATCAAGGGTCCTGTTCAGATTACTGCTTTTGGGGATGTTCTTCAGCTCTCCCGTTCCAATCAGGTGGCTCTTTCTGCCACCGGTATCATTCTCACCCATGTTCCTCAGGGTTAGTCTTCTTTTCTTTCTCAAATTTTGTCATTTCGTTAGAATATCAAAGTTTGCACTCATTTGTGGTTGATTTGATTGAAGTTTATTGCCTTATACTGGTTTTACTTGGACTTAGTCATGTTCATCCCGTATTTATTGACATTTTAATTGAGAAAGTCTCTCGAAGCAAACCGAGGTTACATTTTGGTTTGAAAGTAGAAAATGTTAGTATTGCTTTTGGGAAGGTTTTTCCTTCCTATAAATTTATTTTCATAGTTCTGACCTAGGGTCAGTAATTTACTGATAGGCTTGAGGGGTTATGTGGCATTTTCTTTGCTGGTGCAGAGGACAAGGATCACCTTTTGTGTATCAGCCAAAGGAGGAGGGAGGATGGGGTGGTGGGGGGGGGGGGGGGAGTGAAAGTTGGTTGGTTGGTGGTATAGACATTTCGCAACTGGATTGACTCTTTCTTTAGGGGCCCGTTTTGTAGATGAGCTTCTAGGTTGGGAATGGTTATTTTATTCCCAACTAATATGTTCATTTGGTTGTTGGGTATATTTTATGGAATTAAGGTATTTGTTTTCTATGGGAATCTAATACCCATTATTGAAGGGTATCCTAATCGCATTGTGAGGGGTGGATTTCACTTATCCATTTCCAAGGAAGGGTAAACTTATTTATGGATAATCATTCCTATGCGCTAAACAAGCCCTAGAATCATTCTGTTTGACACAGAGTTATTGGAAGCACGTTTGGGATTTATAGGAACTATGAAATTCAGGTTTTTGTTCTCTGCATCTAAAAATACTAATTAATCATGGGTATCCTAATTCCATTGCTTCAATTATCCATTTCCTGTAGAGGGGTAAACTTATTTCTAGATATTCATTCCTATGTGCCCAACAAGCTCTTCGAGTCACATTCTCTTTGACAAAAAATTATCGGAGCAAGTTTGGAATTTAGAAGAAAGGGGGTGCAAGTTCTCACTGATCTTCTACACCTGCCAATCCATGGATCTTCATACGCCCATGTTTCCATCTCATCCGTCCCCACATTGGTTCGGTTTTTGAAGAATCTATTAGTATAGTGTTTTTAGCTTCCATATGCTCAGGAATGTTCATAATACATTTCATCTTCATGATATTCTTGTCTCTTAATTCCATTGTGAGAGATGGGGAGTTGGTTAGCTGGATTTTGCTCTTCGTTAGAATGTTTAAAGATAAGAGAGTTTGAGTTGGGGTTTTCAACTTTTCACTTGATCTCTCAACTTTTTCTCTTTCAATTGTCCTCACCATACCTTCACACTTTTTCAAATGTCCTCACTACGTCAATATATCATTAAAAACGTAACAAAACTTAGACACAGAACCTCTTCTGACAAACCTCCGTTAAACTTTGTAATTTCCGTTATACTTTGAGAACCCATTTTTACCACTACCACAACGACCATCTTCACCACCAATTCAACCACCACCATCACACAATAGAAATCTGGAACTATTGCTTGTGATAAATACCCCTCCCTCACACTATCAGTATCACCAGTAACAAAATCCTCACGCACCAAACCCACCACCGTCAACACCACCACCAAAATCCCCATAATCAAAATCAGGCATAATCTCCATAATGGAAACACCACCACCAAAATCACTAACTTTTACCTTAACAGGTAATCAAAATTACGCAGTAGTTTATTTGTTTGATGTTACAGTAATGCTCAAGCAAATTAACACAAAAAAACGAAGTTATGAAAAAGAAAAGGGAAAAATAAAGACCAATAGAAGCATGTTGTGGTGCGTAAGAGGCAATGTCGTAATCACTTGCAACCAAAGCTATGAAATCGACACAAATAGGAAACTCAAAAATCAATGAAACCCAAATGAGAGCGAATTTGTATTCCAGGGTTGAAATCGATTAGCGGTAGGTTGTATTCGATTGGCGACCTTGGAAATCTCATTGAAACATTGGTTCTGGAGAAGAGGGGGCTGTGAGGTGTGAGATATGCCGCATCCGAATCGCGAGAATTGGTTGTTTCTCGGATTAAAATAGTCAAATGAGTGGGACGCAGGGACGGACCAAAAAGTAAAGAGAGTCGCCACATTGTTTAGAATTTGTGCCTCAACATTGACGAGGCAATAAATATAAGATTCCGAGTCTGAAGGTCAAGTTACGCTTCGGGAAGAACATTTAGCGTGTTCACCCGAAGCGCCTCATATCCATGAGTCTTCCTACCTCTTTGATTTTTTTTTTTTTTGTTTTTGTTGTGTGTGTGGTTTTGAAATGAAAGAAATAAACTGTTTTTTTAAGAAAAACATTGTTTATAAACTGATTTGAGTCGGAATCTGACTGGAACGGGAAAAATAAACATAAAGGAGAAACAATCTGCCATGGAAGCATAAGACTTCGTATGGGCTCTACTCGCAGGGAGCAAAGGAGTCCGTACAGCTCGTTTTGCTACGCAGTTGTTTTTCACAGATTCTCAATCTGAATATGTCCAGATTCAAACAGAAACTGGGAATTCTGCTGAAATCTGAACAGAATCAAACGGAACAGAATAGGGGGATAAAGAAAAAGGGGAAAATGCTAGGATGATCATCCTATGCTCTAATCCATGTGAAGGTAACCTTGATAGGGATTAAGACCATGGATTTGGCAATCATGTGATACTCAAGATCCAACAAAGAAGAGAGGAAATTTAGAGCATTTGAACTAAGTGTGAAGTCTAAAGAGACATTTAAATAAAAGACATTAATGATAACAAAACCCCATCTCCCCTTTGGTTTCATCCTTAAAATACACATTCAAGTGTAGGATAACCACTTGGGAACATTTGGGTGATTTGGGTCCAAATCACAAGATAATAGGATGATCACATTTCAAATCATAATATTGAACAAACAATGGAGATAAAAACTGAAGAGCAAGGCAAATATCCCAACCAACAATGTATGAACAATAGATAGCAAGATCTATAGATGAGGATTTAGTTTAAAGAAGGGATAAGGAGGGTTTACCAATCTTTAGTTTAGCCTATCTTCTTGTTGGTTTGATGTTTTTGAGGAGAGAGAATCTGGGTTTTGAATCCGGCAGAGTTTCTCCTTAGGTCTGGTGTTCTTGTTAAAATGAATAGACAAGAGTCCTATTTATAGGGACTCTCCTTGACAAAAGAGTCCGTACGGACTCTTACGCGCTGTGACATTTAAGTTCGTACGATTTCTTCTATAATCCGCCTTTGAATAGTTCTGGATGTTTCTGCCAGCTGGCCAGCGAGAAATTTTGGGGATTAAGTCATTCCAGCAAGGCCCTGCTGCAGTTTTTAATACCTTAAAGGTCCTCACTCACCTAATTGGCCTAGGTAATGCCCGGAATGCCCCTAGACTTGCACAATTAATCTAATTAAGGGGATGCGACCCAGATTGGGTTAATTACAGGAGGGGCAAGGGCTGGTTAGGGGGAGGGGAGCTCAAACAGCTCTGACAAAGGAGGGAAGGGGCTAGTGTTCGAAATCAAATGAGAGCGAATTTGTATTGCAGTGTTGGAGATTTTTTTTTCAGATCTAGATTACGGGCGAGTAGATAAGGATGGAGGCAAGGTTATAGAGATATAGTCGTCGCCGTCACCAATGAGTGCAGTGTTCAGCGGCTCTTGGTCAGGCGCTGTGGACGGTCGTTGTGGGAGAGGAAGGGGGCGACGAACGTCTGGGGAAGGGGAAGGGTGAAGCGAGGTAGGGATGATTATAAATTTATAAGGCCGAGGGGTGTACACTGTAAATTAACATTTCTCATTTATGCCCTTTATAATGAGAAAAAGTTTTAGGGTTTAACGTTTGTTAAGTTTTTAGTGAAATTTAGTCACGTGAGAACACATGACTAACTTTCATTAAGTTTATATCTATATCGAAATTATGGACGGAGTGAGCACATTTGAAAAACATAAGAAGTTAAGTGAGAACAATTGAAAGAAAAAAAGTTTAGTGAGAACATTGTAAATCGACCTATAGTTCAGTGACCAAAATATGCATTTTGCCAATAAGCTTACATCTCTTTCTCTTGGCCCTTATTTATCCAAGCAAGAAAGTTAGGATAATAATGGTGGACATGCTTTAAAGTACCACAAAGGAAAATATTATACAATCTTGTATATTTGATTGTTAGGAAGGGAACTCTTTAAATGGGACACATGTATTTTATTTGTTTGGCCTTCATTTATCAACCAAATCCAACTTTATAGTACATACTAAAGATGAGCCCGAATAAAATGGGACTACTGATGAGCGAATGCGCAACGGCTGCATACACGAGCGGAGATCTAATATCAGTATCGTAGTTGTTCATTTGAACACCGAAATTTCTCCTATCAACTTTATGCCACAAGTAAGGAGGCTCTTGGGTAAATCGCCAAAGCAACTTGCTAACTAAGGAAATATCCTTGAGAAGCTGCCTCTCGTTCCCCCCTTCCAGACATATTTATTTGTTTGACTACGCACTACATACATTATGTTTCTTAAACTTCCCTAATCAAGATTTCTACAGTACAGGTGGAAAGAACAGTGCTGACAGGTCTCTGCTTATGGATCTTATGTATTGGGTTTCTCAAAATCCTCCACCGGCACATCTTTTCTTAATATCCAGTGACAGAGATTTCGCCAGCATACTACACCGATTGAGAATGAACAATTATAATATATTGCTTGCTAGTCGAGATGATGCTTCTGGTGTTCTCTGCAGTGCTGCAAGTATAATGTGGGATTGGAATGCTTTGGTTAAAGGGGAGAACTTGTATGGAAAGCATTTCAACCAGCCCCCTGATGGTCCTTATGGTTCTTGGTATGGCCATTATAGGGTTCCAATTGAGGACCCTTTTGCAAGTTCTGAGCAACCTGGTTGTTTGCAGTCAGAGGAGTTGTCCAAATCGAATTCAGAAGCTAAACCTCGTCCAGTTCCAAAACCGATTGTAAATGCAATTCGCAGTATACTGAAATCAAACCCTCAAGGCATGGGAATAACTGAACTTCGTGCGGAACTGGGGAAGAGTAATTTAACGATTGAGAAAGACTTTTATGGCTATAAAAAGTTTTCCCGCTTCCTATTATCAATGCCCCAAATTCTGACAATTGAATCTGAGGGAAGTGGCTTCTTTAGTGTTCATGGTGTAGCCCCAAAAGGTTCTGAAATAGGCAAATCTTCTATACCCATATGTCCAAGTCCTGTTACTACTAGTACTGAAAACATAGATTCAACCGTATCATCTAAGAGAAATGGTGGGAACATGTCCTGCAAAGGAGCTGGAATTGAGAACTCATCATCACCTTCATCCCTTAAATCAAATACGAAAAAGTCTCCGACAGAGCTGCAAGAACCACTGAAGGAAGTGAAAGAGAGTCAAAGTCAAGGCCAATGTTCTTCTCCACTTGTTGAGAAGGAGAGTATTGTTGAGTTGATTCCTGGTCCTTTGCATTCAGCTGGCGGAAGCCGCCTCGCAACTGAAGAGGGATTTCTGAAGAGGGTATGGAGTAAATGGATAATAGGTGAGGATTCTGAGGTAAAGAGTCGTGCTAACATAGGAAAATCTCTTACGCCAAAAGATAACACTGAGAAAATCAAGCATGAGGTACAATGTGTGGAATCAAGTGGTACATCTTCCGATCCTGTTGGTCTGTCTTCATCTTCCTCATCCAGTGAAAAGTCAGCTATGACTTCATCTTCTTCATCTATCAATGAAATAACTGTGGATGAAGATATCAAAATCAGTTCTGTAGTAAATGGTGATACACCTAGTCAGCATCCTAGCATTTTTAGCCAGATCATGAGTTGGTGTAAATTTTGGAGAAGTGACCCGGACGCTGAGAGCTTGAATGAAGAAGTTGATGGAAGAAAGGATATAAGGACCGTAGATTTGGAAATGCAGGGATTGTTCTCAGAGTCTTTATGGAATGACTTGCTGGTATTTCTGAAAACTCCAAAAGGTTCTGAGACTATACTGCAGTCAAAGACCAGGTACATGCCTGTTTGATTTTCCATATGGATTTTTTTATTCATTAAATTTCCAAATAAGTGTCCATTGTGTTAACTGATTTTTGATTATTACACTTTCCAAATTGTTTGGACCTTTTCTATCTCGACCACATTCTTAACTGATTTTTGATTATTACACTATACTGCAGTCAAAGACCAGGTACATGCCGTTTCCTCATGCTTTTTTGCGTCCTTGTGCATATTTTAGTTAACAACTGTCAATTCTTGTCCTCGAATTTGAAGTGGTGAACAATAAAAAGCCATGAGATCATCCTTTGAAGCTTGAGCGTCCAAACCATGATCGTTACTTGGGGAAATAACTAAGATAAGAGAAGGAACCTTGGTTGGGCGCACATTTGGCTCAGATATGTTAGTCTTGAAATCTTGGATTGATATACATGTTAACATCTTGAAATAAAATTGTATTTGGAACATGAACTTAAGATTTCTTAGGCTCTTCCACATGTCCTCAGTTTTGCATGCAACTTCAACATCAACAGGCTCTTTAGCAAGGCTTCGGGTTTCAGCCTTTGGCTCAGCAAGGATGACATTTTGTCTTTGGAAATTATTTTGCAGCCTATGGTATTCGCTTGCGTAGCTAAGAGCATCTCTAATATACATCCTTCTCTATGAGCCTTTTTTTTTTGAAAACCTACTTCTCTTTTTCCTAGATCTGGGTAATGGAAGTCTTTGACTTGTCTGGCTTAAGACAGATCTATGATGATTTGGTTAGCTATGTATGCTAGATACATGGATCTGATTTTGGGTGATCAAATTCTGTTGGTCTAAACTTTGAAGTGTCAAACCAGCCAGTTCAGCAGATCAGAAGTTGGGATAGCTCTGATTTTAATGGGGTGGTTGTGCTGATTCGGGATGTTTGGGCTGCTGGATTTAAGGGATTGCTTGTTCCTGAAGGCGCTGTTTGGTTCAAGTCTAGGAAGAATGAGAAATAAAAGAAAAATTTAAGTAGAAACCACCCCGATACCTCCCCCACCCCCAGCGCAAGAATAGTTTATACATAAGATGCGTAATTTCAATACCAAAGTGTGAGTACCCCGGTCCAATGCACCGACGGCATTGGATCGGATACACACTGGGTGTATCATTTTTTAATCAAAGAAATGCTCCCTCCATCTCGGAATGATAGTCCCTCTTTTTTGGTGATAAATTTAATTGAACTTGTAAGCAATAATTTACATTAATTTAATTATTCTAATGAAAGTCTAGAAAATGTTATTGGTAGTATTTTTAATGGTGTACCAGCAATTTTATTGGGGTAAGTATTTTTTCATAAATCTTTGGTCATTGTTCACAATCAAATTGACCACTAAAAGTATGTGTAACGACCCGAAATTTCACAACTAAATAATCCATATATCAAAATATTTTACATCTCAAAAGTCTCTAAAACAACGTACAAAATCTCGCTAATCACCCTGAAATCTCAATAAACTGATCCGTCCCAATTCTTCGATCTCAAACCTTGATCAATAGTCAATTGCAAAACTGAAACTGGAGGGGGTGAGCTGGGGGGCTCAGTAAGAAAGGGGATACACAGTATCACAGAAGTTAAAGAAATACAATTATCAAATAACACAGTCCATGAATTTATAAATATGGACATACCAAAAAGACTCAAATTTCATAAATCGAATATCAATCGATCATACTTCACAGTCTAATGCACTAATTATGTTCGGGTCCAGTGGCTTATCAATACTAATCAAATCAATTGTTGGCGCCCGCACTCGGAACCGACCAACACAAACACAAAACAAAGTCCACTGCAACCGTCACATAACTAGCCACATCAGAACCATTCCATATAACAAATCTCGTTTCTTGAGAATCAAAAACAAATAGCATGCTTTCAAAATAATCAATACTTTACGCAGCAAAAATCAATATCAAATCAATTATCAAACTGAACCGAACAATCAATATACGTATCAATAAAACGGAATACAACGATAGGACGGATACGAAAAGAATAATCACGTGATAAAACTGACACGGAATCGACACTGCATAGTCTTTCTTACCTCAAATATGCAACTTTAATTATACTCCTCAACTGGTACAAATAGCCTAACCATAAATAGATAAACCCCATCTTTTTATCTCCACCAAAATATGCCTGTGAATTTAAAACTCCATAAATTATAACATGAAAGAATGAGACCCCATGTTATGCTGATTCATTAACCCATCTAAGGAACACCATCAATGTTAAATGGAATAATACTGTACCTCAAAACTCAAAAGTGGCTGCTCATGTCAATTCTCTGCGCCGTCGTCCTCTCAGCCCGCTGCCGTCCGAGGGCTGCACTTAACGACCTACTCTTTATTTGGGAAGCAAAATTAAACTGATGCCTTAGGTTTACATCTTATGAGCTTTTATACTTAATTTGGGTTTTACCCTAATAACCTAATTAAAAGGCCAAGCCCATCATCTTAAACATTCTCACTTAAAATTTATAAAACTATAGGCACCGTCCACGATAAATTATTTTCTAGAAGCCCAAAATTCAATTTCTCTCAAAATGTATTAATACATTTAATTATATAAATATTAAAAAATCAGGTATATTACAGTATGAGACTATCTTTCCTGGCCGGAGGGAGTATAACTAACTTTACCTCTCAGCCTGGTTAAGGAACAAATATGTGCATGCTGAACCCACCCTAAGATTGCATGACTACAAGTAGCTATAGCCCAGCTTGTATGTGTATCATCTCGTGCATCATTTTTGAGGGGATCTTATGTTATTCTTCAACATTCCGCTCTTTGTTAACCTCTTATATTAGCAGAAAATCTTTGATGAGTAACACCCGCTGCGATTTTTTCTCAAACTGTCACATTTCTTAAAAATGTCCCAGAATGCCTGTTGAAAAAGAACTTGCCAAAATGTACTGGAAGTGGCCATTGACAATAGTGACTTGAATGTTTATGGGGAAAACTAAACTCGCTATTGGTAATAACTTCTGTTTTCCTCTAAAGTTTCTTCGGAAAAACAGAAACTTTCAGACTGCGGAAGTATGAAGTCGCAATTGCCAATTGTGACTTTTAAAAATAGCACATCTTGGTAAGTTACATTTTCAACATAGACATTATGAGAAATACTTGGGTCCAAAGTGACACTTTGAGAAAAAGGAGAATCCACTTCTCGACGTCCGTCAAGTGTCAATGTTTGATGTTTTTCCTCTCTCTTATCTTATGTGCTAAACTGATATTTTTACTTTGAGCAAGATGAGTTTACATTGACCTGAACATTAATACAACCAAATTGTCGATGCCATTGATTTCTGAAATATTCTATTGCTGAACCAAGGAACTCCAAGATGTTGGTTATTAGGGATGGCAACGGGTCGGATTCGGGGCGGGTTTCGTCAAAACCGAACCCGTTCCTAACGACAAAAGGAGTGACCCGACCCGACCCGAAGACAAGGAAACCCGAACACGAAGCGTACAAAATTATAAAAATCAGCTCATATTTGCTTGGGCCCAATTTGTGTATAAGCTTAAATTTTAATTAGTTATAGAAATTAGTTTAAAATCATCAAACCTCACTAAAAAACAACTATAAAAATAAATTGAACAACATATGATATGATTAACTAACATAATATCTTGACTTTGTACATGAGGGTGCGGGTCGGGTCGGATCACGGCGAGTTAATATCAAAACCCGAACCCGACCCTAACCCGCTCGGGTCATGAAAATTGCAACCCGAACTACTTTTCCGGGGCGGATCGCCTTCGGGTTCGGTCAAATTGCCATCCCTATTGGTTATTTGTACGATTTTTATTATATTCCTTGAAATTTGGTATAAATGAATAATTATTGTAAAAGAAATTTCATTTGGGTTGTTGCAGGAAAGAGATGATGCACAACCTGCAAAAGCAAGGACCTTCTTCCCTCTCATCTCTTACTGAACCACATCTATTTCACCTGGTGGACTTACTTATTTCAGATAAACATTGGGTGGAAGAATCAACCACACAAGCTTTCCCTTTTAGACTTGTTCTCCCATCTGAAAAGAGTTCCCAAAAGAGTTCTGCAAGTACAATGGAGTCTAGCTCCATTTTGTCAGATCAAGAGTCAAAGTTGGAGTCAAAACCGGGAAAAGACGGAGAAAAGAAATGCCGAAATCATCCTCATATCGTGAACAAGCCCTCAGAAAAATCTCGAGCTCAGGTATTACGTGACTGTCAGAAACTCTTAAACGAGACTTTGAAGGAATACCCTGATGGATATTATATGGGTAGCTTTAGGAAATTGTTCCTCAATAAGTATGGTTATTCTCTGGATGTACAGAAGCTAGGTTATCAGAAGTTGACTAGTCTTTTGCAGATAATGCCTGGGGTCAAAATTGAATCTTCTTCTTCGAGTTTTCCGTCTGAAAAGGTAATGTTAAAAAAGTGTTCCAGCACAGATCCAAATAACAGCAGAAATGACCTTAAATCTGACACGGGGTCTTCGAAGAAGGATAATGATGATGATGATGATTCTGACTCTCCATGGGAGGAACTCGGACCGGTTGCTGCCAGCTCAGCAGGTGGTGGGCCCCAGGTACTTCACAATTACGAAACTGTTTCACATGATCAAGAATCTTCTGATTCAGAGGAAGAAATGTTATCAGAAAGCGAAACGAAACCTAAGAAAAACGAAGAAGACAGCTCATTACTTGAGATTCTTGATTCTTGGTACAGCAGTAAAGAAGAAAATAATAGAAGGGTTGCTGCATCAGCATCTGCATCTGATGGAATGGTAGACTGTGGTTCAAAGCCATCTTCTCCGTCTGGTGGGGACCGCATAAATAGCGAAGAAGATGAGATGGAGGTCAATTTTGCAAGAAAACAGAGAGTTCCAAAGACATATTCATTTGTTGCAGAAGAACCTAGTGGTGATAACAAGGAGAAATTGATTAATGGCATACTAGGTAGCTTGAAAAAGTCGAGTGAGGGTTTATCTGAATCATCGAGGATCTAAGGCGAATATAACGAGCGAGGAAAGGTGCTGCATTTTGGCTCTTGTTAGATGATAGCACTTCAGATGATAATCTCGACAAGTGAATTTTGTAGTGTATTCTATTATTTTAGGTGAACAAAACGGTCTGTCATGGACTTAGAGGTCTCAGTTTCGAGCCGCAGCCTCCTCTTACATTAAGCCTCTATAGGCTCGGATATTCCCCGGATTCCCACACATAGTGAGAGGTGAGAGAGCTCTTGTAGCAGCAGTTTGTCCCTTTTTAATTATATTTTAGGTTCTCAATTTTATTCTAGGGTATATCCCTTGAGCATTATTACGAAAAGCTAGTCTACGGACATTTTATTTAATAGATTTCATTATTATATTGGTGTTGATCAAACTATGAATAATTCATAATGCAATTCCAATGAAAAGTGTCAGGTAGATTAGGATTAATATACTCCCACAAAGTTAGTTCCATTGTTTTGTTTGTAAATTTGAGTCAATTTTAAACAATAATTTAAGTTAATAATAATTATCTTATGAAAATATAAAACTCATTTAGATATTGTATTTATAATAGTGTATTAGACAAGTTTTAGATTTTTATTAAGATAATTATGATTAACTAATTGCTCAAAAAGGTGATTCAATTCTTTTTTTTAAAAAAAAGAAAAAAAAAATTGAACTGAATTTCCATTGGATTGGAGAGAGTATAAGACAATAATAAGAAGGTAGTCACTCAACTTTTTATCATTTTCAAGTAACTACACTCAACATTGTGGGGGGTTTTTTTTTTTTCCATCTACTTATTATATCTACTTCTTCCATTCCAAAATAAATGTCTAACTTAAATTTAATCTTGATCAAGAGCATAATTGAATATTCATTTTGAGACAAAGGTAGTAACATTTTGATATATCATCATTTAATTGACAAAATCATTAAAAAAACAAAATGAAAAATTACTTTTTAATCATTTTCAAAATTATATTAGTCTCTCGGCGTAATATAAATGTGAAAAAAAAATTCAAAAGCAAATTTTAAGTTATTTTCATCATATATTTTGAGACGGAGGGACGTTTGAAATGCTTTAGTTTAAATTCTTAAACCGAAATATCTTTAGATTTCAAAAGACAAACAAAAGGAAAGTATACTTCCTTTAAAAGAAATTGAAAAGAATCTAAATATCTTATTAATCATTTAAAAAAAAGGTAAGTACTTAATTAAGAAGGAGATATTAAAAAGGAAACTTATTAAATACAGTAATACTGTAATACTAGTAGGCTGGCTGACGATGATTTCCAAGATTAGGTGCAATTAATAAAAGTAGAAGGAAGAAGAGTTTTAAGGTAACGAAATCGGTCGCCATTTATATTCACTTTTTCTAACGTGTGTTTTTTAGGGCACATAATAAAATTTGATTATGACAGCGTATCTATGTTATTATAGAAGTTTTATTTAGAATTTCTCAACATATTATTAAAAGTTGCTATAATTATATAGATTCACTGCTATATTTAAATCTTATCATGTGCGTTAAATGCACATGTTAGAAAAAAAGATAGTTTTATATTATCTTACTCTTTATTGGATTAATTAATTAATTAATTGATTAATTAATTAGTCACCAAGTAAATCTTTCTATATACACTACTCGGTCTAGTATATTATATGTGTGTGTATGTGCAGCCAATTTAGCACAAAATTCTATTGAAAAGAACTGAGAAACAATTTCCTCTAATCTTATAGAGAAGAAGAAGAAGCCATTGCAGAAGCCAACCTTATTAACAAGGTAAATCATAGCTCCTTTATTCAGAATTCTATTGTTATATGCTCTCCGTCCCATAAAGATAGTCACAATTTAGTGATTGATTTTATTAAGTTTGGACTTAAAATTTAGAAAAAGCTAATCATTCAAATGATTTTTTTACTGGTAGTACTTTTTTTTTTAATGGTGCATGAGTAACAAGGTTTAAACTTTTATTTAGAAAATTAGTCAAAACTCCATTAAATCAATCACTAAAGTAACTGAGCTTATTTTTATTCCAAGGACTTCACATTATCATCGATATTAGTTTTAACAATTCATGTGCATGATATGTAAAAAAAAAAAAAAAAGATATTCTAACATTTTTATTTTTCAATTTGATTGAAGTTTTCTCAAAAATTAATTATTGACACTATTATTATTGATAGTATATAGAGATGTGACTATTTGTTTACTACTCCCTCAGTCCCAAAAATACTTGAAGTTCTAGCACTTTACACACATATTAAGAAAAGCAATCAATACATATTAAATAGACCAAGTTACTCTTTGAATTGTTCAACTACCTAGACAATTAAAAGATTTTACAGTCACAACTACCTGTAATAAATAAGGGCAGTTTAGAGAAAGTGTGCCAATGTTTTGTGGAAAACTGCAAAACTACAAGTTTTTGGGACAAACATCCTAGAACTGCAAGTATTTTGGGAGGGAGTAGTAGTAATAAAACACAAGAAAATAATACTTGTTTGGCAGTTGTAATTATTATTCTCATTCATTGGTGATAAAAAGTTATTAAACCAATGAATAACTCACACTTAAATCCTAATAAAAATATTTTTTTTAAGTAGATAAAGTTTTTATGCTTTGTATGATCAAACATTACCAATTAATAACACCTTGTTTTGCCGTTGTAATTATTATTTGCAGATGGGTCTATTCAAGCTAAAATTGGAGATAATAAAGAACGAAAAAAGTCGTCTGACAACTTTTCATAGAAGAAAAACAAGTATGGAGAAGCAAATTAGAGAATTATCAACTCTTTGTGGTATCAAAGTATGCATGATAGCTTACGGTCCGAACGCGAAAATCCCAGAAATTTGGCCTCCAAATAATAACAACAAGAACGAGGAGATCATTGAGCTGATTGAAGACTACCAAAGTCAAAGTATCCGTGATCGTAAATGGAGGACTGTTGATTTATCTCATTTTTTCAACGAGCGACAAAAAAGGGCTGAAGATTTGGTTGAAAAAACGCGCAAAGAGAGTTGTGAAATCATGTATCCAAGTTGGGATTACCGGTATGATGATTTGTCTGAGGAGCATTTGAGGAATTTCGTTAACTATTTGGATGGAAAAATCAAAGCTGGCAAGGCAAGAATTGAGGAATTAGATGGTACTAGGACTAAGGCGCATCACTTAAACTTGTTGGATCCTTCTGGATCATTCTTAAACTCATATGACAACGAGCACTCAAAGATGTTGGAACCTTCTGGATTATTCTTAAACTCGTACGACAATCCTCCTAGCACCACCTATGCTAGTCAAGTAAGTAATTGTGAACTCCACGATCTTTCTTCTCAGAATGATAGACAACAAGAAGAAGAAGTGGGAGGTGTTCCTTTTAACGGTCCTCCATTGATGAACCCTATGATGATGATGATGAACAACAACAACGAGCTTTGTGGCCCTAGTATCATGTACGTGCCAGTGTCAGTGCCAGTTTGTTATCTTCCGTCAGCGGCAATGCCAATACAGTTGGTGATACCCCAACAATATGTACCCTATACAGTGGCTGTGGTTGATTCCCAACAAATGTATGGTATCAAGCAAGTGATTTCCAGATGAACAACTAGCTACCTATTCATGTGGAATTGGAGAAATATACATATATAAAGATTAAGTACCTTGAATTTATTGATTAGGGTTGGAATTTTCTTGTTAATTTTTTTTAATTTTTTTTCATCTATAGAAAGAAGGAATAGGAGTCTACTCCCTAGCAATGATATATAGGTTCTGCTTTCTTTCTCTTATAGTTATACTTAGGGCCGTACCGATTATACAGAAGTTGATTTTTTCATAGTAAATAACAATATGAGTTCATCCTCTGTCTCTTTAATGTATAGTATAAGAATATTATTTTCTTTTTGTTTTATTTTAATTTTAACTGGTAAATGATATTTAATCCAAATTACATTTACACGAAAGTTTTTTTTTTTTTTTTTTTTTATGAATAATACTATTCACTCCGTTCCAAAATGAATGTCCAAAAATTGTTAAAATATATTTACTCTTGATCAGTAAGAAAATCATAGAATTTTATTAAGATAATTAGATTGCCATTAATATTTAGTAAATGTTCACTGTTGTTGACTATAAAAAGTCAAATGAAACTATGTTTCTGAGATGAGATGGAGGGAGAATAATTATAGACAAATAATGGAATGGACTTGAAACTAAAAAACCAGGCAATTTACAATGCTTTAAGTTCATTTTTCTGGTTGTAGTTAACAATGGGAGAAGTGGTTATATTACAAAAGTAAAGGTCAAGAAAAGGAGGCCTTGACCTCAATGTAGAGTCTTATCCTATCTACAAATGTCACCAATCTTTCTTGCCAGACTTTGGTTAAATGTCAGCGTCAGGATTTGATCCCATGTGGAGTACTTTCCATGCAGTTAACGGGAACTGACTTGATATGGTGAGACAATATAACGGAGGTAACGGAAACTGACTTGATATGGTGAGACAACATAATGGAGTTTGTTTATTACCATGGTTCTGTGTTCTTGTAGAGGAAACTTCCAATTGAGGAAGGCCTGGACCAACCTCCTTCCATCAAGATGAGCTTAAGACGAATCATCAATTTCTCCACAGCCTCTTCTTCTTCCGGTGATTGCTTGACCGTTGGCGGTTTCTGCAATAATCCTCATCATAAGAATTATACTATCTCCTACGTCCCCAAAAAAACAGTCCCCATTTGATTTTGACACTCAACACAAGTGAACTTTGACCAAACAGTACATCATCCTAGTGAAATTCTAAATATATATATATATATATATATATACACTACCTCTGTCCCAAAATGAATGCCCATATTTGCTCTTGATCAAGAGTAAATATATTCATTTTAGGACGGAGGGAGTATATAGATAAACCTTTAAGTGGTTTTATCAATAAAAATGTTTAAAATTTCACTAGCATGCTTAGATTGCCACTAATGTTTGGTCAAAGTTCACTTGTGTTGACCATCAAAAGTCAAATGGGGCTATCTTTCTGGGACGGCGGTAGCCTTGTCCCGGAAAGACAGTCTCATTTGAGTTTTGATGGTCATGAAAAGTTAACTTTACCAAGCACAATCTAATCCTTCAAGTGAAACTCTTAAAATTGTTATTTATAAATCACTTAATGATTTATCAATGAAATATTTTTAGAGTTTCATTGTGGGGGAATAAATTGACATTAATGCTTGGCCAAAGCTCACTTTCTTGACCATCAAAACTCAAATGAGACTATCTTTCCGGTACGGAGGGAATATAATTTAAGGAGATCATATTCGAGCTTTTATATGCAGTATAAGTGTACCTACCTCACTGTTGTTATATAACTCGAGATATTGTAATGACTCCTCAAAGAATCCGCAGTGGTAAAGGAGAATACTGTAATCTCTTAATTCCGTGGTATCAGTTTTAAGAATAATGAGCCGTTCACATGCTGTCCAATAAGTAAAAGACATGCAGGTAAGAAACTAATCCCTTAGAAGCACCATTTACATAAGCCTAGAGAGAAGTTAAGGTCACCACTCACCACTTTATCCCACAAGAGATGCTTGGTAAAAAAAAATAAAAAAAATCTTAATAGATAGATTACAATCAACTTTTCACTAAAATAATTTATAATGGCAACTTCTATTCCTTTGAGCTTGTACGCACATCATATTACAAGCCATTGTTGCCCTAGGATACTTAACACATCCTCCCATAACTCCTAATCTTCCATACATATATAATTGGAATTTCCACGTGTAGAAATATAGCGCACTAAAGGTAGTACTCTCGTTATTAATAAATGAGACTCAATTCTTGACATTTTGAGATTTTTTTTTTTTTTTTTTTGAAGTGATTCTATTAATATGTAAATAATTACCATTACTGTCCTTATAAAATAACAATTGCGGATACTTTGACAAAGGGGAATACTATCCATCGCCACAAAATTATTCCTTAACATTGGATTTTGCAGCAACCACTTACTTTTTTTCACTGCTACTAGACTTCCTACAACAAATACATTCCAGAAGTGGAAGATATATCATCACGAGAACCTAACAAATCAGTGTCAGCAAAGTCATTTACCTTTCCTTCGGTAAATCCTCATGTATAAAGCGCCCACTATTGATATATAGAAGACTTGAGGGAGCTTTTTGGGGAATCCTCTTTCCGCTTTGAAGAGGGTTTAGAGCGTTGTATTGTCTTAAATTAGGATTGTTTTCAGGCTTTGTAAAAAAAAAAAAAAAAACACTATGTTTTTAATTGATTCTTTGTCCATCTATTACTTGTACATTCTTTCCTCTTTTGAATTACATTTCTTCTTTTATTGTAGAAAAAAAATATAGAAATAAGAGTGCTTGCGGCACAGGAACACCAAGACAAAAATGAACGGCATTGTTAGGAACTGATAATCTTGTGTTGACAAAATAGAATGGAAAATGCAGCCGATTTCCGATAAATGGGGCAAAGGATAATCTCATTATTCAAATATCCGCAAGATAGAATGTCTAATTCTTTAGATTTAATAGGGAAACTGTTGTTTGCATAATTCATACTTTATAGGCAGGGATTAAATGCAATGCTCCCACAATGAGTATTCACTTTTTACTATCCCTAAAACAACTGTTCATTTGCTGTCAAGTAACTAAATACACCTTTTTTTTATCTATCCTATCACATCATGCGATAGAAATAATATCTAAGGTCATTCATATTTATGTACTACTAACACGGCTTAAAAGTCAACGTACATAATTTTTGGAAAAGGCTAAACACAAACACTCATCTTGAACAGGGAGTATGACCGCAGATGTAGGAGGATAAATAACCAGAATCCACAATTCTACATACCAGAAAGTGCACGTCTTATATCCCCAAACCGTACGCTGGTCCAAACACCACGTTCAAGTCTATGCCGAGCAGCTTTGGCAGATGCAAGTTCCAAGCCACTGTTTTAGATAATGTACAAGTTTAATATAAGAAAGCAAATGGTATTCTAGATGAAAATTAAAATGTTTTTTTTTTTGGGTGTAAAGAGTACAGCAATGCAATGAAGCCAAAGACCTCTTGTCAACAATTCTTACGTATCAGAACAGTTGGCAGCCTCTGCTGCCCTTAGAAATAGACTTCGGCTACGATCATGTTGGAACGGCCAGAAAGCATCCTTCAAGTCTTTCAAGATCTGCAAACAAAGTCAATGTTAAAATAAAGAACTTGCCCAAGTTGATGCATGAGGTTTTTTTCTTTTACAGATGTGGAAATGTAAAGTGAAACAGTATAAGCCTTTTTCGTCAAAACCTAAAAATCTGCATGTGTACCCTATCATTTGACCAGTTCTTACTCAAACGCTGATCGGAATAGAAAGATTAAGATGGTCAGAAACTGGATACATACATTCACTAATTCCTCTACCCCCAAGATGATGATGAGAAACAATGAAGTTTTCCTCACCCACCTTTCACCCTTCCACAATTCCGACCTCCTCGCCTCAAATAATAAACCTACTCAAAACAAGGTTAAACACAAACGGGGAAAGAGGATCTCCTTGAGGTAACCCTCTTGAAGCCTCAAACCACTCTTGGGGTTTACCATTTAATATGCCAGAAATATTAGGAGCCATAAAACACCCTTTATTCCACCATTGCATATATCCTCAAACCTTTTTCGCTGAAGAATGTGATCTAAAACATTGCCAGCGCACTCTATCATAAGCCTTCTCCAAATCCAGCTTCACCACAATTCCCTTCTTCCCTCTCCTCTTTAAATCCTAAACAGACTCATTCGCAATCAACGCTGCATCAACCTTGCCTGCCCCCAACAAAAGCACTATGAGTTTCAAAAACAATATCACCTACCATCATCGACAATCTAAGAGACAAAACCTTAGTTATAATCTTATAAACACTTTTCACCAAAACTGATAAGTCTAAAATAACTCACCCTAACAGGACGATCTTTCTTAGACACATCGAGTTTATACTTCTACCTATGTTATCATTCCCAAAAAATTCATCAACACTCACGTAAGATCTTGTTATAACAATATCCCCACAAGATTGGAAGAATGCCATCGAGAAACAATCTGGTGGCCCTGCGGCCTTATGTCTCGTCATCCCATAAATAGCTCTATGAATCTCTTCCTCCGAAATTCCCTTTCAAGCCAATTATCCCTTAGGCTCTATCGGGCACCACTCAATGCTGTCTATTTGGGGTCCACTCTGACACTCTTCTTGGGAAAGATCCTTATAGAATTTAGTGATGGGATTAGAAAACAAAACAGGATTTTGCACAAAATCTCCAGAAACTAACCAAATCGCTGAAATGTAGCTCCTCCTCCTGCGAGTTACAACCTTATGAAATAACTTCGAGTTTCTGTCCCCATTGTTTTTAGATTGGGATTTCAAATTTGATTAAACTTACAAAATTTAAAATCAATTCATTCAGAATCGAATCATTCTTGAGACTAAGCCGATATTTTTTTTTTTTGTATGTACTTTCCAAATATGTGAATTTCATAATTCGGAGAATATAAGTTTCTATATGGAAAATTTGTTTCGCAGCAGCGTATCATATATGGTTTCTAAAGTTGTTTAAACTTAAGAAATTCATAATAAATTCATACAAATTCAGGCTTTGGTGTTTCTTGGGCCTAAATTGACTATCTTTTCCATGTATATACAATGGATTCAATAATAGAGCATATTCCTGTTTTACCATAGTGGTGTTAAAATATGTGTTTTAAGTGTTATTGCTATCAACTAGTAACTATTTTGACTGTCATTTTCTTATGTGTTGATGGTGCTTAGATGAAAACCCTTGGTGTGCGTTCATCTATTTATAAATGTTTAATTGGATTGAAGTCAGAGTTTTGTCAACCTAGTACACGTTAATTATTTGTCAATCGGAAATATTGGATCGGCTTTGCTTTGTCATTCACTAATGTTTATTGGTTCAGTTAATTAAAATCGATTTTTACTTTGCTACTCCTCCATGTACACTTTGAGTTATTGATATTTGAATTCCTTGAAGAGATTATCTTAACATCGGTTGCTTTATTAGCGGCTCCTAGTCATAGTGTCATTGTAGACGATACTGTGATGAATTGTCGTCTTTGACTTTTGCGCATTTGGCCAGTGTAATAGATTTCAAACTTAATTCAAAATTTGTTTCGTTCATAAAATAGTTTGTGTGCCTCACTTATTACTCCCTAAATGATTTAAATGGTGGGTTGAGTTTAGTATTGTTGTTATTGATATTGGTTCACTTCTCTATACAGTGCACACCCTTATAGTGGCAAGTCTCTTATTAGGCAATTTGTGCTCAACCTTTTGTTTCCCCTCTTCCCTTCCAAGTGGAGCTTGGTTGAAATCCTGAAGGCTTTGCTCTAGGAACTATTATAGAAGTCATTTTTCTTTTATGGGAAAACATGTATATCACTCCATGGAAATATAATGAATCTTCTGCGAAGTTTAGGGTTTGTAAGCCAAGAGTGCTATGGGTTTGAGTTGTTTGGTCATGGAATAGTAGCTCGATGTACTCGTATCATATTTTTGTTACATATACTGTCATTTTGGGTTCGATTGATTAATGATTTCGTCGTCACTCTCTGAGGGTCATGCAATCACGGACTTCGGCGCGTGAAATACTTAACTACCCTATCCCACTTAAATACAATGTGAGAATCTGTAAGCTTCCAAGTGGCAACCTATGACCAAATCAACACCAATAACATCCATGGAGTTTGGGGTAGTGGGATTTTGACGGGCCTTGTTGACCGGGGTGCTCTTTTGGACACTAGGAAATATTAACAGTGAATCAAGCTCTCAGGCTTGGGTTGTTACAACCACATCAATCTAATAAATTCTATAACCCATAACTTCCAGAATTTCTGACCCGTCATTTCTGCAACTAACTTACTATTTGCTACAATCTTCTCCATCCCTCTTTCTAGTTCCGAGACTTTCTTAATCGCATAATTGTAGAGAGTGTTGTCATTTTATGAAACCAAAAAACATGAAAGGCTGTTCAGAAATCAGGAAAAAGATAATTATGAGGCCGCACAAGTTCTAACATATCCAGAGGAGGTAATTCAGCATAAAAGAACATGAATCACCTTAACCAACAACTGTTCGGATGTCATAATATGTGCATGATCAGACTCCTTGCTATTCTGCTTAAGATAGCCTTTGGGAGAACCATAAGAATCATGAGGAAAGAAAATCTCAACATCAAAATTCAGGAGACCCCACAAGCGAAGCATCTTCAAGATCTCCGAGTAAATCAGGGAAATCATACAAGCAGAGCCTGCACGATGTGTCAGAACCTGGGTAGAGCACAAGACAGAGTTAATAATGAAGACATGGTGAAGTTCAAGATATTCATAGTAGATCCAAGTAGCAGCATACTGAGTGAAGATAAAGAGCCCGTTGCTCTAACTGGTTCTTTGAATAGGTCCTCCGGAACCCCTGAAAAAGGCAATAGGCACAGTAATTAGAAAACAAGTCAATTAGTAGAAGGAAGCAGAGACATTCTTTTATCTACTTGTTTGTTCATAGTCGTAATAAATAAAAACGTTTTTCATATTTAGTAATGGCCCTTTTTGAACAAAAATGAGCTTGGTGATCAAATCAGAAAAACATGAATAGTTGGGAATTTTTTTATTTTTATTTTTGCATTTCCCCTTTTTCATTTCTTATAGGCTTCCGCTATACGTCCGCCATAGAGGTTACTTCTACCGAGCTACCAGCCATACTACCCAAGGCACCTCAAGAGACTCTAAGATTAAAATATTGAGTTAGCTTTAAAGCTCCTGGTATCAATAATCATGTAAGCTTTCATAGCTATTTAGAGTTGAGATCAAAATCTTGAGTTAGCTTTAAAGCTACATTAATTGTGTGTGATCCTTCTTCTCTCGTCTACTGTCTCCTTCGATTCCTTATTTTTTTTTTTTTTATCTTTTTGGTACGATTCCGCCATACATTCGCCATAACACTAACCTATTCGTTTCATTGTAGGTACCTATGGAACCACGATATGATTAAACAATCAGAATACACAAGTCAATGGGAGTTCAAGTTTCTTTCACTTCTTGCAAGACCTAGATGAAATCATATGTAGTTGAGTTTTATTATGAATGAATTCCAAGGCAATGCATCACAGCTTGTTAGAACTTGGACAAACGGTCACTTTTTCTACTTCTCGCAGGCGAACGAACTAATTTCTGTCTGATTTGAAGGACTGGATTTCATAGGTTTACTGAAAATTTACTACCTCAGAAACTTCACACCAAATTAAGAGCATTTACAATGCTTGTATCTTACTGGGGACTAAAAAGATCTTTTACCAGCTTATTTCATGACAGATGCTAACTTAATGCGTGATCCCTATCAAAGTATAGGTTGTTCCTAGATTCTCCCTCTTCTCTGTTTCCAATTATGAACTGTGTGCAATAATAAACCTTCAAGCATTAAAAGCCTTCCTGGCAACCTTAAATGTTAGATCCTCATTAAGGTAACCATTTCCCACTGACTATTCAAACATTTTGACAGCTTATTTTAGTATACATCACTACCCTTAATGAGAGATTTAACTATTACTCCATTACCCTCTCTTCTTCTTTGGTTGGCTCTCATCCTTTCCTCTTTCCCTCTTCTTCCTTGGTTGGCAATTTTGGAAGTTCAATGAGTTTAACCTAGCACTTTCTAGAAATGGGAATAACTTTATGGGACAACAAAAATGGCAAATGGGAACATCTTTATGGGACGGAGGGATTATACATCATGTTTTAGCAATAATCCAAGAACAGTAGAATATTCAGACCCAGTAAACCGATTTCTAGATACAACGTAACAAAAGTGTCATTGCAGGTAGAGGATCCTTCACTTATCCAGACCTATACTCTTGAAAATGAAATCAAATCAAGATAAACATAAAAGCATATTTCCTTGTACTTAATCAATCTACTCCTTAAAGTTACATGAATATAGTTTATATTTTTCTTTAATGAATTACTTACTTTTCTGGCAAAAAACATTTGGCAATTATAGACACGGAGAAAGTAAGATAATTAAGTATAATAACTCGAGCAGAAAATCAGCAACTAAACTAAATATACCTTGTCCACATAAATGTATCTATCCAAACACTCCAGAAATTTCTCAGGAGATGATCGGAAGGAAGAGCTGTAGTGGGCGCAGTAACCCATTGAAAGATCATCCAATCTCTCCACAAAAGCCTCCACCGGGAGTGGCACGGAAGAGTGAGAGATGAGTGAATCATCTTCTGCTGCTATATGAAGGGCTGTTCTCCCTAAATCTATCTGTCTGTTTATGCTGATGCTTGTTTCCCTCTCTATGCTTGAGAGTTTGTTAACTTGAGCGCAGAACCCTTCCCTTGCTGCCTGTTGGAAAACGTTGCATAAACATATTTTAGCAAAAGATAACAAACACACACACACACACACACACAAAAAAAAAAAAAAAAAGAAGAAGAGGTTTTTAGTGTCCAACAGAAACAGAACAAAGAGATATTTTGAATCTCATAACCTCACTTCTCAAAAATTTCAACATACTTTGGGTGTAAACAGACACAACTGCAAGCCACGAATAGGCAAGTAAAGCATTGCCGCAATACATTTTGATATTTACAATCTGTTCAACTTTCACTTGTTCAATTTTGATCAACCATCCATAAATCTAAATTCAAATATCATGCTCCTGATAGACTTGCCAGCCTATCTTTTTTTTCATCCTTGGCAACAGTGAGTTTGTATTCTAATCAAAAAGTAACACCCTGCGCCACTGTATTTTGATAGTCTATCTCCTTAGACAATCACTTGAAATGAGCTCTAAACCTGGTCCCAGAAGCTCGCCCGGTAGCTAGGTCTGTTCAAACATTCCTATGCTCGAACCTCAAATGATAGGAGGGGGAGGGGCAACTGTGGGAACAATCACTTATATAATGTCACATATCTAGTACCATTATAAAGTAAAGGGAAATATTTAGGCTTTCAGAGATTGCGTATATGCCAAAATAACAGTTTCCTCTCTCCATCCTTAAATGAGTATCCATTATGGATATTGAGAAAAATTAGGACATTTGGCTTTTAATCACTCTTAGTCTTAAAAATACATAAGTACCCTTAATGATCCAATTATTATATTCAATCATTATTACAAGTGTAAATTAGAAAACAATGATTAATAAGGGAGGATTTAGCAACATCACCAAAAAAATGGACACTCGTATAGGGGGTGAGGGGAGATTCAAAGCACATAACATCTAAAATTCAAATTTAAGTACCCACTCCGCCGCTTATAAATTTTATGATTACAGTTTTAAATAAAAGCGGGCGGCCGTTAATTTTGAATTATTAGTGGGCGTGTCGATTTGGTAAAAGGAGGAGTCTTTAGTTAGTTCTTCACACGGTTTCATTTATTAGTACGGTAAACAGTGGTCAAATTAGATAACTCTAGTAGAGTCGTGGTAAAATTCCAACTACCACATTGCCTTGAAGATGACTCATTTTGAAGCCTGGTATGGCTACCGACCCCCCGCAGGCCCTATTCAACCATGAGCAGTATACCAAGGTGGAAGGTATCGCTGTGTTTCGAAAGGAACAAACATGAGAGGGTGTTTCAAGTCGGGGAATGGGTGTATCTAAGACAACAACACCATCGACAAGTTTCTTTAGCCTTAAGAAGAAATATGAAGCTAGCCCCAAAGTACTATGGACTGTTTCCGATATAGGAAAGATTGGTACCGTGGGCTACAAGCTAAAATTACCTCCTTCCTCAAAATCCATCCAGATTTTCATGTATCTCTTCTGACACCTAAGAATGTTCACTAGGGTTTTAAATAAAAAGCGGAGACCACTAATTCAGAATTGTTGGTGGACAACGTCGTTTTGGTTGAAATGAGTAGGTAGTTAGTTCCTTACGAGCTACTCCCTCCGTCCCATAACAACTTGCACCATTTTTCTCCGACACGAGATTTAAGGAGAGGGTATATATATTCAGAGTATTGTGAGTGGGAAAAGGGTTATGAGGATGATGATTTGTAGTGGGGCCCACAATTTAAGTGTGTGACCATGACAAGTGGGGTAGGGATTTGTTTTTTTAAAAAGTGAACATTTTAGGAAAGTAAGACTTACCAATGTGACACCTAAAAAGAAAATTGGTGCAAGTTGTTATGGGACGGAGGGAGTGTGTTTTTTCTTTCATTTATTAGTACGCTGTCATATTGTACTTTTATCTCGTGTCTGTTGCCTAGTGCAATGCAGTGTCGTTTTATTAGTACGCAGAAGGAATGGCAGTAATGGCCATGTGTGCCCATGAGGAGAACCAAGCCAATATAGGCTAATATTGCGTTGGAGCATTAGCAAGCAATGATAACAAATCATGTACACTTTCTCTCTCTCTCTCTAATTTTTCTTATATCCTCTCCCCCTTTCCCCTTCTATGATTCTGTTCAATCAATTTTCCCCAAATTTGAAATCATAAAAATTGGATTAGTTGTGCCATTGAAATCCTGGTGATAACAATAAAACCTGTTTTAGGAAAAACAGGTTTTTACACACTAAGAAAGAACAAACTTTAATTTATATATGTGTATATACATACATACATACTCCCTCCGTCCCATAATAAGGGGCACAAATTTCTTTTTTGGGTGTCATAAATGGAATGTTTATAATGTTTTTTATTTTATTTAATAGGACTCACTGGTCATACTAACAACAATTATCCACTAACTATTCTCTACCCCATTTTCTTTTGCATACCTCACTTTTCATACTCACAACACCCACCACACAACTATCAATATTATATATACTCTCTCCTTAATTTTCGTACACAGCCCATTTTATGTCTTTTTATTATTGTGGGACGGAGGAAGTATATATATATATATATATATATATAATTCAAAAGGGGGAATTACCATGCAATAAAATAGTTCCAGCCATCACTGGAGAGCATGAAATTGAAAATCAAACAACTTAAAAACAGATACCCAAATGCATAAATTGAAGTCATACACCAAAAATGACGAATAATCCGGAAGCAATAACTAAATTCAGAAAAAAAATAAAAATAATAGAATACCCGGGCATGGGTTGTATCGACTTGGGAAGAATCGAGGACATCGTGGAGTATAAATTTGAGGTCATTTGGCAATGCCGATGCGATTGATGATGATTGGGATCGAATAGTAAAGGAAGACCAACACAATAAATCGTTGTTTCTTGAAATTTTCCAGGAATCAGAAAACAGATACGAAGATGAAGATGAAGATGAAGATGAATGAGTGAAGGTACCTAAAGTCAATGGAGAAGTTAACCCTCTCATCCTCTTTCCCCAAACTAGTTTTTGTTCTTGCAAAATTTTTATATTTTTTTTTTTTTTCACAAAGTGTACTCCCTCCGTCCCACTTAGGTTGACACTTATTTCCAGTTTGGTACTTATTTTAAGTTTGGTACGTCCTAGCTCACTTGACACTTCCCAAAATTACCTATTTTTTATAATTTTATATTCATTATACCCCACCACTCATTCTCTCTCTTTATTTTCCACCACTCAATTTATTCAACCAACACTACTATTTACCCCATCCATTCTCTTATTATTTTCTACCACATATTTTTTTTTATTTTATTCTTTTTCCTTATTTATTGTGCCCACCTCATAGGTGTCAAGTGAAGTGGGACGGAGGGAGTATTTGTTTTTTTATTACTCTAAGGCCCCTCAACATTGATCCAATTCTTAAAGAAGCAGAGCTATCTCTTTTATATCCCTCCGGTCCATGCGCAAAAGGTTTATTGCCAGAAGTACCCTCAATCTACGACAATCGTCTTTGCAAAAATAAATTTAGCTACTTTTAAATTAATTTAACATAACTTTTACTTTTCAGATTTAAACTTAAAACATTGCTAGCTGTTTATTTTTGATTTGTGTTGATTTTTCTTTTTTGCTATTTAAAATTAGATCGCATGCATGTTAAATGGCCACTTAATCGGGAAAAATGGATGTTGTTAGCCCCAAATACTTTGCAACAAAAATTTAGTACAGATACCTTCAATAAAAAAATGAATTTTACTCGATGTCGTTTCAACCACTTCACACATATTAAAAATTGTAATTAATGTTTCCAATTACCTAGGCAATTAAATGCTTGTGTAAGAAATAGCCAACTATCATTAATAAGGGTATAGTAGGTATACAACAACAAAATAGTTTTGAAAATAGTAAAACGATAAGTATTTTGAGACAAAAATTAACTCTCAAAACGACATCTATTTTGAGACGGAAGGAGTAGATCTCAAATCCAAGTGGGGGTACTTCTTTTACAAATTTTCCAAGTGAAAAGGGAACTACAACAAATAAAGTGCTACTAAATATCAAGAAGATAAAACACTACTGATTTTTCATAGTGCAATTACCAAAGACCATCTGGTCAGCCGCACTCGGTATCCTGTTAAAGGCTTTCCACATGAGAGGTCCTGGGTTCGAAACACACATTCCCCTTAAGGGTAAGTTATATCCTTCGTTTGTTTATAATAGACTAAGTAGTATCATATTCTCTAACATAGACACGGGTGAGTTGTATCCCTGGATTGTTTGTTAGATTTGTAACTAATTATGTCGGATCAATGTAGCACAAAATCATGAATTGATGGCAATTTCTTTGAATGATAGCAACTTTTTGAAAATAAATAAATAATAGAGTAACTAATTTTGTGGGATCAATGTAACACAAAATTATGAATCAACCTCTACATACAATTACAGAATTTATAACAGCTTCTAAGTTCAGCAACAAAAAATAAAACTTGTCTCTAAGTAGAGCATAAAGTGAATGAATGAATGAATGAATGTGAGGGATAAAAGGGTTTTTAAAAGCCAATTGACAGTGATGTTGCCAAGCCAAATGAAGAGGGGGAACTGAGCTAAAGCAATGAAGAGCAAGTCCTCACTTCCGCAAACAAAACTCTCTTCATCGTCTTCACCAAGAAGATTCCCATGCACAAGCAAGTCCACGGCAACAAGAAATAGTAAGAGTAGCTCCATAATATCTTCCCAAGGACGGCCAGGCAAAGACCCGTAAAAGTATATCCAGAATATGCTACTATGTCCAGTAACGGTGCTTCCCCACTACCCAAAGAAAATAATGACATCTTCAACAATGAAACTTGTAAGAACCAACCAACCAATCCCCTTCCAAACAACCAGTTCAGAGCTTCTGGGCTAAACCTGCCAAAACCATGTAAAAGATGTTATACAGGGAGAGAGAGAGAGAGAGAGCACAACCATCATGATGTAAAAACCATTTCAAATATCAAATACAATGATGATTGGACAGGGTCTTTTCTGGATTAGGAAAACCACTCTCTCCGTCCCACAAAAAAAAAAATCCATTTCTTTTTAACAGTGAGAATCAAGGAAAAGTATTATAACATTGATAGTAGAGTAGGTGTTGTGGGTACGAAGAGTAAGGATCAAAATAGAGAGAAGTGATATAGGAAATAGTAGGCCAGACAACTGTTACTAGTATGGCAAGTGAGTCCCATTATAAAGAAGTGGAGTATAAAAATAAAATGGGAAGCATGACTTTCTAATGGGACACCCAAAATGGCAAAATGGAAACATTGTTATAAGACGGAGGAGCATTTATACTACTTTTGATTCTATAGCTCATTTTTGTACTATGAGAAAATATCATGCTTCCCAAGTTACTTCCAAGTCCGTAATGCCCAACTCATAAGCCTCATTGCAATAGCAACTCCGTTAAAAGAAGACAACCAAAAGTTTTTCACTGTTTCGAGCAACACTAATCTTCTTCACAATTAGACAAAGAAATCTATGTTATGCTAAGCCAATAATGGAGATAGTTTCTATTTTTCACTAGTAGACAAATATCGGCTATCATGAAGTGAAGATTCAACTAAAGCTAATGTGATATCCAAGGGCCTGATTAATGTATGAAGTAACTTCCTGGGCATTTTTTTGGGGGGGTTGGGGACTAAAATTTCTTCAACCTGATACTTACTTTCCATGAAGACCCAAAGCAAAGCCAGCAAGAACAACGTAGGTGCCAAATGCCATGAAAGGAATATACAAATCGGGAGCATTAATGTCATAGATTGGAGGCTTGTATGATAGCCTACCTCCGACTGGTTCTGTAATCCTTGTCCAATGACCCTGCAGAAAAGAGGAAGCACCAAATACAAAGGAGCTGAGAACAAACAGGGCCAACCAAGGTAAGAAATTACATACTCCCTCCGTTCCAAAAAGAATGTAGAAAAAAAATCAAATTTGATCTTGATCACGTGTAAATTTGAATGGTTTATGGGCATTCATTTGGGACGGAGGGAGTAGCATCTTATAGTAGAGTATGGCTTACCCTGTGCAAGAATGGAAAAATAACATCCTTCATTTTGTTTCTCACATAATGGTCATTGACTTGGAAATAGTACTGGGGATCAGAGAAATACCGGCTTATCTGTTCTAATGAAAACCAACTGCATTAGCTCAAATATTCAGAAGACTGATACTAAATCAACAATATTGTCAGCCATAGGGCCATGAAAAATATCTTCATACACATGGAATGATTGACAAAATATAACAGTGTAAGATCAAGGCAACCCCATTAGATCGACCTGGAAACTTTTATTTTCATATGGATGGTTGAGAACCTAATTCTTTTAAATGACAATTACAAATTTGTCACTAATATGCTGGAAAGCTTATATTACTTGTGAGCATTAAAAAAAAAAAAAAAAGAAGCATAAATTTAGTTTGAATCACCGGTTCAAAGTCAATAAGAACCTCATTTTCTTACTCCATGCAGATGTTTAAGAAAACATACATGCAAGTCTTTACACCAAATATTCTTTCACAAGTGAACTAAAAAATCAACGAAAGAAAAGATGTTTGCTACTTATGTAGTTTATAAGAATGTTTAAGTTAAGATAATATAAAGGACATCAATTTTAAATAAAAATCCGAGGGGAAAATGAAAGTCAACGACATTACAAAGCATGGACCCTTGCTAGCAAACATATTCTCATTTTCAGAAGGAAACAATGAAGTATTTTGCATTTAACAAAAGAATTCCAACCCTAATCAATAAATTCAAGGTACTTAATCTTTATATATGTATATTTCTCCAATTCCACATGAATAGGTAGCTAGTTGTTCATCTGTAAATCACTTGCTTGATACCATACATTTGGTTGTGAATCAACCACAACCACTGTATAGGGTACATATTGTTGGGGTATCATCAACTGTATTGGCATTGCCGCTGACGGAAGATAACAAACTGGCACTGACACTGGCACGTACATGATACTAGGGCCACAAAGCTCGTTGTTGTTGTTCATCATCGTCATCATAGGGTTCATCAATGGAGGACCGTTAAAAGGAACACCTCCCACTTCTTCTTCTTGTTGTCTATCATTCTGAGAAGAAAGATCGTGGAGTTCACAATTACTTACTTGACTAGCATAGGTGGTGCTAGGAGGATTGTCGTACGAGTTTAAGAATAATCCAGAAGGTTCCAGCATCTTTGAGTGCTCGTTGTCATATGAGTTTAAGATGTTGGATCAAAATGGCTTGCATCACAAGTTATTAATACTTCCATTAATAAAATCATGACTATAACATTAATATAAAGTATAGTCAAACCTAGTCAATGTGTAGAATCCCTGAAATGTAATTTATCTATTTATGATAGGCAAAATGGTACATTAACATTGCTTAAGAAGTGAATAGGTGTGGTCCCTAAATGAAATGTCACCAAGCCTACTATATAAAGGGACTTCCATCATCCCTTAAAGGCTGCTAGAATCTTTAGTTTCCTCATTAATAATCATCTTCATTTGTTAGAAGAGAAAAAGAGAAATTGAAAGAGACATTCATCATTTAGAAGAACACATTCCTAACAATTGTTCTTCATCTTCTCCCTCAAGATCACATCATGGATTCAACAGGTAAATGATCTTGAACGCTTCCGCTTCATCTCTTCCTCTATCTCATTCTAAACTGAGCGAGGCATTCAGGGTTTTATCAAATTGTTCCAACATAAGAATGATCCAGAAGGATCCAACAAGTTTAAGTGATGCGCCTTAGTCTTAATGCCATCTAATTCCTCAATTCTTGCCTTGCCAGCTTTGATTTTTCCATCCAAATAGTTAACGAAATTCCTCAAATGCTCCTCGGACAATTCATCATACCGGTAATCCCAACTTGGATACCTGATTTCACAACTCTCTTTGCGCGTTTTTCCAACCAAATCTTCAACCCTTTTTTGCCGTTCATTGAAAAAATGAGATAAATCAACGGTCCTCCTTTTACGATCACGGATACTTTGACTTTTGTAGTCTTCAATTAGCTCAATGATCTCCTCGTTCTTGTTGTTATTATTTGGAGGCCAAATTTCTGGGATTTTCACGTTGGGACCGTAAGCTATCATGCATACTTTAATACCGCAAAGAGTTGAAAATTCTCTAATTTGCTTCTCCATATTTGTTTTTCGTCTATGAAAAGTTGCCAGACGACTTTTTTCGTTCTTTATTAGTTCCAATTTTAGCTTGTATAGACCCATCTGCAAATAATAATTACAATTTCCAAACAAGGTGTTATTAATTGGTGATGTTTGATCATACAAAGCATAAAAACTTTATTTACTCAAAAAAAAAAAAAAAGCACAAAAATATTTTTATTAGGATTTAAGTGTGAATTATTCCTTGGTTTAATAACTTTTTATCACCAATGAATGAGAACAATAATTACAACTGCCAAACAAAGTATTATTATTGTTTTCTTGTGCTTTATTACTACTAGTAAACAAATAGCCATATATCTATATACTATCAATAATAATAGTGTCAATAATTATTTTTTTGAGAAAACTTCAATCAAATTGAAAAATAAAATGTTAGAGTATCTTTTTTGACATATCATGCTCATGAATTGTTATCACGATGATAATGTGAAGTCCTTGGAATGAAAATAGTCTCAGTTATTTTAGTGATTGATTTAACTGAATTTTCACTAATTTTTTAAATAAAAGTTTAAACCTTGTTACTCATACACCACTAAAAGTACTACCAATAAAAAAATCATTTGAATGATTAGTTTTTTAAAAAAAAAAAAATAGTCAAAATTCAATAAAATGAATCACTAAAAAGTGCGACTATCTTTATGGGACGGAGAGTATATTAATAATTGAATTCTGAATAAGGGAGCTATGAATTACCTTGTTAATAATAATAAGGTTGGCTTCTACAATGGCTTCTTCTTCTTCTTCTTCTTCTCTAAAAGATTAGAGGAAGCTATTTCTCAGTTCTTTTCAATAGAACTAGCGGGTAACCCGTGCTCTGCACGGGAAACCAATACTATGGCTTAAAAAATATTTTAACTATAGTTAACTAACATAGTAATCATCATTTTAACTAATACTATTAATAATAAAAATTAATCTATATGATTACTATTATTATAATAACTATTATAATTAATTAATACCATTGATAGTAATAGTTAATATATATATATATATATATATATATATATATATATATATATATATTAATAGCAATGATTAGTCTATATAATAATAATTATTAATATAATTATTATAATAAAATAATATTATTAATTGTAATAGTTAATTGATATAGTAACTATTATGATTAATTAATATTAAAAATTAATAATCTAACTTATATAATAACTATTATAATTAACTAATAATAATAATAGTAATAGTTAATGTATGTAGCCTATTATAGTTAACCAATACTATTAATAGTAAAAAATAACTTATAAAGTAACTATTATGGTTAACTAATACTATTAATAGTAATAATTAACTATATAATAACTATTATAGTTAACTAATACTATTAATAGTAATATTTAACTTGTATTGTAACTAATATTGTTAACTAATACTATTAATAGTAATAGTTAACTAATATAGTTAACTATAATAGTAACTATTATAGTTAACTAATACTATTAATAGTAATATTTAACTTGTATTGCACTACTAGAAACTGCTTGTTTTCCGACGGAAATTTCTGTCGGCAAATAACCAATTCCGTCGGTAATTTGATTTTCCCGACGGAATTTTTCCGTCGGATTCCGTCGGTATATTTTAGTGGGTAATACCGACGGAAATTTCCGCCGGTGGTTCCCACGGACAATCCGTCGGGAAGGAAGTCAAATCCGTCAGCAAGTTTCCGTCGGCAAAAAAAATCGCCGGCTAATTGCCGGAGAAACTGGCCGGAAAATTCCGACGGAAACTTTCCGTCGGTAATACCTACGGAAATGTCCGTCGGTAAACTATTGTTTTTTCAAAAAAAAATATTATTTACCTAATTTTACCGACGGAATTTTCCGTCGGTAAAATGAATAGAATAAAAAAAATAAAAAAAACCCACCTAAAAACCGGTTGAAATACCAAAATCTATCAGGTGCTCAAATATCACCATTCATACCAACATTCACCGACTATTAAACAAAATATTCAACATTCAATATCACAAAATGCAGAGCATAAATCTACCATTCACAAAATGCAACATAAATCTACTTCGATTTGATTACAAATTAATAAAACGAAGTCTAATGTCCACGGCCACCACTACCACGAGCACTACTGCCACAACCACTACTCCCACGGCCAGCATTACGTGAACCACGGCCACTACCACTACCATTACCACTACCACGACCACTATCTAAATTAAGAAACTGACCGACAGAAGATGCAGAGGCATTACCGCTTGGAGGTTGCTGTTGTTGCTGCAGTTGTTGTTGTTGCATAAATGCCATTACTTTCTCCAACTTGTTTTCCATTTCCTTCTGGGAATCAAGCAATTGTCGAGTTTCAGCTTCTCGCTCTTGGCGCTCTACCTCCAACCGTCGTTGTACCTGTCGTTCCACCTCATCTCGAACTCGAGCATCGAATGTCTCCCGCTCCGAATTCTGGCTAGTGGAAGAAAAAAAGCATTGTGAAGATCGGCTGGTAAGTGGCATGTCAAAAAATCCAGCTCCGTGCTCTCCAAATCCGGGCAAGCGGTCTCCTTTTTGTCGCTTATCTTCCAAGACAATAGACTTCCAAAGACTTCCTCGAAATTTGGGACGTTCGGTACTTTGAGGATCCATACTTCCTTCTTCGATAGCCTCCTCACGAGAACGCCTTTCATAAGTTTCCTGCCAATTACACAGAATAAAGAAACAATTGTTCAAAAGCCTAAACCAAAAACCGTCAAGAAGTCTTTCATTCAAGTGCACTCTATCAAACCAACGTACACCATGTTTTGAGTATACAAACAGCAAATAAAACATAGGTTTTACACAAAAAATCACAAGCATATTACACTTATTATGTAGCAGATGGAGTAGTTGACATGCCCGTGATTTGAACTTGAACTCACCATTACCACTTTAACAGTCTAGGAGCAGGGGAATTTATATCTGGGAAATATCTATATGCATGAAATACTAAAGACATCCCTTGGGTCACTTGTTTGTTAGTCAGTTGTGATGTGATGTCATTTGGCATTAATCTAAAGGACACCTCTTTGTGTTGGATTTGAGTGATACTTTTGGGCACTAAATTATCTTTTGACCTAGCAATTAAAAGATTCCTTGACGGTTTTGGTTTAGGCTTTTGCAATAACTGAACAATATTATTTACTAAAAGAAAAAAATTTATAAACACTTACAAATATGTTCTGGTGATAAGGAGTAGACCACTTGAGTGAGCCGTCAGGAGCCCGGGCAGTATGCGTAACAAGGTACGCAATAGCAGCATCAGCATCAGGTCCATATTTTTTAATCTTAAACCACATTAAAAATAAATTAGATCCAATAATAACAATAAATAAAAGAAAGTATTTCAGAATTTAATAATAATATTAAATTGAGTAAACTTACCAAACGGTCCCAAGTCTCACTGAAATTAAGAGAGCCCCCTGTATGTATACTACCCTGCCCCTGATTTGAGTTCCTGTTAGCCTTGGCTATGGCTGAATTTCTCTTAAATGTTGCACTTTCCCAGTGTGCTTCCCACTGCGCCCATACACTTGGCGTGCAGTTAGCCGATGGCAGCCCGTCACTTTTCCACTTCTCGTACATGTCATGGACTTTCTCCTTGTACCGATCTTGCACCAAAAACTTGAATTTAGTGTAGGTGTGTGTAAATGAGAGTGTGAGCTCCGTCCCAAATGCCTCAACTGAAACCCTTGCTGTAGAAAAAGTAAAAAAAAGTCCCAATCCACCAAAACTTGGATCACCATATCAAATAGGACAGCCAATTTGAACTAAGTCAAGAAACTCCAAAAATAGAGTTTCTGGATCTCATGAAACAACCTAGGAATTCGCTACTCATAACAAAAATCAAACATTAAAAATAAAAGGATGACATAGGTAACAGAAAGAGCGAGTATGAAGCATAAAAACAGAACACCGCATACAGCCATGGATAGGAACAACAGTTTAAACATGATTTTTGTTGTTCAACGTGACAATGACACTATCATTATGAACAAGAAATGCCATGAAGTATATTGGTACGGAGGGAGTAATAGTTTATTACCCGAAATTGGTTATACCAGATACCATACACCTCTTTTGATATCTTTTTCGCTGTTGGGAAATGCTGCTCAAAAGTATAGCTATTAAAGCATTTATCCCCGAACCATCGAGCTGGGTTTGGACTACCACCGTACACAAACCTATCAAGAAATTACAAGAGACATATCAATATATAAATAAGAAGTTAATAGAATACATGTACAACTTTTTAAATGTAATAATTAAATAATGAATAGACATTTACATATTACGCATTTACAATTAAATAATACTTACTGGCCACTGCGCGAAATAGAAATAACATATCTGTTTTCATCATCTACATTTCTGTCCAGGAGGACCTTATCAGAAGGTTCACTTGCCTCCCCAACAGCAGCGCTAGAGCTACCATGACCTGGACTGCTCAGGGACACATTCTCATCCATATCATCCGCCTGATCTCCTGAGGTGTCTGACCTACCATGCCTTCCCCTACCTGATGGGGAAATCTTATGCACAAAAGATGCAATTCTCCCTCTCTTTGCGCGACCGCTACCTCGACTAGACATGTCTAAAATAAAAATAAAATTATAATAGACAAAAATGAATTAGTTACAAGACAATTTAATATAACCAAAAGATCATTTAAACTAGAATATCCATTACAAAGTGTAAAGATGATATGCAAAAAGAATATTTCAATTAAGACTAAATTATACTATTACAATCATTCACTTCCATCACTAACAAACTCAATTTCTTCTTCACTACTTCCTTCTTCCCCATCTTCTTCATCTTCTTCTTCATCATCAGACCCAGATACATACCCTTCTCCTTCCTCATCCTCTTCATCATCACACTCAAGTTCATTTATAATAGTGACTTCCTCCACTTTAAATTATACTAACCAAAAAATTTAAAGTGGTACACATAAACAATTAAAAAGGTACACATGATAGGAAAATTAATATTTTTGATCTTCACAATCCTACCAAGGTTAAGAGACTCATTTATAATTATTAACCTTTAATAAAATATTTTAAAAATAAAATAAAGAAACAAGCAAGGTTAAAGGATTCTAAGAATAAGACACATGATAGGAAAATTAATATAAAGTACAAAAACGAATAAATGAAAAAATCTTAGTTAAGCAAACAAATACATTACACCACATAACTTAACAAAAATAGCATTCAACTTATGGACACAATTACAAGGTTGCAAAATAGCTGTCGAAATAGATCCTATAAACAATTTCAGCAAAATTCAAAAACAAAAAAAGGAGAGGGATTGCAGATTTTAGGCAAATAAAGTAAGTAGAGGGAGGAAGAGATTGTGAACAAAGAAATGAGACATACCAATGAGAGGGAGAATCGGATGTTGCGATCTTCACCGATCGATGAGTGTACTACCTGCATTGTAGAAAGCAATCAATTCAAATTCTTGCACTGAGTTACAAAAATTTAGAAAAAAAAATATATATATATATATATTCCAAAAGGGTGGTTTACGCATATAAAGTTGGGGAACAAAACAAAATTTGATCGATGGGTTGAATTTAGGGCATGAAATTGGGAATGAAAACAAATCAGAGGGAAGGATTAGGGCATGAGAAATTCAGATTTTTAAATAGAAAATAGAATGGAAATCTTCAGAAGTACAAAGAAAGAAGGGGGATACGGGATGTGCAAAAGAAACAATAGAAGAAGAAGAAAAGAAGGAGCGATTTAGGACAATACCTGCTCCGATCGATGTTAGCGATGATGCTGGTGGAATCGATGGTGCTGGTGGAATCGATGATGCTGGTGGAATCGACGATGATGTTGTCAACGCCGATTGTAGAGATGGAAGGGGGAGAAGGGCTGCTATATAGAAAATCGAGAGGAGAGCGGAGGAGAGCGAGAAGGGAGAGTCGATTCTCTTTATGTTTAGGTTTTAGTAAAAACGATTAGGAAAATTGATTAGGTATATTTATACATAGATATTTAATTGCAGCATACTTATTAAATTAATAAAGAATAAAAATAAAATAAATACTCCCTCTGTCCCGCTTTAAGGTTTTTACTTTCCTTTTTAGTCTGTCCTAATTTAAGGTTCTTACTTTACTTTATTGTCTAAAATGGAAAATGAGACCCACTTGTCATTCACACAACAAAAACTTCCTGCCCACTTTCTCTTTCCTATTTTACTTTACATACTCGCAACATTTATTTTTTCTTAATCTCCGTATAAAATTAAACTAAGAATATTAATTTGGGACGGAGGGAGTAACTTTTATATGTTAGTAAAATTACGAAATTCCAACCCATCCCAGTAAAATCCATTGCTTAGATTTTGATCTCCCGCCATCCACTTTCGTTTGGCCGCCAAATTGCCCACGGAAAATTCCGTCGGTATTGGAGACGGAGTACTTCCGTCGGTAACAACGACGAAATATTCCGTCGGCACTTTTATCATCCGTCGGCGAATTTCTCCCCTCAATATTTGAGATTCCCGCCTTCACCAAATCGCTATTCCGTCGGGAATTCTCTTATTTCCGTAGGTAATTCCGACGGATAAATTCCGTCGGTAAATTTCCGTAGGTAATGAACAACTTTCTAGTAGTGTTGTAACTAATATTGTTAACTAATACTATTAATAGTAATAGTTAACTAATATAGTTAACTATAATAGTAACTATTACTAATAAGAGTAATAGTTAACTATAATGGTTATAGTTAATTATTATAGTTAACTATTACTAATAATAGTAATAGTTACTATAATAGTTAACTATTATAGTTACCCTTTTTAGTAACTATTATTATTAGCTAATAGTATTAGCTAATGAAAAAAAAAATGAAAAGTCACTTATTTATTAGTATGTTGTTGATGTGGCTTTTCCAAATGCAAGCTTTCTCCATTGTTTGTCCACATGTCAATACCATAGCTCTTTTGGCCAACTTTAATATATATATATATAGATTTTGTGCTAAATTGGCTGCACATATACTAATATATACCGAGTAGTGTACGAGTATATAGAAAGTAAGAAAGATTTACTTAGTGACTAATTAATTAATTAATTAATTAATCCAATAAGGAGTAAGATAATATAAAATGGCATCAAGATACGACCGATTTTGTTACCTAAAAACTCTTCTTCCTTCTACTTTTATTAATTGCATCTAATCTTGGAATCCATCCTCAGTCAACCTACGAGTGAAGCAAGTGTTTATGTCCTTAAAAAGTTTGAATAGTCAAATGTGAAGAACATTTTGGGACGGAGGGAGTATTACTGTATTTAATAAGTTTCCTTTTCACTATCTCCTTCTTAATTAAGTACTTTAGATATTTAGATTCTTTTCAATTTCTTTTAATACAAGATTTTGAGGGAAGCGTCCTTAAATTATAAAAAATATACTCCCTCTCTGTCTCAGAAAGATAGTCTTATTTTGATTTTTTATTGTCAACAAAAATGAACTTTGACCAAACATTGGTGTCAATCTAATCATCACAATAAAATTCTAAAATGTGTTATTGATAAATCACTTAATGATTAATCAATTACAACTTTTAGAATTTCACTAGACTCATTAGATCGACACCAATGTTTGGTCAAAGTTCATTTTTATTGACCATGAAAAGTCAAAATGAGACTATCTTTCTGAGACAGATGGCGTATTATTTTTCAAACTGTTTTTAAATGTTCCTCAAATGCTTGGAAGAAAGAAAATGTGACTTTCTGTAATTTAAGGAAAAATTTCTCCCCAAACATACTCTTTCTTTTAAAGGAAGTATAGTTTCTTTTTGTTTGTCTTTTGAAACCTAAAGGAATTTCAGTTCAAGAATTTAAACTAAAGCATTTCATATTATATTAGGGATTTTTACCAATAAGTCCTTAATAGAAGGTGGAATTTGTCAATAAAAACAGACATTTTCCTTTTTTTACCTTAGGGTCCCTGAGTTGAAATTAAAACTCCCATAAAGTCCTTATTATAATTTAAATGACAACACTACCCTTGCCTTCCCACACGCATATCTCTCCTAAGAACAATATCTCAGGAGAGATAGTAGTGAATTAACAGGAAGATTAAGAATAATATTAAAATGGGCATGTGATTTCGTGATAGTCGTGGCAAGACGGAGACCAGATCTCCTGTACCCATCCGGTGTGCCATCCATGTGCCCAAAGTGATCCGGCCGTTAATATGTTTGAATAATATTAATAAAATGTTAATCTTAAAAACTGTGAGCCGTTAGATTACTTTGAGCACATGGAGTGGCACACCGGATGGTTACAGAAGATCTGCTCTCGGCAAGAAGGGTACCTTAAATTTGTTGGGCAAATTTCCCAGATGTTCATCTTTGGGAGTTTGTGCTTCATTTATTACCAAGGAGGTGATTGAGCTACTCAACCGCTCACAAAGTGGGTTGCAATTTTTTTGATTTGGAAGGTCATTCTTGTTGCAGTTTCTATTACCATTTATACCCTTTGAAAAATGGGATTCCAAAGTTAGCATAAGATATGTACTGATGACGCCCTAGATTTCTGGGGTCACGGAGATAGAACTCCAACTTTGCTGTCTCTTGATCCTAATCACAACACAAACAGGAACACCGTTAAGACCAAGGCCGGGTTGGAATCCGGCTTAGGCCCTCGGGTGTAAGAGTAAGATCTCTGAGGAAAACCTAAGAAGAAGGCTCAATGAAGACCTTGTGTGTGTGGAATGGATAGAGCACGTACCTTCCTCATGGGAGTGAAAAGAAGTATATTTATGACCAAAGGAAAGAAACCTGCACAAGATACTAACCACCCTGGTACTGGGGGGACACGTGGCGAGTCCCCAGTGGATCGGTCAGGAGAGTGGCTGGGAAGGTGGCGTGTCTGTCAGGGAAGCATGGTTCCATCACCAACCGTTATGGTATGTCAGGTACGGATAGGTGACGCCTCGCGTACGTTTGTGCCAGCTGGGCACCACGGGCTCCTCAGGATGGCGGGAGGCAGAGTCATCTCGGGCATATATATCAGGGAGATCGATCCCCTCGGGCTTATTAGCCCGCGTTCCTTGCCGGTTCGGCCTCCAGAGTTCAGGTCCGGTTCGGGCGCGTTAGGTCGCATTAATCTAGACCGGCGAGCATCCGGCCCAGAAGGCTCGGTCTCATCAGTGGCCCCTAACTCCGAGGGTTAGCTCATTTATGTGCGGCGCGAGGAGTTATACTTCCTAGGCTCGATTCGGGTAAATCGCAATAAATGCGGGCACGGATCACAATGGGAAGGGAGTCTTAGAATAGTGATTGACGAAAGGACAGGTGGGCCCCTTGTGTCAGGCTAGTGGCGTAGCCATCTGTCTTTTGACATGACCAGGAACACGTTCATTAAATGCGAACCGTCATCGGTATTCGAAAAAGCAATTCCCGCCTCCTCACTTTTCGGGTTTCGATCGGGTTACCAGATATTTCGGGTCGATCCGACCCATTTCCGGCGCTATAAATACCACGGAAGCTGAATCATTCCAAACTTTTGTAACTCCCGTCTTTCTACCTTCCAGTTCCAACGAAGACTTTGCTTCTCCGGATTCCTGACTTTGAAGATCTCGTTCTCGTTCATCACTTCTATTTTACAGGTATTGCTCCGCACTTCACTTTTTCTTCTTTGTTTCGATTCGTCGTCTTAATTTCTGCCATTCTTTTCGTCGCCGTTTTTCGAGCGCGAACCCTAAAAACTTTCTCCTGCCGAGCTTTCGGATTTGTACGAGATTTGTGTGACTTCTCGTAACCTCGTGTCTTCGAGTCCGACTTATGGCCCCTAATTTCTGAAAATTTGTTGAAATATTGTTGTAGCCATGGAAGGGCTGGATTTAGGGCGTAAACTCCGTCCTGACCTGTTTGGTTGTTGCCGGAGGACCGGTGGGGTATACAGGTTCCTGTTAAATGCCTGGAAACGGCTGTCTTTGAATGAGTTCATTGCCATAGGTTTAGCGTATAGCTGGGAACCCTGGGTCTTGCCCCTGTTGTGGGAAACAGGTCCCTCCGTCCATTATGATTCCACAAGGATGAGGGTGTTGGGGGGAGAGAAACACTTGGGCATTTTTGTCATGGCTGTTTTAACTCGATTCCCCAATAATGTAGATATGGCTGGAAACGCTAGAAGGTTAGTAAGGTCGTGCGGGGAGCGTGTAGCCTCGAGTGGCCCTGATTCTCATAGTTGGATGGACGCTCCTTTTAATGACGAGGACGAACAGGCGCGATCTCCGGGCTTGGCCCCTGGTGTTATTGAGGTCACGAGCAGTGCGGAGGCTTCCGATCAAGAAATGGGGGTTGATGGTGAACCCGCTCTTGAGGCTGAGGTTGGGGCGATCGTGGCTCATGGGCTAGTTGATGAGTCTGAGTCATCTGAGACACCCTCTGACCCCCGGGGGGATTTAGAGAGAATGGCCCCAGATACCTCGCGTATGGTCAAACGCGTTCGCTCCCCGGTTCAAATTTTGGCTTCCTTCCCCGAGGGGCCCGACGATAGGGTTGCGATCCAGGCCGGAGCCTCCAGCTCTGGAGCGGGCATGGTGGAGGAGCAGGATTCCGATGATGAGTTTTTAACCGTGTATCACATCGATCGCAAAATCTACCTCGTCGGCGGTCTTGATGATTATACCTCTCCTTCAGGAAGCAATTTGGCTGGTCCTGCCCGCGTACGGGCAGATAATATCGCTTGTGTGTTTTATCCCGTTCAATTTGAGAATGGCCTCCGGCTTCCCTTGGACCCGTTCATTTGTGAATTCCTGGAGTTTTCCAAGTGCCTTCCCATGGACTTGACTCCCAATGCAATTCGTTATCTAGTGTCTTTTATTGTCGTAAGCAGGGTACTGGGATATGAACCCTCTTTGTCCGCCTTGTACGTTTTCTTCACCCATCAGGTCACCGCGAGCAGTTTGAGCTTGAAAACGAAACCTAGGTCGAAAAAGATCTTTTCTGCGGCTTCTAACAAATTCGATCAGTGGCAGAGATATCCTCTGGTGATTCAGAATCGACTCGGGTGGCCTTTTTCCAAGCCTGATAATACTTCCCCGCTGTCCATATCTTCCAAGGATTATCCTAGCTCAGATGGGGGTATTGAGCTTGCGTCCGCCATGCAGGATTACCTCTCTCGGCATACGAAATCAGTTACTTTAGAGGACCAGACCGTGGTCGTGGTTGAACAAGTTTTCGACGTTCAAGCCATCATCAACAATGAGAGTCTTTTGGCTTACGCCGGGGTGGCCCCATGCCGAAACCCTGATTTTGAGAACAGGGTTAACATGACTCCTATGTGGCGGGATCCTTGCTGGAGGGTTCACCAAGATTTTGCTTTTGCCCATGAGTGCCCTGCTTGCCGATTTGGGGAACAATGCCCGGATCCGGGCTTGACTGGTCTTTTTCATACTTAATCAACTGAAATTCCTTACCTGTTAGTTTATCCGATCATATCTGACTGACTGTTACTTTTGCCCGCAGATCCTACTGATACCATGCCTCCCAAGAATATTAACGCTTTGAGATTGGCCACGAAGCAGCGGGAGGCTGAGGCAAAGCAGCAGAGGTAGGCTGAAATGCAGAAGGCCGAGGCCCCCGGGAGAAAACTGCCGATCACGGATCTTCTGGAGAAGTAAAAAAAGGTTGTTGCAGTTGTGCCGACGACCGGCGAGCTTCCTCTACGGCCCCGCGGGAGCGGACGGGGAAAAGATTTGACGGGCTCGGGGTCTCCCACTCTCTCTCACGATGCAGGCAAAACAGTGCACGAGGCTACGAAGAAAAGGGGGCCGAGTCCGATCGCTGACCCCTTGCCTCCAAAAAATAAACAGCCCCGTCTGGAGTCTCCTTCTCGCGGTTTTACCGTATCTTCCCCCGCCAAAGGGACCTTATGCTCGGAGCGCTTCCCCGTCGAATTAATTGAAGACAAGGACCGAGCTAAGGAGTTTGGGAAGAAGGTAGCTGAGGCCCCTGAGGTATATGGGGTTGATCTCCATAGCCGCCGCGGCTTCAATTCTTATGTTGGCGATGGGCTTCTGCACCGTATGAACTTCCCGGACTATCAACAGAAGGTGCTGTCCAAGACCAACTTCCTGACCACCCTGGGTCACGCGGGCTTGGCTATGGCTGAGGTTAGTGTCTCATTTTCCTTGTCTAAACCGACGTGCTCTTTCTTTTTATATCTCGATCCTTTGGCCCTCTGATTCCTCCTCCCGCTTTTAATATAATCTCCATATGCTCCTTTATTTAAACAGGTTAGCAATGACCTGCTATATATGCGGTCTCAGTATGAAGCCGAAGTTGCTTTGGCCGCAGCGAGGGGGAAGAAATTGGCGGAGGCAAAGGATGAGATTGCCCGCTTGTCCAAGGTCCTGGAGGGCTCGGGAGAGGAGCTTAAAAATAAAGATGCCGAGTTGATGACTGCGGTCAAGGAGAACTCTAAATTGAGCAACGATCTCGACGCAGCTCGCGAGGCCAAAGACCGAGCTGAGGCTGAAAAAGCAACTGTTGAGTCTGAGAAACAACGACTCGAAGCTCGCCTGACCGAGGCTGACAAGCGGTTGGAGGAGGAGAGGGAGAAGAACAGGAGCTTATCTGAAAAGGTTGATGAACTAGATGGCAAGGTTTTGGATGCCATGCGGTTTGAGAAAGACCGGGAACTTGTTCTGAAAGAAGAGCGAGGGAAAGCCGTGGCCAAGTTCGAGGCGTCTGATGCTTATAGAGAGAAGGTGGAGGAGGCAAGCATAGAGCAATACAACTCAGATCTCCATACAGTAGGTCGTAACCTGGCAGCTACGGGCAAATACACTGCGCAAGAGATTGCGATTCTTTGCTCCATTACGGCCTCAGACCCTCAATGCTTTGCTGGCCATACTCTAGTGCCCTTTACCACGGATCAACTCTCCGAGTTTCCCGAGTCTGTCAGATCAACTCTCCCTCCCGTCGCTCCGGTCACTGTCCAAGATCTTCTTTCCGCTATTGATGGATTCAGATATTCTGCCGCGGGAACCTTGCCTCTGGTCGCAGCTTTGGAGAGAACATTTGGCCCCGGCGACCCGTACATTGATGGTATGGTTCTTCCTTACTCTCCTTATGCCTCCGCTCTTGCTGATGCTTCTCAGGATCAATCTGGATCTGTACCTGACACTCATGCCTCTGCCTCTGTTCCAGAGATGGAGAATGCTCCTCCCCCGGCTTCTTGAAGATCAGACCGGGTTGCATCCTGGGGAATTTTTGTAATAGTGTAGGTCCGGACATTTTTGAACAAGTGATTTTTGGTTTGTATATGTATATTTGTTTTCAGTTTTGCTATTGATTTCCTCTCTTGCGTGCTCTTTTGCTATCACTCTTTTGTTTACATAGCTTAGAAGGTTTGTTCTCGTTTGAACTATCTTTTTTTTCGCGCACGCGATTTAGCTCGAGGGCGTATGGCCGCGCCTTCTTAGGTCTTAGGAATTTCACAAGGAAATAATCCCACCAAGGACTTCATTCTCCCACTTTAGTCTAGCTCAAGGGCGTAAGACATGGGCCCTGCGGTCTAGCTCGAGGGCGTATGACCGCGCATCTTGGTTCTTCGTAATTTCACAAGGAAATAATCCCACCAAGGAATTCATTCTCCCACTTTAGTCTAGCTCAAAGGCGTAAGACATGGGCCCTGCGGTCTAGCTCGAGGGCGTATGACCGCGCATCTTGGGTCTTAGGAATTTCACAAGGAAATAATCCCACCAAGGAATTCATTCTCCCACTTTAGTCTAGCTCAAGGGCGTAAGACATGGGCCCTGCGGTCTAGCTCGAGGGCATATGACCGCGCATCGTTCGTAGACTTGCAAACGGCATCCGCATCGCGGGCATGCGGTCTGGCTCGAGGGCACATGACCGCGCTTTGAGAACGAACATACTTGAGCAATTTCAGAGAACGATAGCAGTATTATTTACTTTACTCGAACAGATTACATTGCCATTTTGTTACAATACATGAGTAATTCCACAATTTCTAACTGCCATTGATTGCAAAAAGATTTCAAGATCTACAATTCTGTCTTCTAAGGGTAATACTTTTTCAGATGATCACTATGCCAGGCGTTTTTCAAGTCTTTTCCTTCTGCCGTTAGAAGCCTGTAGGTTCCCTCTTTGATCACGCGGGCAATCTGATAAGGGCCTTCCCAGTTGGGCGAAAGCTTGTTGTATCCGGGCTGCCTCCCTGTGACTTCAACTTTCCTCAGAACCCAGTCTCCTACGGCAAACGATTTCTTGTTCACCCTTTTGTCATGATGGACTTTGGCCTTCTGCTTATAATTGACCATTTTTGCTCGTGCTTCCAACCGTTTTTCTTCGGTAGAGTCTAAGTCTTTTCTGCGGGCTCTCTCATTCTCTGTTTCATTAAATTGGGCGACCCTATAGGTGGGCAAGGCTACTTCCACAGGTGCGACCGCCTCTGATCCATATGTCAGGGAAAAAGGGGTTTCTCCCGTTGAGTTCCTTGTCGTGGTTCGGACAACCCATAGAGCAGTACTGAGCTCTTCCATCCAGCGACCACTCCTTCCCTTCAAACTTTTGTGCAAAGCGGTCATTATCAACTTGTTCACGGCCTCGGCCTGTCCATTTCCCTGCGGTCTTGCGACTGAGGATTGTCGATGTTCCACGTTGAGTCTCTTGCACTCCGCCGTGAACTTGCTTTGAAATTGGGGTCCGTGATCGGAGACAATGGCCCGCGGTAGACCAAACCGACAGAAGATGTGATCATGGACGAACTTGATGATACTTGCTTCCGTAGTACTAGTCAGTGCTTTTGCCTCAACCCATTTTGTGAAATAGTCCACTGCGACCACTATCATTTGCGCTCCCCCGGGTGCTTTGGGATATGGCCCAATCAGATCAATCCCCCACATATCAAATGGCCAAGTTGGGACTACCAAACTCTGCTCGGTGGACGGCTGTCTTGGTATGTTGGCGAACCTCTGGCACTGGTCGCATTTGCGGACGTAGTCTTCTGCATCTCTTTTCATTGTTGGCCAATAATACCCGAGGAATCTGATTTTGTCGGATAGTGTCCGGGCTCCGGGATGCCCTCCGCACACGCCTTCGTGAACTTCGTATAACAGGTTGGTGACTGTTTCGGACCTGACACACCTCAGCAGTGGTTTGGTAAAGGATATCCGATAAAGTACGCCATCAATAATCGTGTATCTAGCGGCCTGTTTCATCAAGACTCTTGCCCGGTCAGGGTCGTTGGGGAGGGTTTGCCGCTCGATATATTCCCTGATCTCGTCAACCCAATCTTTTTCCGAATCTCCAATCTGGTGGATTTCTATCCTGTCAATGGCTGGGCGCTCTGTGAACTCTATCCAGCAGTCCACACTAAGCTTGGCAATGTCCTCGTTTGTGATCCTGGAAAGCAAGTCCGCCTCGGAATTTTCAGCCCGGTTAACTTGGTTCAGCTCATGGTATTCGAATTCTTTTAACAAGTTTGTCGCGAGCTCCTTGTATTTGACCAAAACCGGGTGATTTGTTTCGTATTCCCCTTTCACCTGGTTTATTACGAGTTGTGAATCGCTCTTCACGACCAGCTTCGAAACTTTCATGTCTCGGGCTAATTCCAAACCCGCTATCAATGCCTCGTATTCGGCCTGATTGTTTGAGACCGCGAACTTAAATCTCAAGGCTCGCTTGAACCTTTGACCCTCCGGGGCGGTCAAGAGAATTCCGGCGCCGCTGATAGTCTTTCCCGCGGATCCATCCACACTTAACGACCAGCAATTTTCCGGTCTCTCCCCTGCAACTATTACCTTCTCGCCTCTCTTTTTCTTTGTTTTTGCGGGTTGGGTTTTGTCCGGCTCGCTCTCCTTTGATTCAAATGTGGTCTCTGCCACAAAGTCCGCCAGTGCCTGTGCCTTGATGGTCTTCCGCGGGGAGTAGGTAATCTGGAACTCAGTCAGCTCTATGGACCACGATAGCATTCTCCCCGAGGATTCGGGCTTATGGAGTATCTTCTTCAGCGGGGTGTCTGAATAGACCGTGATTGGGTGGGCGATGAAGTATGCCCGTAACTTCCGAGCGGCCACGAGCAAGGCGAAGGCTAGCTTTTCAATGTTCAGATAGCGGCTCTCCACAGCAGATAGTGCCTTGGAGACATAATACACGGGTTTCTGAAGGTTGCCCTATTCCCTTACCAAAACCGCGGCCACTGCGTGATCGGTTGCGGCCAAGAAAACATAGAGTTCCTCCCCAAACACTGGGCTGCTCAATAGCGGCGGTTTTCCCAGGTAAGCTTTTATTTGCTCAAAAGCGCTCCGGCAGTCCTCGTTCCACTCAAAGCCCTTCTCTCCTCCTCCTTTTAAAGTTTTGAAGAAGGGCAGGCACTTTTCGGCTGACTTGGCAATGAATCTTCCCAAAGCCGTAATACGGCCATTAAGCTTCTGCACCTCCTTAACGCATCTGGGGGGCTGCATGCTCATCAATGCCACTATTTTCTCGGGGTTTGCTTCGATCCCTCTTTGGTTCACCATGAAACCCAAAAATTTTCCTGCCTTTACTCCGAAAGCGCACTTGGAGGGATTAAGCTTCATGTTATTTTCCCGGAGGTTGGTGAAGGTTTCTGCCACATCAATGTCGTGAGAGGTCTCCTTGGTCTTGATAACCATATCGTCGATGTAAGCCTCCAGGTTCCGGCCTAATTGATCATCAAAGACGATTCCTACCATCCTTTGATACGTACCGCCCGCATTCTTGAGGCCAAACGGCATGTTGTTAAACGTGTAGGTTTTGCCCGCGGCATAGAAAGCGCACGACGAGACGTCCTCCTCCTTCATTTTGATTTGATGGTAGCCCGAGTACGCATCTATAAAGCTCAACACCCTGTGCCCGGCAATAGAGTCTACTAATTGATCGATCCGGGGAAGAGGGTAACAATCCTTAGGGCAGGCCTTGTTCAAATCGGTGAAATCCACGCACATCCTCCACTTTCCATTTGCTTTGGTTACCATGACGACGTTGGCTAACCACCTCGGATATTTGATCGAGCTTATGATTCCTGCTTTCAGCAGCTTATCCACCTCGATTTTGATCGCCGCTTTCTTCTCCGGTGAAAAGTACCTTTCTTTTTGGAGGACCCGGGTAAATGTGGGATCGACATTCAGTTCATGCTCGATGACCTCTCTACTTATCCCCTTCATATCCTCGACGGTCCAGGCAAATACATCCAAGCTTTTTCGTAGCAGCTCGATCAGAATCTTCCTTTCTTCTGCGGGGATTTCCATCCCGACCTTCACCGTTTGTTCGGGATGAGCGGGGTTTATGACTACATCCTCCAGAGCATCGTTGGGGCGGATGTCCCTTATTTCTCTGTCGTGCAGCGAATCAATCACGATGTCTATGTGCTCGGTCTCTGCTGCAATACGACGGGCTTTCCTACTCCGCTTAAATTCAGCCCGTGTTGAGTGAAATGACAAAGTTCCAATCATGGCCGCGTCCTCGGTCCCACTGCTGCTGGCTTTGATCTTTTTTGCTTCCCTCGGGCTAACCAATCTTGACCTCATCGCGCTCTCCCTCTTTTTCCTCTCTATTACTTTGAGGAAAAGCTCGGGCTTGTTTTCGATGCATGCTATCCCTGCAGGGGTGCTGAACTTGACCTTCTGATGGGGGATCGATGCAACGATTCCAAAGGCAGCCTGAGCAGTCACTCCCAAGATTGCGTTGTATTGGGATTTCAGATCGATCACCATGAACGTGACACGGGCTGTTTTCTCGAACGGTCTCTCTCCAATGGTCACTTCGAAGTCAATGGTCCCTTTTGCGTAGACCGTATGATTCGTGAATCCTTCCAACAAGCCCGCATATGGGGTTAAGTGCGCCTCGGACATCCCCATTTCTTCCAAACAATGGAAGTAAAGTATGTCCCGTGAGGCCCCGGTATCAATGAGGACCCTCCCAATATCCGCTCTACCAATAGCCATCTTGATTGTCAAAGGCTGCGTTGAATGGAAGAGGGTGGAGGCCAGCTCGCTCCTCTTGAACCCGATCATTTCCTCTTGCTCGGGTGGGTAGGCAGGTATCAGGAACACCTTTTCCAATTTCTTGATCTGAATAGAGAGCTGGGTGTTGCTCGGGGCTTCTTCCCCGATATACTGGATGTCGTAGCGTTTTTCCCCGTCGACATCGTTATCCCTAACATATTGGACATGTCCCCGTGGGGCTCCTCCTTTATTGCTGGGTCCCTCGATCCATTTTTTCAATTCTCCGGCCTCGACTTTCTGTTGTATTATCTTTTTCATCTGAAAACACTCATCCGTGTTATGCCCGTGGCTTTCATGGTAGCCGCACCACTTCTTTTTGTTCGCCTCATAAGGCTTTCTTTCAAGGGGTGGGGGAGGAGGCAGGGCTTCTGCCCGCATGATCTCAGTCGTTGGGGTTATCAGAGGAGTGAAAGTGCTGTCAGCTCTTTTGAAATTAGTCGTCCCCCTCGGTCTGCCTCTATTTTGGGTGCCACTACCCCCCGAATAGCCCGCGTGGTACCTTGAGTCATGAACGGGCTCGAGCCTATCCCTTACGCTCCTGCGGGCATCATCCATGAACGAGGGCTCTACTCCGGCCATGGCAATGGCTCGATTGTACATTTCCTCCGTTCCCTCTGGCTTTCGACAAGCAAACTCTTGCCTCAAGGTATAGGATGTTAATCCTCCCAAGAAGCACAGCTCGATGTCATTCCTCGTTAGGTCCACGATTTGTTCGGTCATTTTTCGAAATCGAGTAATATACGCTTTCGTACTTTCCCCGGGATATTGCTTCACACCGCATAGGTCCGATTTTGGTCTTGCGACCTCCCCCGCGCCCGCGAACGAATTCAGGAACGACGTCCGTAGTTGCTCGTAGATGCAAATGGAGCGAGGTTTATGGGCCAACAGCCACCCCAGCGCCTTCCCTTTGAAGGTGGATGCTAGAGCTTTGCATTTTACGGCCTCATCTGTTGAGAATAGAGCCATCTGCCCTTCAAACCGCCCAACATGGCTTTTTGAGTTAGACGAGCCGTCATAGGCGTCCAGCGTGGGGACTTTTCCTCGCTGGATTGGTGAATCAGCTATCCATGAGGCAAAAGCATCTATGGGTCCAATGCACTTTGCCACACTTTGCTTAGACTCCCATAGGTCCCTGATCATTCCCTGGACCTTGTAGTCAGTCTCTCCCCCGGTTTTCACCTTCTTCGTCTTCCCCGCAAATTGCTCTCCGGTTCTAACAGTTGCTTTTCCCTTGTAGTGGCCTTTGGACTTTATAGGCTGTGACTCCCCTTCTTCACTCATTCTCCCTTCCTCTCCTTCTTCATCGTCGTCGTCCACAACGATCGTTCTCTTCTTCTTTCCCTCCACCCTGCTGGCTCCGATTTTAGAACCATGGGTTTTCGATCTTTCAAGAGGGATTCCCGTGTCAGCCTCTGCATTGAATAGCTCTTCTAGGGTCAGGTTTAACTGAAGCCCCTCCGCCACTAGATCCTGCCTGTCTTTCAGGAGCTGGATTTTCTTTTGAATCTGCTCAGGGGTGAGGGGAGTGACGGGGATTTTCTGTGCCTTGCGTGCTTTTGAGGTTTCGATATGATCTCTCAGATCTGCCTCTCTTCTTGCTCTCTGAGAGGGAGTGCCCGAGTTGCCACTAGGCGCCTTGTCTCCCAATTTGGCAAAGATGGATCCTTGAGGCGCTTGTTTCGAAGGGCTAGCATTTGGGTTCAAGATTTCTTTCCCAGTCATTGCAAATCTATGGAATATCGAGGGTCAGCAGGACGGTTGAATGTATTTTTAGAACCGTAAAAACGAAAGAATGGCTTTGAACGATGGAAACTCAAGATAAGATGACTGAAACTTGAACTGACAACTTGCAATAAAGAGTATTGAGTCAGACTAGGCTGGGAATTCGAAAGAACTCAGAAGATTGCGCTAGGATGATTTTCGTTTCCCGGCAATGGAACCACTGATGACGCCCTAGATTTCTGGGGTCACGGAGATAGAACTCCAACTTTGTTGTCTCTTGATCCTAATCACAACACAAACAGGAACACCGTTAAGACCAAGGCCGGGTTGGAATCCGGCTTAGGCCCTCGGGTGTAAGAGTAAGATCTCTGAGGAAAACCTAAGAAGAAGGCTCAATGAAGACCTTGTGTGTGTGGAATGGATAGAGCACGTACCTTCCTCATGGGAGTGAAAAAAAGTATATATATGACCAAAGGAAAGAAACCTGCACAAGGTACTAACCACCCTGGTACTGGGGGGACACGTGGCGAGTCCCCAGTGGATCGGTCAGGAGAGTGGCTGGGAAGGTGGCGTGTCTGTCAGGGAAGCATGGTTCCATCACCAACCGTTATGGTATGTCAGGTACGGATAGGTGACGCCTCGCGTACGTTTGTGCCAGCTGGGCACCACGGGCTCCTCAGGATGGCGGGAGGCAGAGTCATCTCAGGCATATATATCAGGGAGATCGATCCCCTCGGGCTTATTAGCCCGCGTTCCTTGCCGGTTCGGCCTCCAGAGTTCAGGTCCGGTTCGGGCGCGTTAGGTCGCATTAATCTAGACCGGCGAGCATCCGGCCCAGAAGGCTCGGTCTCATCATGTACCAATCTCACTCATTGTCAAGAGGAATTTAATTTATCAATGGTTTAAAGATCACACAACTATGAAATCACAAAACCGTGAAATCAATTTGTCTATGTTTTTTTTAAGGTTACGTGACAACAAATTTTATCGTTATAACTAAAAACTGAGAAATTGAATCATCGATTGTGAAAAATTGAGAGATGATTTTATTTGTTTTCATACTCAATTATGAACATATAAGAAATAAATGTCTTAATTTTTCTTTTTATTGTAATTTAAACATCTAAGAAATTGAGTAACAATTATAATAAATGATTTCTCAACTGTTTAAAGTATATATAACATCAAGCAATTGTGAAAATCACACAACTGTGAAATTACACAACTGTGAAAACATACAACTGTGTAAGCATATTACTGTGAAATCAATTGAGAAATGATTTTACAAGTGAAAAATGAAAAAAATGACATAACTGTGAAATCACACAAATGTGAAATCAATTGAGAAATGATTTTACAAGTAAAAAATAAAAACATGACACAACTGTGAAATCAGTTAGGAAATGATTAACAAAGAAAAAATGACACAACTATGAAATCAGTTGGGAAATGATTTACAAGTGAAAAATGAAAAAAATGACAATTGTGAAATCACACAACTGTGAAATTAGTTGAGAACGAATAATGTTTTTCTCAAAATTTTACAAGTGAAAAATGATTTTTTTATTTAAAAAATTTAAATTATGTGTTGAGTGTACTTATTTGATTCGTTTTGACGATACGATTAAAACAGTGGTTTCAAATCATTTTTTCGTTTTTTAGATTTTGAGATATTGCATTTTAAAAATTTGGGTGGAAAAGAAAAAGGAAGAGAGAGAAAGAGGGAGAGAGAAAGAGAGAAAAAACGTTCACAGAATATGCGCTTAATGCTGGGTAACCTTCCGCACGCGTGAAAGAGAGAGGGAGGGGCAATCTGGTCCAACGAAATTCTAGGGACTTTTTGACGAGTTTCCAAATTACCTGTCTTTATTGGTCGTTTTCATTAGGCTGGAGGACTTATTGTTCAAAGCCTCTAACAAATAAGGGCCTAAAGTTTGGGGGTTATTCGTAGAAAGGGATCCAATGTTTCAAAACTCGCAAATCAGGGTCTAAAAGTGACAAATGTTAGCAAATAGGGGCTTTTTGGTGGAAATTTTACATCTTTGGTTACTTACTGAGCACATGCAACATATGTTTGGGCATTTTGGTCATTTCACTCTCATTTTTATAGTTTGACTGCTAATTATAACCCTCCCAATTTCAACTTCAAAAAAGCCTTTTGACAATATATTATTTTCAAACCAACCCCAACACCACCATTACCACACCACCATCACCAACAAACAGTTCAACCTTATAAAAACAATCCAAACTATTTCATAGCAGAAATCACACAATCAAATTACAACCTAAATAAATCAAAAAAATCCTCGAATATAACAAACCCCAACCTCGACTTCCACCATGCGTCCATGTCCTGTCTCTCCCTCCTTTCCCCCCTGCCTCCTCTCCCTCCATTAACCTCATTAATCCATGTTTATCGCTTCTTGTTTGCTCAATTAGGTCCTTTGCTTCTTTATCTTCCCCCAATAGCTTTCCCAGTGGGTGATTGTCAGTCCCGAATATGCCGGTGTTCCCCTAGAAGCTTAAGTCATATGCACCGATTTGCCCCTGCCTCGGCCAATATCACTGTCATCTGACAAAATAAAGAAAATCTGGTCTTTCAATCGATCATGGACCTGGAGGCTGCTGTGACAGAGTAAACGGGGTAGGTCCACAACCAAGGCCACGGCCACGACCTAATGGGGAAGGATAATCGGGTCTAGTGTTAGTGTTGCGGGGAATGGTAGGGGTAAAGAAGTGGGATTGAGAAAATCAGAGCCCCGGCCGCGGCCTCTCCCCCCACTGTCCCAGAGAAGGTGGAGAAAGGGAAGAGAAGGGTTTGCTTGGTGATATTTCCACTTGGATTTGAAAGCTTTGTGAAGCTTGGTCTCATTGTTGATAATAGGTGTGGTGATACGTGTTTGACTTGGAACAAAATCAGTTCAGCCCATTCAATTTTAAAAACTTCATTTAACCCCTCAAGGAGTAGCATTAGTTTCAAATTAACCTCAGTTAAGTTGTTGTGCTTAGCGCATGCTGACTTAACTGAAAATTTCATTAATTCCGTCAAAAGGCCCCCATTTGTTAATATTTGTAACGGATTTGCCAATTTTGAAACATCAGACCTCTTTCTACGAACGACCACCAAACTTTAGGCCCTTATTTGTAATTCATTATCCCTATTATTTTTTATCATGTGTTTACTTTCATCAAGCCCATTCATAAATCAATTTAACCATTAATCATCTTTCAACCCACACTACAAACATAAGAAAAACTAGTCCTTGAGACACCCCCAACTATGAAAACAAAAGACACCATTGAATACCTCCGGTAGGATGTCATCAAACTAAGAATGAAATCCCAAAGCTGCCTCACAACCGGGAAATGCATCAAAAGATGATGTACACTTTCTACATCCCTATTATACATAAAGCACCAATTCACATAAATCTTCTTACGAATTCGCAGGTTATCACCTGTGAGAATAGCTGCATTTGTGGCCTCCCAAACAAAAAAGGCCACTCTAACTGGGGCCTTTGATTTCCAAACTGTTTTCCGAGGAAAAATAGGCCTATTGTTGTTTGTCAAAATATGATAGAACGACTTAACAGAAAAGCAACTGCCTTTAACCCCCTTCCAAATGACTTTGTCCTCTCTATCAACAAAAATCTTTTGTGAATACAGATTATCAAAAAGAGTCGAAAGAGAATCTAAATCCCAGTCTTGAAGGTGCCTTCTCAAAAGTGGAGTCCAAGTGATTGTACCTTCGTGAACATGCACAACAGAACTAACCAACTCATCCTTATTGGAAGCAATACTATAATGATCTGGGAAAGCTCTCCTCAACTCTAAGTCGCCACACCACTTATCCTTCCAAAATTTGACCCGAGAGCCATTACCTATTTCAAAAAGAATATTTTGTTGAAATAAATCCCAACCACTACGAATCCCAGTCCAAACCCTAAACCCCTCCAAATTAACAAGAAAAGGAAGAAGAAGCACTGTATCAGATCTGTTTCATAGTCAGATGCCCAATTTTATAGAGGTACGTGTTACATCCAAACTTCAATAGAGCATGAAAAAGAACTAAAATGAATGAAAGATTTACACTGATTCATTTAATGAATTATTACGTTCAATACACCTTATTCACACTGTTTTGTGGCTGAACTAGCCAGGGGAATAGTTGCTACGTTCAAGACATCTTATTCACACCTTTTATAGCTGGCATGTGACAATACAATAGTTGTCGCGTTTACATTTGAGCTGCAGATTTCATAGATTTTGAAGAAAAAAATCCACAACAATTTTCATTCAATAATAATGACTTTCCAGAAACTGCTTAATCATTTGAGCAGAAAATGGGTTTGTCATGATAGTTGGATACATATATACATAAAAACCGGATATGTAACCCTGATTCAAAAAACAGCTAAAAAATAAAATTGAAATACATAAACAAGGAGATACATAAGCCCAACATTTTGACTGAAAAATCCATAAATACCAAAACAAAAAAGGCGATATCTTTAACGAATACAATAGTAGTACACAAACCCGGATGGAATCAAGCATTAACTTGAAGATTCATAATGCGGCACATACTAATTACAGATAAAAGGCTGAGTTGAATACATACCTTTTCACAGTAAGAACGAAATCGAACAAAAGCGCTCAATACTTCTTCCTCTTCCTTCAAACCTCAAACAGAAATTGCAGTGAGATCATTCGGAAATCAGTAATAATAAAATTCGAAATCAGAAGCCCGGCCAACAAAAACAAATAAGCCCTAAATTCTGACAATCTGGTAAATGTAAGAACTAAGCATCCGAAATGAGCAATAACAATTACTCCCTCCATCTCAGTTTAGGGTTCTTAGTTAGTTTGAATTTGCACGCTTATTAAGAAATCAAGGCAAAATTGAGTCAAGAATATAGTGGGTGGAGGATATAATTGACCATTCATAAAGAAGTTGCCCTTAATTTAGATCAAATTTCTAATACTTCCAAAAAGCACAAGCGACCCAACATAATGAAACGAAATCAAAATAATGTGCAATCAGTAGGAGGAGAAGAGTACCTCTATGATCGCCGGTTTAACTTCGATCGTCGGGGATGTGGGCTTTGCCGGATAGGTGAAACGCACAATCCAATTTGGGTCGATAACTCGTTTGCAGTGTAAGCTGTTTGGCTCACCGGTTTGGACCGAACTAAACTAAACTAATCGGTTCTTTCGAGAACCGTTCGATTCGGTCTTCAAAATTGGCAAAAATATGGTTCGGCTCGGTTTGAGGCATCATCTCTCCGGGACAAATCATAGCAAACCAAGCCACGGTTTAAAACCGGCAATTCCGTCAGACCGCATATATTTACCATAGATTTGTATGTTGAGTAATACTCACCTTTGAATCAAACTATTGCCATTTTGTTCGAATCGGTTTGAACTTTTTCATGCTGCTCAACCCATTTGCAAGAGGCGCACTTCTTGAATATCAGTTATTGATTTCCCTCAAACCTTCCTTCTATATCTGATTTGTAACTCCTTCACCATCAATGTCATCCGAGGGAGATCAGTTATTGACCTCTTTACCCCCATTTTTAGCTATAAAAGACCACCCCCCAGCTCATTTGAAAGGACGAAGACTTCTATACCAAAACTCTACATAATTGACACCAATTCCACACCACAATCTCACTAGCCTAAAACGTTAGACATTTGAAGGCATCCCGTTTCCCTCAAAGTCTAGGTATAATATTCTCTTCTCTAACTCTTTTTATACTTATCTCATCTTCCTCTTCATCTATATTTTTTTTTTATCTTAAATCTTGATGTATGTAATCCCCATAAAATGAGTTACGGCCTAAACAGCTACTTTACGTATTGAAGTTAGTCAACGGTCATTTCCTTACATTCTATAATTCCCTTTTATTCCCCTTTTTTGTTAGTATAATTGTTAGTTTAAAAATAACATTTACATTAGAATACACTTAATTTGCAAGACCGACCATAAGGCCGGGTGGAGCGGGTGTCTAACACCTTCCCGTTTTGTAATCTAACCCCGAACTATTCTCTCTTAAATATCTGGCTAATTTACTTTAAAAATAATAAACACAAGGTTTTTCTTATGTCCCTGTAAAAACATAGGTGGGAACTTTTAAAGGAAATAAAACCAATTAGACATCATAGGAATTTAATGGCTTAGACTAGTTGCATTTTTTCTCAGGCGTCTATACCATCCAAATCGATTATATATATATATATATATATATATATATATATATGTTGAATCTCACACTAAATTCATACTCATACTAAAAAATATTACATTAATAACTGTTAATAAAATTTAATTAAAATCAACGGGAATCACAATCAACCACATCCTTCGCGGGTCTTTTGTCAACACAACTAGAAACATCGGCTTTGTAACGACCATATTTCATGGCTAACCTCTTTTATCTTCCCAAATACTCAATTTGATCCCATTTTTCTCAGAGCTCGTCACTGACCCACCTTGATGCTTATTTTACTAATTCATCCAATTGAGCTTGTAAACAGTATATCGAGTTTAACTTTTTCGCCAATAAAGATAACATCGGCTTTTATGGGACTTCAAATTCGCTGTACCATTTCACGTGCCACAAGTGATCTAATGGCTCACAGTTATTCAGATGAGTATTATCGTAATATTATGCAAACATGTGAACGGTTGGACTGCAAGTGGTACATGGAGTGAAACACAAAAGTGGTATAGGAGATCTCGAGTTATCGACTCCTTTTATGGTGGAAGATATATATGGTATGATGGTTTTAATAGAAAAAGTTTATGATCCACGCGCTTTTAAAAATAATGTGGATAAATACAAAGTTTTCCTAGTTTTTGGTATTATATGTTTTAGTTTAGCCCTTCATATTTATGAAAAGAAGTTAAAGGTCAATAGTTTTATAATTCACACTTTCATCCCCTAATATTTCCATATCAACAAACTTCATCAACGTTCAAGTCTAACTCGTCATTTTAACGAGTTGTCATGCAACATAGGAAGGTTCTAATGGATATTTGGACGGAAGATGTACGAAACGACGACATGACACAAAAGTAGCGAGGTCAGTAATTAAAACAAAAAACGAGACAATGATCAAAACGTAAAAAGCCATTGAGGGAGTGACCAAACGAGTAGTTTTAGTATTTAAACCCATCATTAAACTAACCAAAGGCGTTTCAAGCATATTAATCCTTTACAAGGACCTTAAAAAAATAAACAAGGTTTTATTTACTTCTTAAGAATTAATACTCCTATATAAAGGACCTTACAAGAATAAATAAAAAAAATAAAAAAATAGGGTATCCATTTTACCCAACTCATAGCTTTCTTGTATGTATGAATATGATGAAGAAATAAGCGAAACAAATAGTGAAAGAGGTGATCCATATCGTATGGTGGTGTGGCTATTATTATGGAAGACAAGCCAAATTGGAAACGATTCACAGCACACCAATCGGCAGGATCACTTCATTCAAATATAAACTCTCTTGATGATGGCTGTCTCATGCACATCTTCAGTTTCTTATCCCCAATTCCAGGTATTTCAATTACTATACAATACGTACATAATTACTAATTTTGGAATACTAATTCTGGATTGTGTTCATGTTAGAGTCGTTTGAAATTTGAATTCACTTGTATAAGAATCCGATTAGCTCATTCAATTGATTTTCTACTTTTAATTGTTGTCAGACTGGTCAAGTTCTAAAACCCTAATTTTATTTGCTACTGGAGGCGGTCTGATTGGGGAGTTTTAAAAATTGTTTTATGATTCTGTATAAAGTTTTGTGTTTTATGTCCTTAGTGTTGACTGAATCTGTTTATCTAATTTGTTTGGTCTGTGTTATTGGTCTGATAATCAACATCCTACAACAAATTGAAGACCCATCTTTGTGAAACTTTCAATTTTTATCTTGCTTCTTTTCAAGGGATTAACTTTAGTCAGTAAACGTTTACGGATTCACTTATTTTGTTATTGCGATTGGAGTGAAATTTGGTTTGAACATTCTTTATTAGTTAAGGAATAAGGGTTTAATGGCATGAGTTAAATCTTAAAAATGATATGTGTTTACTGCATTATGAAAATAATGAGAAAGATGATAGCTTACTGCCCATAAAATATTGTACTCCGTCCGTCTCAAAATAAATGTCCAAAAAATTTCAACAAAGAGCAACAAGAACAAATTTGAAATTTTTCGGACATTTATTTTGTGACGGAGGGAGTATTCCAGTTTTACACTTGTGGAAAAGTCTTGAGGAGTTCATGTCGGGCCACTAAGGATCATGAAAGTGAGATGCTATCAATCACAACATTCAAACATCATAAAGCTCCTAAATTTCTACTTCATCTAAGTTGATGTCTAGAAGGAGATGTTACCAAGTTCCTGCACTGTGTTTGATGTACTTTCATAACCAAAAGGAATGCGATTGTTGTTTTACTATGTAAACTTGTAAGTTCATGCAATTATTTAACTTTTAGCTACATAGTTGACCACTATATTACAGACCAGGCGAGTTGAATCGTATTGAGAAGGTAAACATTCTGCCCACCATCCTACACAGACTAACATACAAAAGAGTTTATGCAGCCCACCCCAGGAAGTTTTGAGGAGGTATTATGAGTCAAGTTTCTATGTATGAATAATGTAAAGTAGTGTTCATGGTTGTGGTATTATTATCATTGTGAAAGTATTTATAGATGAGGTTTTTGGAGGGAAAGGCACTGAGGGTATGTTGGCCTCTTGCATAGCATGAACTAGTTAATGGGGAACCTCCATGGCCAGGCGTAATTTTTCAGTTATATCCATCTTATGAGACATCCATCTTGCTCAATGTTTTTGTTTATTACTGGCTAACTATCTTGAAATATAGCATTTGTTCGTAGGTATACTTCAACCTCAATATCTATAGTAAGTTGAGATAAGTAAGTAGGCATTGGTATCAACAAAATAAGCATACTTAATAAGTGGGGGAAGAGTATTAATTCAGTAAATGAAATTAAGCAAATGAATATTGAGAAGGTTAGAATTGAAGTCCTAACATCCAATATAAGTGCTAGGAATATGTTATCTTCAATTTTTCTGGTGCCGCAAGTCTCCGTTATTTGTAACGGTCATGTTTTCTTATTGAAGCAAATCGGTTGATAGGGAGTGAGATGAAACTAAAACTGCGGTATCCTGTTCTGATGTCATTTCTGACTCAAATACATTAACATGATGATTACATATGGTGTCACAAATCGTTCTTGAGTTTGCAGATCGGTATAACACAGCCCTCGTTTGCCACAGATGGCTTTTCTTGGCATGCCACCCTCGTTTATGGCTTCGAGTTGATCGGGCTGTGAAAGATTTATCTCAGTCACGGGTCTTCCCAAACATCGAAGCAGCTGTCGCTGCTGCTAGGTTTGTATTTGAGGCTGAACACTTTTAGTTTGATTTGTCGGATACATACTCCCTCCGTCCTTGAAAGGCAGTCTCGTTTGGTTTAGAAGGTCAACACAAGTGAACTTTGGCCAACTATTAATGTCAGTCTAATCATCCTAATGAAACTCGAAAAAATTGTTGAATCATTAAGTGATTTATTGGTAACAAATTTTAAAATTTCACTAGGATGATTTGATTGACTTTAATATTTTGTTAAAGTTCACTTGTGTTGACCATCTGAAACCAAATGGTACTATCTTTTTGGGATGGAGGGAGTATCTTGGAGGCCCTGAAAACTGATGCAGGTTTTTTGTTCCACAGACCTGGGGACACCATTTTAATTGGAGCAGGAGGGAGCCATCATGCATCTAACATTCAAATCAAAAAGCCACTTTGCCTGGTATGTTGGTTGATTTTGTTTGGTGTATCTCTCAAGTGGAGAGGGTTGATGTTTGCTTTGTCTTTCCATTTCTGAATTAAAATAAAAACTGTCTCAAATGAGTGTTCATTTTTAATGAAATTACAAAGCTAAGTTTTGGTAATTATGATTTCCCAATAGCGCTAAACCATTTTCGCTTTATTCTTCTAATTACTGGTGACATCCTTGTTACCATTATATGCATTGTTCAAGAAGCATTAAGCCCCTATAGAGATATGTTAACAAGTAAATTTAACAGGTTTCCTTTTTAACTTATTTTTTCACGACCTTGTTATCTTATGATGCATTTGTCAAGGATCAATTACTAGCCATCGAACTGCATATACAAAAGGATAACTTAATCTCCGTCTCAAAACGAGTGTCTAATTTTTTTCCAAATTTTCTCTTGAACAAGACATTCATTTTGGGACAGAGGGAGTGCCTTTTTCCTTTTTCTAAACCAACTTTGTTCAGATTGGTGGAGGTGATGTGCCAGATGATACAACACTTAGATGCTCCCGAGGTTCAGACAGGTTGGTATCTTCCTTTTCCTTTGTCCTCTTTAACTTTATTTTTTATTTTTTATTTTTTTGAGACTCGTATTTCTACCCCAAAAATCATGCATCCTCCCATAACAGAAAAAACTTTATAATGACCAATAAAATCCACCTGATCTTTCATTTTTGATCATTTGATTTTAATCTTTCACATCTTTAAAAACTTCAATTTTTTTTACTAATGACTATTCTAAACATGGTGTAGCATTGTGGTGGCCATCTTTCTTCTCTGACGTAGTCATAACTATTTACTTATTGGTAATTTTAGAGGGTCATTCTTTATTAAAGACGCAGACAATAAATAAGGAAGTTTGTTTCCATCCCATACATCTTATGAACCTTTAGGTAATTATCATGAAAAAATTTAAAATCCCAACCTACTTCGCCTAATTTTTACTTCGGCTTTGTGGACCCATTCACAGGGGAGTACACAAGGGTGCCTTCATGGGCGCACCCATGAACTTTCCAACATTTAATGTAAAAAATATATCCCCAATTTATATCACATTATAAAGGAGTACCTATTTCGTAAATGATTTTTTCGCATCTCTCTTCGAGGATGTCACACTCACTCCTACCTTGGTACGGATTTCTTTGTTTGTCACACTCTATATTTTCTAGTTTTACAACACATCCAATGAAGTCTTCGCATCTGCTGCTTTATTTTATGTACTCCCTTTGTCCCTAAATGAATGTCCATTTTGAAGAAATTTTTGTCCCAAAATGAATGTCTTTTTTGAAAAAAACTTTCTCCCTAAATGTTTTTTTACCAAATATTTTTCACTAGTCTCTTCATACTTGCTAAACTCAATGTTTGAAAAGAAGATTACAAAAATATATATGATCTTTGCCTCTAAATTATAAAAAAAGTAGAGATTTCAGAATGTCCTTTAAAAAGAAAAATTGGACATTCATTTAGGGATAGAGGGAGTACGTAACTTCTCTTAGGGCCCAACATTCTATTCCATATAGCTGGTCTTGCGACACGTCTGAAACTTTTCTTTCAGCTGTCGTAATGGCATGTTATGTTACTATCGCATAGCACCCTGGTAGCAGTTCTCCACTTCACCAGTTCACCCAACCTGCTTATATTCTATGATTGACATATCTACCTATTTCTTCATCTTTTTGAATGTGAGAACCTAAGTATTTACCATGACTTCCCATAGGTAGCTCATGTCCATCAAGCGTAACGATTTCAGAGTGCCGACACGCCAGCTATTACTAAACTTGCATGCCATATATCAGGTCTTCGATATACTCAATCTAAAGTCCCTTGATTCTAGTTTTTCCCTACAACTCTAGTTCTGCATTGTCCCCTTCTCTTGTCTCATTAATTAATACAGCGTTATATGCATATTGTATGGGCCAAGAAGGTACTCGGTTTGCATGTCTTTAGTCAACTCATCCACCACCACAACAAACAAAAAAGGAGTCAACACAGATTCTTAGTGTAAACCTGTGATGATGCTAGGAATCTTTGGTTTACCTAGCCGTACCCTTATCCGACACTCAAACCCAAGTTGTGTCGACTCGGGTCCATTAGGGTAAACCAAAGAGTCCAAGCATCCATCACAAGTGTAAACCAAACAAATCTTGAATTGACTTGTCACACCTCCACAAGTTCTAACATTTGCCCCCGTTTCGTTGTACATATCGTTGATTATATTGATAAAGTTTAGGGTAAAAACAGAAAACCCCTGTGGTTTCTCCATTGTGCAGATAACCCCATTTGTTTTTTCCATTGTGCAGATAACCCCCTCTTCTTTTATATTAGGCATAGAAGCCCCTTATCCTTTAAAAATGCTGCATAAAACTCACTGTCATTTCTTCATTCTATGGTACACTCTTGTCATATTATAAAGATGTGTTGGCTGAAGTACAATTCCACACTCTAAAATCAAGCATTTACCACAGACTGTCAGTTTGGATGATAAGAGTTGATGTTTGCAACATTTTTTTAAACACAGGAGGTTTATGTGCCTTATATAGGACCCGAGGGGGGGTTATCCGCATGATGAAGAAACCACATGAGGATTTTCTGCATTTTACTCTAAAGTTTATATACACTCATTTCTTCTTTATGGTCCAGTTCCACCATAGTATCTCTCTTGGAGTTTTGTCACAAACTTTTTCCGAATAGATAAGAAACATGTGCAGATCTTTATCCCTAGTTCGATAGCGTTCCATGACCCATCAGTTGTCATACTCATAGCAAATGGGTAGCTGCTATTGTGGACCGTCCTGATATAAATCCAAATTAATATTCCGAAACACTAATCAGTTTCCTTGTCCTAGAGTCAGTCTCATTTCACATAACACATGAACTTTATACCACAACAGCTTGTACATACTTAAAATCTTCCGTTTTGGGTGTCCCACTCATTACATCAAAATCCAAAGAAGGAAACTATACACTCCCTCTGTCCCATCCGACTTGGGACAATTTGCCATTTTGGGCGTCCCACTCGACTTAGGACATCCAAAATTGGCATACTCACAATAATCCCCTTACTATTCCTACCACTCATTCTCTCCCCTATTTTACTTTTCATACTCACAACACCTCCTCCACTCATTCTCTTTCCTCTTATTACAGTAGTATTTCTTAATCCCCTTGTCAAGAGAGAAAATCCTAAGTTGGATGGGACGGAGGGAGTAATACTTTTTTTATTCTATATGATACTTTTTTATCCAAGTGTCCCACATGTCATACTCACAACACCTACTTACTATTTCCTACTCCAGTCAAAATTCCCACCCCACTTTTCATACAACACTTCACCCCACTATCTATATTTTACAATAACAAACCCTGTGCCCATAATATTTTTTTGAAGTATAAGCCGGGATGGAAGGAGTATATGTTTTTTCTTTCTAACCACGAGAATAAATCCTACAGTCTTTGTTTGTGTCTAGCAGAGCTATAGTACACTTGTTTTGCTGCAAATTCTATGTACTCTTCTTTTTTACTTGGAACAGTGCATTGGAGTTCCTGTCCACCTGCAAATTAGCAAATTTAACAGTGAAGGCCGAGCTAGGATGCTGCTTGCTTCACAGGAGCGGGAGGCTAATAATCGAAGACTGTATTCTACAATGCGAATCGAATCCCTTGGACCATCTCTCTCATGCAATTGTTACAACAGCCGGTGGGCCCCAGGATGCTTTCCCGTCTCCTGAAATAAAAAAGAGTGGCAATAATAATAATAATAGTGTTTCAGTTTCTCAAACTCGAATAGAAGGAGGTGCCAAGGCTGTTCTGACAAGTGGCACGCTTGCTCTGCAGCGGGTTCGGGTTATTTATGCGAAAAGTTCAGTTGTTTTCTGGTTTGATGTGGAGCAACGGTGACAGCTATACGCGTTTCTGTTGTAAAATTACTGTCTTGTCCTTTATCGCACTTGCTGCACTTTTTTTTTCCCGGTCAGTCTAGTGTAATATAGTTATTTATCTGCTGTATTTTGATTAGATGATTGTCCGGTGTATCTTTAGGTGTTGTAATGTACAGCACCTTAAGGCATAAGGTACTATATATTACTCTTTCCGTTCCATATTGAATGTCCCATTTGACTTGTCAATTAAATGACGCATTTGACTTGTCAATGTTTTTAACGAGGTTTACTTGTGCATTACTCTGGTAAAATTGCAATAATATTGTTTCCTTATTTTGGTGGTTGTTTTGGTTCTTTTTTCCCCTATGGATCTGGTTTGGTCTTGCCTCTTTCGTTCGTTGGCGTCTTTTTGGCTGTCATATTTTAATCACACATTGAAGATCAGCAGCTAATTCCCGGAGTTTTGATTGGTATTTATCAGCTGAATGTCGTTTTTCCACTCTTTCGGAGATCTCATCTTCTTTGTATTTGTTCTTGGTTTAGATAATAATTAGACGGAGGGATAAGCAATTTGGATATTCATTTGGGGACGGAGAGAGTGATAACTCTGGCTGCATGTGCACAGCAGCATCAATCAGAGTAATAGATATATCATATTTGTCAACTACGTGCTTGCAAATCGCAATAGAAGTCAGTTTAATTATACCTCATAAAGAATGTTATTACGTAACCGTACTTTAGTGCTAGGAGATTTGCATACCCTTCGAGAGTAATAGAGTGGACTAAAAAAGTTTTGGGGGAGAGGGTATAATTAGATTACTTAAAAGGGACGTTTGAACTACATACAACTTCCACGCCTCCTTAAAGAAGGCATCGTTTGAACCACACTAGTCAAGGAGGCGTGGACAGCAGTACGTGGTTCAAACGACCCCTTAAAGTAATCTAATCATACCTTCGACCCAAAACTTTCTTAATCCACCCTATTACTCTCCAAGGCCCATGCAAATCTCCTAGCATTACAATACATTTACCATAATAATTTTCTCTATGTATTTAGTGATCCCTCAAATAAACCATCTAAAGCATCAACGGCGTTACCAAATCGAACCTTCCTTTGTTTGAGGTTGTAGAGGTCGAGATCAAGAAAGAAGAGACCATAGAAAGAACCTACATGAAAGGTTTTGGGGGCGTGGATATGGTAAAGCCAAGCCTCACCCTTGGTTAGGGTTTGATCCCTCTCCTCGCCCGGCGAGGAGATATCGTAAAAAAAAATAAAATAAAAAAATTCTTTCTTGGTACCAACAACTAGGGGATTGGAAGGGGTTTGATATAAAGGTGAAATTGAGAATACTTAACCAACAAGGAAAAGGATTACCACGTCAATTTCTTAATTGAGACTGCATCCATGAAATAAGTAATAAATTTAAATTGATTTTGTTTAGATTTTTGAGATCTTATTTGGGATTTTATAGATACTTCTAGTTTCCTAATTTTGGTGCCATAACGTTACTTTACTTTGCCGTGTGCTGGAATTAGAACAATTTTAACTGTTAGAACTTTGGTCTTTTGAAATAGTCAACTTTTTTTCTTTGTTGACTTTAGTGAAATTGAAATTTAAGCTGCTTAACGGGTACTTGGGTGAGTTGATTGAGAGTAACTGGAACCAAGTGAGTGAAGTGACAATCATAATTTTGCAACCAACAATTTGCAGTGGAAGTTGGATTGTCGAGTTTCTATATTCTACATTTCTACTCCCTCCGTCTCAAAATACATGCAATTCTAGCGTAGATTTTTGTCTCAAAATACTTAGTTTTGCAGTTTTCTATAAAACATTGACACACTTTGCTTAAGCTGCCCTTATTTATGATAGGTAGTTGTAACTGTAAATTAATTTAATTGCATGGGTACTTAAACTATTCAAAGGGTAATTTAGTCTATTTGATATGTATTGATTGATTTTCTTAATATGTGAGTAAAATACTATAACTACAAGTATTTTGGGACGGAAGAGTATCCTGTTTCAAAATAAATGTATAAATTTTGTCAAAAAATTCTTTTGAGTCAATTGTAAATTTTTATAAGATTTGAATATTTTATTTCGAGAAAGTGAGTGTGTATTGCTACGGAGTATCTATATGAATTTTTATACTTGTGATCAACATCATTAGAGGATCAAAACTCTAATGCCAAGGCAGCAAAGCTTGTATCTAGGGCCGGCAAAATTTGTGAATTTGTACCAACCAACTTGTGTACTAACCGTACTAATTATAATTGTAACGACCCGAGCCCGCAAGCCCGACCCGCCACATAGGTACCACACACTAGCCCACCAAGCATCTCCTCAATTAGGTCAACCACAGCTCATCACAGGCCTCCAAAAGTCCAATGGATGATTTGATGCTTAGTAGCAGTGTATGGACCTTCTAAATAGCACACACAATTCCCACATATTTCCCATGTGGGATGGGGATATCACAATCTCCCCCACTCAAACCCTTGCCGTCCCTGGCAAGGTCAATCAATACCCAGATCGTACCCCCGGGCTAGCTCGCAGGCTTTAAGGCCGGGGTTCCGCTCTGATACCACTTGTAACGACCCGAGCCCGCAAGCCCGACCCGCCACATAGGTACCACACACTAGCCCACCAAGCATCTCCTCAATTGAGTCAACCACAGCCCATCACAGGCCTCCAAAAGTCCAATGGATGATTTGATGCTTAGTAGCAGTGTATGGACCTTCTAAATAGCACACACAATTCCCACATATTTCCGATGTGGGATGGGGGATATCACAATAATTGGTACGGCCAAATTGATATACCGACATTGTTGGTAGGTACTACCGTACTAATTATGTATAATTGGTTGGTACACGGTACTGATATTTGATGTTGGTTGGTATACCAAATACCAATTGTAATTTTTAATAATATTAAAAATACTATTATGTATTAAAAAATAAAGTATCTTTCAATATTCTATCTCTATTCTATTCCTGAAACAAAGTTGAATGCAAAATTTCTTTCAAAGATAATTTGTATGTTTATAAATATTTGTCTTTTCATATATGGGACCATTCAGTGGCTTGGATGAACAAATTTAACATGTTTTAAAAGAATATATACAGTTACATTTCTCCATGATTCTTTTAATCTAGTAGTTACAAAAAAAAAAAAAAAAAATCTCTTGTTCTTATATACTCCCTCCGTCCCCGCACAAGTGACACCAACTTTTGGGACATGGAGATTAAGAAAAATGTAGATATGTGTGGTAGAAAATGAAGAGAGATAATGAGTTGGGTAAATAGTAGTGTTGGTTGAATAAATTGAGTGGTGGAAAATGAAGAGAAAGAATGAGTGGGTTTAAATGGTGGGGTTGGTTGAATATAAATATATTAAAATATTTTCATTTTAGGTAGCGTTACTTGTAGTGGGATAGACCGAACAGGAAATAAATGTCACTTGTGCTGGGACGGAGGGAGTACTTGTTTCTTTCTCTCTCAGCTGATAATGTTTCATCGACGGATTTCATGCCTAGATTCATATCTCAACAAGGTATGCAGGTTAATATTTTTTTGTGGCCTTTACATAACAACATGTAACATCTCAATACAAGTACAAGAATACTCAAGCGGATGTCAATTTGCCTATTGAAAAAGACTACTCTCAAGGTTTTTTTTTTTTTTTTTTTACATTACATTCTACATTTGGTATAGGCTAGTACCAACCGTAACAACTAAGTTGGTATACCGACTTAGTTGGTTGGTAATGGTACATAATTTTATGTACCAAATTAAACTTGGTTGGTACTTGGTATAAGCAAAATGTAACTGGTATACCTACCAATCCAGCCCTTTGTATCAGCTCAACTATCAGACCCGTAAATGTTTTTGATTTTATGATCCATGTTGGGAGTAAATTCCTAAAACCGTGAGAAGACGGAGGGAGAAAATGAGTCTAACTCGTAGGGGGTTGGTGGAGATCAATGAGAGGTCAAAAAGGATAAGGAAATCGAGAATGTGCAGAACAGGGCCTGCACGGCCGCGCATAGGGATGAGCGCGGCCGTTCACTATGGGGAGGAAGCTACTGTTTTGGGGAAAAAATAGAGCACGGCCGCTCCAGGTATAGTGCTCGGCCGAGTAGCCAACACTGCACGGCCATGCACGTCGGGGATAACCCAGTTTTTCTCAGTTTCCTATTTTGACTAGATTTCTTCCATGTATTGATTTAGGACTTCTCCTACACCTATATAAAGGGGATTTCGTCCAGAATATTGTGTGTTTGATAGGAGAAAGCTAAGATACACAAGAGAGCCACAAAATAGTGTCTAGGAGGGGGCCGGGGGCCTAGGAGAGCCATGTGGGGCGATCCTAGTATGGGCTAGTGGATGCGGAGATCCCCCAAATTCCTCAACAATCCCGGCCCTAAAAACCATCTAATATAAAATTAATGTTCCATGACGGTAGTACTCATTCATGCTGGAAATTTGGCTTGAAATGGTCAACTTTGAGTGGGTCCCATTTACTTTGACCTTGGTCAATGTTTATACTTGTAGTATGCTATACCATGAAGAATATTGGTATTTTGGTAAAAGCCAAATGATGGATTAAATCCATTGTTCTAAGACTTCAATGATGAGCTTTTAAGAGACTTTTGCTTTCAAGGATGAAATGGGTTGGTTGCCATCCCACATGGGAAAGAAAAAGCAAACCTTCCCTTTGATTGGGAGTACAAAAGGCTTTTGTGCCATCCCACATGAAATTGGAATGGGTAGTTGAAGTACCACAAATTACTTGGCATTTCATAGTCTGATGTTCAAGTTACATGTGAGGTGGGCTCGAGCCTTTCCCCACACGCTCGCTCGGCTCGGCCGGGACGGGCCCGGGTGAATGGTTCGGTTCGAGGGCGTATATTTTTGGATAAAGTTTATTTGAAGTTTTCAATATTTATAGAATGGTCCCTGAAAAAATCATCAGGTCAGTTAGTTTCCTAACTGGACTCTAACTGTGCGGTTTCTTTTCCTTCAAGAAAAGGTAACTGGAAGTCAGATAGGTTTAAGAGTCCGTCTCAAAAACCTAAACCGACTTACTACTAGTATAAACATACGATCCCTATACAATTTATACACACGCATTTAATTGCAATAAACTGTTCTCTCTTTAAACTCGTAATCTGTGGTTGATCTGAGAAGTGTGATTCCGGCGAAGTGGGAACAGCAGTCGCAAGTGGATCGGTACCTGTTCGTGCGTCCCGGTACGTTCCTGAGATTGTTTCATCCTCTGAGGAATTTGCCGCAACCCTGTGCCGCACCAGCAGGGGGCAATAGTTTCTCTTAGGAGAGTCTAATACAAGCGACTCGATCTAAACTGATAAGTCTTTCTAACGCTCTTATTGTTTCTGTCTTTCCTGGATCCTATTCATGTGGGTACGTTTCTGTTTTTGACTTAATCTGATATTAATATATGCTTACATGATTGCCCTTGATTAAAATGATCGTTGCATATTAAATTCCAACAATTCATCTCAAGCAAGTGTCACATTTCTTTTGTGTTTTTTTTGGGTCGTTAGCAAAATAAATGTTATTCTTTTAAATAAAAAAAATATGTTTAACATTATTTTAACAATAATATAAATTAAAATGCATATAAACAAATAAAGAAAGTTATATAAGAGTCAAGGATAACACTTATGGAGAGTAAAATTAAATTTATGCATAGCCGTTTTCAGTCACTATACAGTACAAGTAAATCCAAATATGTGACCATCTTCCTGTCCATTCTCGTGAGTCAACATGTATCAATATAAAATATGAACAGGGCTCTAAGCCCGTGAACTAATTTTGGAAGATGTGTGAACAGTTATGAACACTGCCAAACATATCCTTACCTTCGTTAAATACAACACACCAAAAAACAGCTCACCTCACTTCCTTCTTCTTGCTAATTATGACCGATACTCCATCCGGTCCAAAATAAATGTCTTTTTTGTATTTGCAAAACTATTAAGAAATGTAATAATTATCATGACTTAGTGACAAAAGTTCCAACTTTACCCCTATTAAGTGTGCAACTTTCTTACATTAATGTCTCACACTAAGATAATTAATAAAAGAAAATAAGTTTCAATGCAAGGATAAACTAGACATTTAGCTCAAAAGTGATAATTATTTTGGAACAAAATTTTGGTCCAAAAGTGACAGTTATTTTGGACCGGAGGGAGTATGATATACTCCATCCGTCCCATAATTATGTGCACAAATTTTCTTTTCGAGCTTTCCTATTAATAAGTCACACTTTCTTAAAATGACAAAGAATCTTTACTACTGTTCCTCCTAGGGCTGTAAACGCCGAGTCGAGCTTTGGGGTGTCGAGCTCGAGCTCGTTTAAAACTTATCGAGCTCGAGCTCGAGCCCACTTGCTTGTTCGAGCTCGAGTCGAATCGAGCTCGCGAGCTGCTCGCGAACAGCTCGAATCGATATCGAACTCGAGTTTTAACGAGCCGAACTCGAGATTAGACATTTTGTAAAGAAAAATATGCTCTTAACGAGCTTATCGAGCTTATCGAGCCGAGTTCGAGCCGTTCAAAAACAAAAATTCAATTTTAATGAGCTTATCGAGCCGAACTCGAGCTTTTAACGAGCTAAACGAGCCGAACACGGTCGGCTCGATAACAAAAACGAGCTTGACAATCGGTTCGAGCTCGACTCGAGCTACACCTCGAGCTCACTCGAGCTTTCAACGAGCCGAGCCCGAGCCGAGCTCGAGCCAGCTCGGTTCGTATAACAGCCCTAGTTCCTCCTACTCATTCTCTCTCCTATAATATTTTTATACTCACAACACCAATCAACCTACTATTTCCTACCCCACTTTCTGAGTCCAGATCTCCTCCCTCCCTACCATACCTCCCAATGTACCTCCTCAATTTTATTGGTCCAACTCATCACTCCTATTTACACTTTCATACCCCTTTTTTCTCATATTCCTGTAAATTACAACCCCGTCTTACGATCAGTCGCTCCCAATTCCTATCCATAATCATCTTCCGCACTCACGTCAATCTAAAACCCTACTATGAGTGTGTTTTGGAGGAAACTAGTTCCTCCATAAGCTATAAAAAGTCCTGTTTTTCACCCTTAAATCCTAAACCTAAAACTCTAAACCCTAAGCCTTAAGCACTAAACCCTAAACCTTAAACCCTATAAAAACATGACTTTTTATAACTTATGGAGAAACTAGTTTCCCCCAAAATTTTCTCCCTTACTATTCCTTTCAACAATGAATTGTTAAGCATCTTTTTCTCTCAATAGAAGACAAATTCTCAAAGAATGCAACTATGCAAACAACTTCCAACAAGTAAATTCAGGTTTTTACTGCCACCATGTAAGTTTATTATTTTTATTTTAAATATCAGTTTTTCTTAATCTATATATAATTCTAAATAAAAAAAATCATTGTGCTACTCGCCAATTATTATTATACCATTCAATCACTAGATTTTTTTTATTTTGTAGTATAAATGATGACCCGCCACGTGGCAGCCTCCCAGAGGCCCAATTTTTTTTTTTTTTTTTTTTTAGTTTTTATATTATTTTTTCAGCTTTTCAGCCGTTCACCAAAAGTAATAGTTATCATAACTTAATGTAATGACTGTATGCATATAAAGTCACATTGTTCATAAGATAACGTAACACCTGTTTTACAAAAACAAAAGCTCGTTTTACCCATTTTTTCAAATGTAATACTAACTATAATTACATGTAACCCAAACAATATCTAAATATAATTATCATTTATACTGAAATGTAATAATGCTTTTGCAAAAATGTAAAATATTGTGTATTTTGATTTAATTTTTTGAAAGAAAGTAACATTTGAAAAGTAACAACTCATATATGAATGTAATTGTTTGTACAAGTAAATGTAACACTTTAATAAAAGCAATTATAACATATTTCTATAGATAATGTAATACTTTTACATGTAACACTAATCAAGTGTTTTTAGCTCTAAAAATGTAAATGGTTGAATTATTACTTTTTCTATACATATGTGTTACAATTATGTATAAACATTATTACATATAAGTAACACGTTCGTTACATTTTAGTTGTAATAAGTATTACTTTTGGCAAACGAAGAAAACATAGAAAAAACACTGTTACTTTTTTGTATATATGTATTACTTTTATGTATACAAACTGTTACTTTATATGAATACAGTCATTACATTAAGTTATAGTAACTATTACTTTTGACAAACCGAAAAAAATAAAAGAAATAATATAAAAAAAAAAAAAAAAAAGCAAATTTTTTTTTTTTTGGCCTATGAGAGGCTGCCACGTGGCAGGTTCGACCCCTGGGTCCTGGAGCCGGTTCGTGGGTCGGGCGGGCGGGTCAAAAAACTACCCGTCTTATGGATGAGACGGATCATGCATGTGTGCACACAAGTTTTTTTCTTCATTTAAAGGGACATAATTTCATTTTAAGGGACATAATTTTTTGTTGAAAAAATACATATATAATCTTGTAATCGTCTTTACAAACATTTAGCTTTTGCAAGTATAAAGAGACCAAAATTTTGAAAAAAACATTTAGGGACAAAGTTATGATCAAAATGGACATTCATTTTAGGATAATTTTTTTTAAAAAAATAGACCCTCATTTAGGGACAAAGGGAGTATGGAGTATCTTTTAATGCACAAGGTGAAATGGTGAATATACTCTACGCAATTGTTTAGAAGGGGAGGGGGTGTGATTTACGGGAAGAAGAGAAAAAGAAGGAGGTATGAAAGTGTAATTAGGAATGATGTGTTGGGCCAATCAAAATTAGGAGGTACATTGGGAGGTATTGTAGGGAGGGAGGAGATCTGGACTCCCACTTTCTCTCTCATATTTGAGGCAGTCTCGCATGCGGCGGCCGCACGCCGAGCCATGCCCTATTTTTTTTTTTATTTTTTTTTTTGCCCCCACAACCTTTTTTCCTCCCACCAAAAGTAACACTTCTTATAACGAAATGTAACACTTTTGTTTTTCAAATGTAACACTTTTTTTTTTTCAAAAATGTACCACAATTTTGATGCAATAGATTAAAGATAACATAAAAATTAACGACTAAATTAATGTAACAATTTTTATAAAAGAATGTAACATTATTTTTTTTCAAATGTAACACTTTTTTTTTTTCAAATGTAACACTTTTCTCCCCCAACATTAACATAGGATTGACAACTAAACTAATGTTACATTTTATAAAAAATGAATGTAACATTTTTTTTCTCAATTGTAACATTTTACATTCTTAAATGTAACATTATATATGAAATGTAACAATTATTTATTGAGAAAGTAACAATTGAAATGCAAAACCATTTTTTTTTGTAAAAAAATGCTGTTACTTTTAACAGTAGAAAGTGTTACTTTTTGAAGACGAAATTGATACTTTTATTAGAACAGAGTGTTACTTCTTAGCTGGTGAGCAGTTCAAACTTTTTTTTTGTGTAAAAAAATATATATTTTTTTTTTAAAAAAATCAAACCATATCATGACCTATGTAGTTTTTTTCGTCTCGTCGAGACGAACAAAAAGGTATTTTTAAATATTTTTTTCGACTTATAAATCTCAAGATATAGCATTTTAAAGTTTTTGTTTTTTTTTTTAAAGTCGACACGTGGCAAGATCTGGGAAGAGGGAGGGTTGGATCTGACCGCCGGTTGTAGCGTACCAGCCAGCCGCGCAAAGCACTGGAACAAACCAAGGTTGCCGCACCATGCGGCATGCCGCACCATGCGGCATGCCGCACCCAAGAATTTGTCCTCATATTTCACTTTTCACACTCACAACAATTATCTACTACTATTTATCTTTTAATTCCCGTATACAACTCATTTTGTGCACATAGTTATAGGACAGAGGAAGTATACACTTCTATGATATATACACTTCTAGAAAAACTCTCTCTCTGTCTGTAATTGGAAGTCTAAATTTTACTTTAATAGATACTCTAAAAACATTAATTTTTCATAAATTTTAATGACAAAAATACATAAATATTTTTGTTATCAAATTTATAGACATTTAATAGAACGATAATAAAATGAGTAGCGAAAATAAATTGGTAAACAAAAACGCTTTAAGGAACAAGTGTTTTACAAAAGACATTGATTTGGAACAAAATTTCTTTGAGATTAGATATTCATTTAGAGAGAGAGGGAGAGAGACTTGTTTCGAAAACGAAAATTATTACTACTCATGTCTCAAAATGAGTTTTTACTTTCTAGGAATTTCTTTTCACTAAATGAATATTTATTTCTTAATAACTTTGTGCTTAAATATATTTTATCAATTTTTTTCACATTTCATTATATATTTACAAAAATAGAATTTTTGAAGTGAATAACAAAAATAACTATAATAGTTGCCATCAAATTTGAACAGTTTCAAAATGTTCCTTAAAAAAAATATGTAAGACATTTATTTTAAAATAGAAACAGTAAATGAAACTATTTTTTAATGTTGCGTTAAGTAATGCATTGATGAGGTGTTGGATGTACAAAAGAATTGTGTGAGTGAACTATGCACAAACTCTAAGGGTTGAGTTTTTTTTTCTTTTACTTTTTTTTATATTTATCATTATTGTATGATATTGTTATCTAGATTGATGTTGTTTGTTAGAGAAAAACATAAGACCGATCGGAAGCGAAATAATCAAACACGAACACAAAAATTTACGTGGTTCACCAAGTGGCTACGTCTACAGAGAATATAAGCTAAAATACGTTTATCCCTCCAAAGTATCCACTCAATCCCACTTTGCACCATCGATCGAATTTTGTCCCAGAGTAACACTTTAATTAACCTTTCGTCTCACTTTCCACCTTGGCCCCTAACGACGTTAGAAATAGGTTATGTGCACGTTACGCAAGAGATCTGTTTACTAATTTTTCAGAAAGAGAAGAGCACAAATGTCAATTTCTTACTAAAGGAGGCAACTAATTTCTCCTCCCACCCCACCATCACCACCTGTCAATAACCACCATCACCACCAGTCAATCACCACCACCACCATTCTCCGGCCACCACCAACACTCAAATCCGGTGGTTTCCATAACAAATCAGCACGAAATTTCCATAACATGGGTAGGGCAACAAAGGACCGACAACAGAAAGACGGGGATGAATGACGTTGTGCGGAAGAGGTGAAAGGGAGATGATCAGGGAATGTGGGGGGTCTTTGTCGGAGGAAGATTGTAGATGGTGGTTATGAAGATGAGGAAGAGTTGGCGTGAGATGGGAGGGATAAACCTGAACAATGGATTTGCTGGATTTGTTTTTTTTTTTTTTTTTTCCTCTTCTTCTTTCTTTTCCTTATATAAAAGTTATTTTATTTATTATGTTGTTAGTATCCTTTATTTAAAATAATTTAACTTTTTGTTTTTGAAATAAAAATAATTAACTTAGAAGAATACATAAGCTAATAATAATAATATTAATAATAATAATAATAATAATGTGTTATTTTATCATTATTATAATATTTGATATAAACAAATAGATGAAAACTTAATACTCCCTCCGTCCCGTTAAAAGGTTCACCCTTTTGGTGATGCACTTGAATTAAGAAAAGTGATGAGTGGGAAATGGGATTGGGTGGATACTTTAAGGGGATAAACGTATTTTGACCGAGAATATGTTACTTTCAATGATAATTACAAAAGACGATCTTCACGAGTCTAGTTGCACGAATTATTGAGCCCAATAATTCTGTCAACCTAAATCTTGATCTTAGATCTCTACTTGTATCTCTCAAAGATAACCGGAAAAAATAATGCAAGGGGAGAGGGAAGTATTTATAACCACAAATACTTAGAGGAGAAGGAATCCTATTTCTTGTGTACAAATTAATTATAATCATATTCTCATTAGGAAACGGCTTTTCTAATTCTTGAACAATTTCTTGTACCAATAAAAAACTTAGCTAAACCAATAAACCTTAATCCTTGTACCACAAAGATTTCCTTTTACTCATTCAAGTCCCAATAATTACTCGACTTGTCGCAGACATATCCTTAATCAATATGCATTGATTCAAATGCATATTCCCAACAATCTCCATCTTGACTTTAATATCACCAACCATAATTTATATCCACGAACCGACCCCAAGTCCACCTTAAGTTGAATCCTTCGATTTCGAATATATCTATTACTCTCTCTGTTTCAACATACATGTTGTTTTAGATTTCTTCACACATATTAAGAAATGCAATTAATACATATAAAAAAGACTTATCTACACCTGAAAGAATCCAATTACCTATGCAATTAAATTCTTAAACAAGAAATAGATTGCAATTAATGTATGAGGGTATAATTGGCATATAAGAGCAAAAATGTCTTGGAACTAGTAAAACGTCAAGTATCTTGAAGGGCAAATTGCACTATACTACCACTAAGTTTACATGCAGTTGGAATGTGGGGCATAATGTACCAAAAGTTGCAATTTTGTACACCATGTTCACACTAAGTTGCAATCCTAAGTAATTTTGGATGTCCGTTAACTAAGTTGAATGGTGGTCAACAAAAACTAACGAAACGGACGATATTTTTAACAAGCTCTTTTGCAAATTGCCAAGTCCACCCCCTAAAATTTGAAAATTTTCATTGTCACCATTCTGATAAATACAACTACTAACACAAAAAAAATGATTAATTTATGATAGTACTGTAGCAATTAGAATTATATATATATATATATATATATTTGAAGATTTTTTTTTTACTAATTTATGGAATATTTTCATCATAATAGCCAAAAAATTATATTTATTTCATCTTGATTTAAACACTAACATCCTTCCTACCTATTACAACTGCCATGCTGGAATCAATTTCAACACCACCAACAATGTCTTTATTCCCACATCCATAGCTTCATCAAACATCAGTATCCTAATATTCAAATTACCCAAATTCCAACTGCAAATCGTTGAATTCAGATGCAAAGAAAGAAGAAGAAAGAATGTGTATCTGATTTCAAACATTGCACTACCAAATTTTCAAATCCATATATAAAGTGGACGAAACTCAAATCAAAACAAAAATATTACAACCAATTTTACATTTTAAATAATGAACAGATTCAGATTGAAATAAAAATTTAAAATCAGATCCGTGAAGGCAAGAAAAGGGGGAGAAGAAGTGAGTCTGAAATTCGCGAAAGAAAGATGAGGGAGGAGTCGATAATGTAGTGTGACAAATAAAACATAACTGGAATTAATGGGCAGGGTAAAGATTGGAAACCGAGAAGGTATGAGGCGAGGTTGGCGAAGGAAAATTTTGTGTTGAATCCTTCTAAATCGATTCAGATCTGAAGAAGAGGGGGGCGAGTGTACTGCACCGATCGTGATGAGAAACGAAACCACTGGCGTGGAAGAAGAGGGGAAAGGCAACAGCGGACGACGTTCGAAATGTGAGGGGCACGGCGGCGAAAGGAAGCGGCGTGGGGGAGGATGGCAGCGTGTGAAGGAGGGGAAAAAGAAGATACGGTTTTTTTTTTCTTTTTCTTTTTCTTTTTCTGTTCTTTTTTTTTTTTTTTTCTTGGATGAATGATTGTTAGTAATTTTGCTTTTAGCACCTTCATATTTAGAGGGATTTTTAAACTTATTAGTTCAATTTGTAGTAGTTTAGCCCCTATGGTTCTACACCCAAAAAACTTTTAGCATGTCTATAGCCAAATGAAGAATTGTAAAAAAAGAATGAGGGGTTGTCATTGCAATTTTTAAAGAAGCTCGTTTACTTTTCCGTCTGTTTCATTAGTTTTAGTTAACCGCCATCCAACTTAATTAACAAAGATCCAAAATCGCCTAATATTGCAACTTAGTGTGAATATGGTGTACCAAATTGCAACTTTTGGTACATTATGCCCCACATTGCAACTGCATGTAAACTTAGTGGTAGTATAGTGCAATTTGCCCTATTTTGAAACAAAATTTAACTCCTAAAACGTCATGTATTTTGAAACGAAGGGAGTAATATAATTAAAATATGATTAGATTTTTTGAATGAGATAATTATTTAGATAGCTTTGTTTTTTTCTCCAAAAGAGTTTTGAAAGAGGGAAGAACCATAGTGTACGAATCTCCTCATTCATACTATTATCTATCTCTCTTCCGAATCAAATTGGTCAAAGGTGTGCGTTCATGAGCTCGGGAATGACTACCAACCCCCCGTTGTCGGCTCCCGCTCAGGCCGCAATTCTTCGTACCCCGCTCCAACATAAATGATTGGTATATCTGAAAGGCCTGGAAAAGGAGGTTGTCCCCACCCGCGAAATTTGGTAAATAGAGGGCGACGGTCCGCTGTAGTCCCTCCTTGGTTGTCCGCGGATTCCATTATCAAGAAGTGTATCCAAAAAAAGAAAGAGCTTCACTCAGTTGGCCTTCCTACGCTGACGAATGCATATAACAATTTCCATATCCTGATTTTGGTTATTAATTTTTAAATTCAAATTTTGAGATCCACATTTACAAAACGTAATTAGCTAGTGTAGTTAATTGCTTTCTTAACAATGATGTTGTTAATTGCTAATAGTTTTAAATATCACATTTCTTCTTTTTTGAAGAAAATATCACATTTCTATGAAATATTTAATATTGCAAATGACCTTTTCGGAGTAATTATTTCAAATGATTATTTGGACATAATATATTGTATGTTAAATTAGATAATTATTATTTTTATGATTTTCAAGAAGACAAAAACTTGTGTGAGAACACTCCAACCCGTCTCATGGGTGAGACGGGCCATTTTTTGACCCATTACCCGACCCACAACCCTGCTCCAGGACCCATGGGGGGACCCTGCCACGTGGCAGCCCCTCATTGGCCCAAAAAAAAAAAAAACATTTTTTTTTTGCTTTTTTTAAAATTTTTATATATTTTTTTTTGGTTTTTTTTCGGTTTGTGAAAAGTAATAGTTACCATCTCTTAAAGTAATAGTTACCATCTCTTAAAGTAATAGTGTTATTCCTATATTTTCTTCGTTTGCCAAAAGTAATACTTATTATAACTAAAATGTAACAAACGTGTTATTTATATGTAATAGTATTTGTAAATAATTGTAATACATATGTATAGATATCTATTTGTTTTCAAACAATAAGTTACAATGGGGTCAAATTTATCATGATACATGTAAAAGTATTACATTATCTATAGAAATCTGTTACAATTTCGTCAATCAAAGTGTTACATTTATTTGTATAAACTTACTATTACATTCATATACATAAGTTATTACTTTTCAAATGGGTAAAAACGAGCTTTTGTTTTTTTAAAACAAGTATTACGTTTACTTATGAACAATGTTACTTTAAGAGATGGTAACTATTATTTTTTGCTAAACCACTGAAAAGTCGGAAAAAAAAAAAAACTCAAAAAAAAAAAAAAAAAAAAAAAAAAAAATCGGCCAATGGTGGGTTGCCACGTGGCGGGTTCGGCCCATGGGTCATGGGGCGACCCGTCTCATGCATGAGACGGATCTCCTTGTTCTCATGGGAGACCACCTCTTTCAAGAAATAGTTCAAAGGAAACCAATGAAATCCATATAATCCATCCATCCATATAATATATTAAAGTAGGAGAATTTCCAAGCTCCACAGCCCACCACGTGGCATTATGACGTGGAAAGCCACGTGACATTTTTCAATTTGTCGGCTTATTTTTTATGCTTTCAACAAAAAAAAAAGGTTTAAAAAAAACCGGAAAAAGCCTACCTTTTAAAGATTTTGGATGATTCAAAATTTGAATGTCATTCCATATTTCGGATGATTCAAAATTTGAATGACATTCCATATTTCAGCTGATTGAATGACATTCCATATTTCGATTTATTCAAGTTTTTTTAATATAAATATTTCGGAACATTGATTCTTCTTATATAGACTTTTATTTTGACAATATTTTCCTCATAATTTGATCATCGTCTTCATTCTCTGCTCCCATTCGAAGGTCATTTTTTTTTTTATCCATCTTCATATCTCCATAGAATTATTGTTCATATACCTGTAATTATACGATTTGATACGTATTATCTGTTTGATCGTCATAAATTCATTATTTTTATTTTTCAAGTAGTATTATTTTATGGAAAAAAAATTATGGTGAACAATGTTCCTGTGTAAGTTTCAATTATAGGTTCATTGAATGTTACATGAGTTTATTATTACTACGGAGTATTATTTTTATGTTTTGAAATATCTTTTGTATTATTTTCTTAGAAAAAAATTATACCCCCTCTGACCCAGAGTAAGTGTCCACCTTTTTTGCATCAAATGAACTTTAAGCAATAACTTTAGGTTGATTTGATTATCCTAATGAAAATTTAAAAATTGTTATTGATAATATATGTAATGGTGTCTAAGAAACAAGATTAAAATTTTTAATATGATAATTAAATCAACCTAAAATTATAGCTCAAAACTTCTTCATGCTAACATATAAAAAAGGTGGACACTTACTCTGGGACGAAGGTAGTATGAGACAATCTCACGTATGAGACGAGTTTCATTAAGAGAGTAAATAGTTTGCTCCCTCTAAATAAGACGGGGCAAACTTATTTCCTCTCACTTTCTCTCTCATCGAGATCGTCCATGAGACGGTCTCACAAGACACTTTTCTCATTATATTATCTATTAATATTTAGTTTTTTAGGCTAAATTTAATTCCGATTTATTCTATAAAATTATATTTTAGTTAAATTTATGTTAGCTTTCTTCCTCTACTTAAATTATATTCTAGTTAAATTTATGACTAATTTTTGTATTTGTTTTTCTATTTCATCATGTATGTGTATAGTTTACTTAAATGGCCATATTTTTTAGATTTTAAATAAAAGTTAGTTAATGTTGTTCTTTTAAATTTGATTATTTAAAAGCTACAACATTTAAGTCATTGAAGATCTATTAACTAAAAAAATGTTTATTTACTAAAGTTAAACTGAAGTTTTTTTTTTTTTTTTTTTTTTTTACATAAAGGATAATGTAAATGCTTATACAAGTCAACATGATCATCATATTGGACCCAAAAATGACAGTCATAGAAACATTAGCTTCTTTGTTTGATGCCAATCTAATTGCATCAAATCCATCAACTCTGCCGCTTGATCATACTTTAATTCTTACCTAAGGGAAAAATGGTGTGATTGGAAGAGTGAATAGGACAACGAGACGTGAATCACAAAAACACATGTGTATGTTTGTAATAATATTGTGAATATGACAGAAAAATTATATTTTTCAATCGTAAGTAATTTGAGATAATTAAATTAAATTATAGGTATAATATTTTGCATTACAAATTAGATATTTCATTTATTTACACACAATGACTTGACACTATTGCCCTTCAAATCCGTCCTAAAAGAAACAATTAAACAAGTTAATTAGTATATCAAAATTTCTTTTTCTTATTAACATATATTTTCCTTAAATAATATCTTTAATACTATTAATACAAATATGACCGTTATTAGTAGAAGATTCCAAGATAAAGTTTTCATTCAAAATTCATTTTAAATAAAGCCAGTGATTTTAGAGTTTGTGAGATACTAGCATTGTTAGGTTGAATATATAAAAAAAAATTTACATTTTTTTACTAGAGTCATATATAGAGTTATTATAATGTTTATTACAAATTAGTGCCTAAAGTTTTATTTGAGGTCCCCAATCGGGGGCTGACTTTTATTTTTTAGCGATTTAGGGCTTATATTGATATTTTTTTTGTGCCCAAATTAGGGTTTTTTGACGATTTCCATCCAAAAACACTGTTAAGTGAACATGTGCGTTGCATGTGACTTTGAGTAAGGGTACTTTGTCATTTCAAATGGAAATCATCAAAAAGTCAGGCCCCAATTTGGGACTTTAATAATACTCTAGGCCCTAATTTGTAATTAACCTTTGTTTTTTTTCAAAACTAAAAACATCTTAATTATTTTGCTGTGTCTAATTGCCTCCTTCCTCCCCCGTCCTAAACACATTCACCTTAATTATTGTGAATGAATTTTGAATAAAAATTTTAGTTTAGTTTATCTATTATAATAAAAAAAATTAAGCATTTTTATTGATTGTATTGTTGATGGTTTATCAATAACTAACAAGTTTTAATTTTTCATTAGTCTGATTGAATCAACGAGGGATGAGTATTTCCAAATTTTCATATGAAAAACTGGTTTTTCATATGACATACTCTTGCAAACTATTTATAAAAATACATTTGTGCGTTTTTTCAAAAAAAAAAAACATTTTTATTTTAAAATTATCACCCCACATTTTAAAAACTTACCCTTTTATAGATAAAGTAAACTAAAATTATTATTTAAAAATTTGTTCGTAATAATTATGGTGAAAGTCTAATTTTAGATTGATTCATTTTGACTAATGAAAATTTGAAATTTGTTTGTTATTGATAAACCATCAATAATATTGTCATAAAAATGCTTTAGATGAACTAAACTAAAATTATTATTCAAAATTTATTCGTACTAATTAGGGTGAATGTGTATTGATCATTTTTAGGATAGATGAGGAAGGGAGTAATTAGACACAACTAAATAATTTAGAATTTTTGAGTTTTGTACAAAAACAAGGGTAATTACAAATTATGGCCTGAAGTATTATTAAAATCCCCAATTGGGGCCTGATTTTTTGACGATTTCCATCTGAAATGACAAAAATACCCTCACTCAAAGTCACATGAACATAAATGTTCACTTAACGGTGTTTTTGGATGGAAATCGTAAAAAAGCCCTAATTTGGGCAAAAGGTATCAATACAGGCCCTAAATCGCTAAAAAAAGAAAAGCCAGGCCCCGATTGGGGACCTCATATAAGACTATAGGCCCTAATTTATAATTAACCCTTATTATAATCATGGAATGAGATAATTACTAGGATATCGTAATACTCTAATTATGGAATGAGATAATTAATTGTTATTGTTATCTTTTAAACAAAATTTCAAATTATTTGAAATTCAAACTAAATCTAAATTAGGAAATACCGATTTGATAGTCTAATATAAAGATTTTTTTTATTTTTTTTAACGCAAGGAGTATTAAATGAGGAGTTGGTCTCCTGTAAAACGCGTTTTTCCTATTGGTTAGGAAAAACGTGTTTTTCAAAACCTTCTATCACTTTCAAATGTTTTGGCTATCAATCGCATATCGAGAATACTTTATATTGATATCCAGAAGGCTTTATATTGATACCCAGAACCCTTCTGGCTATCACTTTCAAAGATTCTGGCTATCAATCTCATATCCAGAAGGCTTTATATTGTATCCAAAACCCTTCTGGCTATCACTTTCAAAGGTTCTAGCTATCAATCTCATATCCAGAAGGCTTTATATTGATATCCAGAACCGTTGAGAAGTTCTGATTATTTACAAAAATGACCCTTTTGGCTATCACTTTCAAAGGTTCTGGCTATCAATCTCATATCCAGAAAGTTTTATAATTATATCCAAAACCGTTTATAAGTTCTGATTATTTACAAAAATACCACCGCATTTTTTTAAAAGACGTTTTTCCTAAGCGTTTGGAAAAACGCGTTTTTCCCAAGATTTTGCGTTAAATGAGAACACCAAAACCTGTCTCATGCCTGAGACGGGTCTAGATCCGGGTTATTGGTATGTTTTTCGACCCATGGCCCAGACCCATAACCCACGGGCAAAAAAAAATAATCTGGAAAAAATAAAATCACTATTACATTTCAGTATAAAGACAATTACATTTATATATTGTTTGGGTTACATGTAATTATAGTTAGTATTACATTTGAAAATATGAGTAAAATGAGTTTTTTTTTTTTGTAAAACAGGTGTTATGTTTACTTATAAACAATGTTACTTATAAGTAACACAGTTGTTACATTTAGTTATACTAAGTATTACTTTTGGCAAACGACAAAAACAACCAATTTTTTTTAAAAAAACAACTAAAAAAAAATATTTATTTTTTTTGCCTGGGTGGCTGCCACGTGGCAGATTTCGAGTGGAGCATGAGTTGAGATCTTATGCTTTGCAGAGAATCTTCTACTCAGGTCATGGGTCGACCCATCTCATAGATGAGATGAGTTTAAGTGTTCTCACGGTATACTAGCTCTTTACTAAAACAATGGAAATGAGAAGCTTCAGAGCCTTGCAAAGATGGGTAAATTTCATAGTACATTTTAATATCTGCCACATCTTATTCTCCACTTTATAAATTTCATACTCCTTACATTTTTATATCATACTCCTTCCTCCTTCCGTTTTATGTCATTTGAGACAAAAAAAAAAAAATTGGCAGATAGTTAAATTAAGGAAAAGTAGGAGAGAGAAATAGTGGGAAGAGGTGTTTGTGAGTATGAAAGATAAACATGAGAAAAAAATGAGTGGTAGAAATAATAAGTTGATTGGTGTTGTGAGTGTAAAAGTAAAGTCAGAGAGAGAATGAGTGGGATAAATAGTAAATATTCTTTACCATTTTTGGCAGTCTCAAGTCACGTGGAACGGACGGAAAAGGTAAATCTCAAGTGACATGAAACGGAGAGAGTATATTATGTATGAATTGTGTATAAACGAAAAATGAAAACTATAATATTTGATAGCATATCCATCCATTAACCATCAACAGATGGGTATCATAATTTGTAAACATATCCACCAAATGGATTCCTATGATATTACCTTTGTATTTAATAGACTTTCCTTTCTTAAAATAGACTTTCCTTTCTTAATCCGAAAATTTTAAAGAAAAATAACCTTAAATAATCTGAAATTGTTGATGATTTTGAAAAGGATGTATTTAAAGATATATACTTTCAGTTTTTAGTCCGAAAAATTTAATTTAAAATAACCAAAATTTAAAATAAATGGAAATTTGATATTTCAAAAATGATGCATTTAAAGATATGGTTTCACAATTTACTATGAATGGGGTTAAATACCTAAAAATATAAAGTCATACTATAATGGACATACAAAATTTAGTGAGGCATATATTACTTTTTTCTTTTAGTCCAAATTTCAAGTAATAATAACTATAAAAATTTCTACGTAAATATATACTCCTTTTTGTCTCTTAAAATATATAGTGATTTTCTTCATGTCGTCTTAAAATGAAATATGTATATCTGAAATAAGATAAATTATTTGGACAATTTACCATGGTACAAGTAACTTACAAACAAGACAAGTGCGTTCTTTAAAATATTTGTTGTCAATTTAAAGCGGGATAAATGAGAGTTTTTTTTTCAAATTTTTAGTAGATAAATTATATTATAAATATATATTCATTTGTTTATGAAAAAAAACTACCAAGATTGATTTCGAGAAAATATTATTGTAAATAAAATATATCTCCTCCATCTCATAATAAACGTCACGTCCATTACGATACATAAGAAATCTTAGATTACGATATTTTTTTGAGTTTTCGAATCAAAATAATAATAAATAGAAAAGAATAATGGCGAAATAGAGAAAAGAAAATAAGGGTGTGGATACTTCGAAATTTTCGAACGAATCCATGGAAAAACTGGCCTTTCCTTTTTTGTTTGTCCTAAACTAAATGTCGCGTTTTCATATAAAAAGAGACAGTGTTATAGCATTTATTTTTCATAGTACAATCACTATACAAACAGGTAAAGCACATTCCTTAAAAGCTGACTACGGAGATGACTACCTCTTGTAAATGCCAGTAATGAAGGGGAAGGAAATGGAACGGAGCAGAGCAGGGAACATGATGTTGAAGCTGGGGAAGATTAAGAAGATGGTATTTTCTTTTAGAGTTGTTTTTGCTTACTGAACTACATGGTTTAGTACTAGTGCCAATTGATTTTTTTTTTTTAGCTTTAAGCAATACGAGGATGCAATGTCCAGCAATAGAAAAGCAGTTTGAGTTTTATGTTAGTATTGTCTTTAACATGATAAGAGCATTGGTCTTGGATTATTGATGCAGAATTTATGAATATATTCATTTTGAGGTGAAAGAATTCATTTTGTGGGTGTCATTTTGCTGGTTGACATCAAGTATTATATTTCTAAGCTTCAGTGAAATCTCTAGGCTTTGGAGCATGGTGACCTGGTGGTGAGGGAGTGGGAAAAAATAGGGCAAATTGCAGATTGGTGACCTGAGTTTGTTTTGCAATCCCCAACCCGAGATTTTAATTGTTGCAATTAGACACCTAAGTTTGTCATTTTGTTGCAATGTGGTGAATAAACTAACTTTTCATTAATTTTTTAACGAACCTAAGCACATGTGCCTCGCACATGACTTTTGAGAAGGACAATCTTGTCAATTCGTGATGTCAGGACAATCTTGTTTTTCCAAAATTTAAAATTTCATTTTTTATTATTTTTTAAATATTGATTTTTTAATTTTGTTTTAAATTTGAAAATTTAATAACATCTTGAAGGTTGAATATCTAATTTTTAGAAATATATTTCATTGAAAAAGATTAAAAAAATTTGTTTTCTCAATTTTAAATATATTTTCTCAACTTAATGTTTAAGGTTAATATGGTGTGTATACATAAAAATGTTGTACTCATTTAATTCATGTACAAATAAGTGTATGAGATGGGTAATTTTTTTGATTCTTCTCTTAATTTTCAAAAACTTGCAAGTTGACCCCCTCAGTAAACACGTGCCTTGCTCAGCCATCACGAATTGACAAGATTGTCCTTCTTAAAAGTCATGTGCGAGGTACATGTGCTTAGGTTCGTTAAAAAATTAACGAAAAGTTAGTTTATTAACCACATTGCAACAAATTGACAAACTTAGGTGCCTAATTGCAACAATTAAAATCTCGGGTTGGGGATTGCAAACATGAAACAAACTCAGGTCACCAATCTGCAATTTGCCCAAAAAAATATTTAATTTCACCCATTGTTATATTTTCTCAAACCGTGTTTTCTCACTTAAGTTGTATGGTAAATGGTGATGGTATTATATTTTGGATTTCAATAGTTTTTATGTTTTAGAATTGTTTTGGAGATTTTAATAGGTTTTGACTGCTAAACTAGAGTACTCTCTTTGTGCCTAAATGAATGTCTATTTTCAAGAAATCTTTGTCCCAAAATGAGTGTTTTTTTTTCTAACTTTGTCCTTAAATGTTTTTTTAAAAAAAAAAATCACGGTCTCTTTGTACGTGCAAAACTAAATGTTTAGAAAGGAGATTACAAGATCATATATGAATCTTTGCTATCAAATTGTACAAAAAGTTGAGATTTTTAGGTGTCCCTTAAAATAAAATTTGAACACTCATTTATGGACAGAGGTAGTACTACCTATGTCCTAAAATAAATGTAAAATAAAAAATAAATTTGCTCTTGATCAAGAGTAAATTTGAAAACTTTTCGAATATTCATTTCAGCACAAAGGTAGTAGTTCTTTAGATGATCCATTCTCAGCGTCTATTAGAATAGGGCAAATAGCACATTAGTGCCCCAAAGTTTCATATGAGTTGTAATTTAGATCCTAATGTTTCAATTTTGGCAATTTGGTGCCTGACGTTCACCTTTTATGGTGAAATGGGTCTTTTTTGGATGGTCATGGACGGAAGCTAACGAAATTAACGAAAAATTTAACGAGCTTCTTTAAAAATTGCATTTTTTACCCAAAAAGTTCAACAATTATTTATGTTGACCCCATTTTGTTAAAAACTTTACAACCCCTAAAATTATATATATATATATATATATATATATATTAATAAAAGAATGTATATTTTAATTAACCCAAAAAAACATAATAAATATCAAAGTAAAATATTGTTTATCATTTAAAATAATAATTTTTTTGAATAGTAGTAAAAATTATAAAAATAAAAATACCTTACACTAAATTCATTTATAATTCTAATTCCTTAAGTAAAGGGCAAAAATTATGTTTAGAAAAAAATTAAACGACTAAATTTAGATATTAGTTCATATTTGTAGCCTTAAAAAACTGCTTTTAATCTAAATTTGCTTGAAAGGGGATAATAAAAAATCAAACCTAAACTCCTACCTTCTTCGTCTCCTTCCCCCCACCCACCCACCAGCCACCTTCACATCTCTTCTTCTCACATGCTTTCTCTTACTCCCACAACGCCAACTTGCCTTTCTGGGTTAGAAATGCAATTTTTAAAGAAGCTCGTTAAATTTTTCGTTAATTTCATTAGCTTCCATCCATGACTATAAAAAAAGACCTATTTCGCAATAAAAGGTGAACATTAGGCACCAAATTGCCAAAATTGGAATATTAGGACCTAAATTGCAACTCATATGAAACTTTGGGGCACTAATGTGCTATTTGCCCATTAGAATACAATCAGGAGTAACACTATGTGACCTGACAAAGTACTACCTGTGTAAATTCAGCTGTGATTCAGCTTTAAATTTTATTGGCCTAGGGTTAGTGCGCCTATGAACTGTGATCAAAGAAATGATTCAAGTTGAGTCAAACATATACTACCCCCATCCAATATGAAGTTTTACAACTCATATAAATGGTTATTTCTTTCTTACTCAAATACAATAAGCATGTGCATGCATTTGTAATTTATCTTAGCTAACTTTAAATTTGACAAAGATGTTACTCCCTTTCCCAACATAAAGAACTTTAATTTGTTTAAACATTCATTTTGAAATAGAGGTAGTAGTAAAAATGAGACTAATTATATTTATTTGTGTCATCCTTTCTTCCTCTTTTTTTGTATGTTTGACGAATAAAATTAGTTGTATCACTTCTTTTTAAGTGGCCAATTAGTAATAGTGATGATAGTAAGAATAAAATACAATTTATTCATAATCTTATATCTTTTAATTATATAACTTCAATTATATTAAAAAAAAAAATCTTAGCATTACTATGCGAATTTCAACGGGTTACTCACTAGTATATAGGAAAAGAATTACACATGCTCCATATACATAATGTTTAAGCTAGCGGAAATCTAAAGTGACAATAATACCGGAGTACATTGCATTCACATTTTCGCGGACTAATTGACAAAATGATTCCCTGATAATTGGACAGATTGTCCATTTTCATTAATGTTCTTACAAGATGATTGCTTAACATGAATAAAATTGTGATTTCTTTCATACTATTTCCGTCTCATCTCACTTATACCTAAAAATTGAGCAGAAAAATAAAAATAAATATAAAAGTAATTTATATGTGGTAAAAAATAAAGAGAGAGGATAAGTGAGTAAAATAGTAGTCTTGATTGAATAAGTTGAGTGGTGAAAAATGAAGAGAAAGAATGAGTGGTGGGGTAAATTGAATATAAAATTATAAAAAAATGGTTATTTTAGAGAGTCTCCCGTGAGTTGAGACGGAACAAAATGAAAATGGGAAGTCTCTAGTGAACTGGGGGAGGAGGAGGGAGTACCAGACGGAAACAAACTTTGACTTATGGACTATAATTAATACTTCTGTCCCGCTTTAAGATTCTTACATTTTTTTGTTTGTCCCAATTTAAGGTTCTTACTTTATTTTATTACCTAAATTGGACCATAGGACCCACTTGTTATTTTCACAACAAAAACTCTCTACCCACTTTCTCTCTCCTATTTTACTTTTCACACTCATAACATTTACTTTATCTTAATCTCCGTGCAAAATCAAATTAAAAACGTTAATTCAGGACGGAGGGAGTATAGAAGAAAGTCAATCTTATCTTATTTCCCCTAAAAACTAACAGACCAATCATTTAATTTAAGGACAGGAGAGTACGAACTACATCAATCATAGGAAACTGAAACTGCTCCCGTGTTTTTTTCTACGACAAGTCGCAGCAAACATTCTAAATTTTTTACGTCACTCGCTAAATCATCAACTATTAAAATTAAGTTTATTTATATGTGAATCATATAAAATAAAAGTGATTTCAGCCTAAGTATATTAAATGGTGGAGAAGTGTGACAAAATTCGAGTAAAACAATATTGCACTTCAATGTCTGTTTGTTGAAGCAATTTCAGGCTCGATAGAACTATACTGTTAGAGATAATTATCTCACATCAGGAATTAACTAGCCATGCATTGATTATATAAGGATATTGGGCTACTCTTCCCATTGCCAATTGGTTTTGGAAACTTTATCATGATAAAACTTTATCATATACTCCCTCCGTCCCATCTCAGTTAAAACTTATTTCCATTTTGGTCCGTCCCACTTCACCTGAAACTTTCCAAAATGGAATTTTTTTTATAATTTTATATTCAATCTACCCTACCCACTCATTTTCTCTCTTCATTTTCCACCACACAATTCATTCAACCAACCTACTATTAACCCTACTCATTCTTTCTCTTCATTTTCTACCACACATTTTCCTTATTTTATTATTTTTCCTTAGTTATTGTGCCCACTTCTTTCTTAGGTCTCAAGTGAGGTGGGACGGAGGGAGTACAACAAATCGTGTTCTGTGTAATCCGATTGCAAATAAGTCGGATTTTTTAAAAAGTGAAGTGACTTGCATTATATAATACCACGAGTCCCTTAGAGCATCTACATTGATGATTTTTTGGTAAAATCATGGCTGAGTTGGCACTCCATGATTCCCACAGCAATAACTTTTGCTCAAGTCATAGATTTTATTTGAAAGTTTGTATCATATCATTTAAGGCAATTGACATCGTGTTACAAACACCTATGAAGTCTATTATTACAGATCTATTGCCATATCTATTACAAATTTCTATATTAGAATCTATTGCTCAAGTCATAGATGACAATACAAAATTTTCGGTTGCCAGATGACCCCAAATCATGTACTGTTTGCTTATTCCTCCCTGTGAACAACAAACACCAAAATTCTTTCCTTTTGTGCTGCGCGTGTATTTCAAATATGCTAGAGTTGGTGGGTTTACAAAACATTTACTAGGCAAAGACTTATGATAAAATAAGAGTTATTAAAATTAAATAACATAAATTATAGTAATAAAATTATTTAATAAACATTAATAAATTATTTGGAATAAAAAAATATGAGATATTATTCATGAAAACGATTAACAAAAATTAAATAATAAATAGTTATAATAATTGCAATAGAAATGAGTAGGAAAGAAAATATATAGTAGGATATAAAAAAATAAGAGAAAAGTGATGACTTTTATCATGAATGGGGGTAAAATTGTTTGAAATTATAGTTATTGATGATCGATGATGTGGAGATGACGTGGAAGAGAGATGGATAGTATGACTCCTCATTTGAGAAGTCATTACTACGGTTGCTCTTAGACCATCTACAATGGGCAAATGTTTGTGTGTTGAATGGCCCATTCACACAAAATGTTTGGTTTAATGGCTCCAATGGTGTATGAATGAGGGGGTTGTGAATGGAAGTGTTGAATGGATTCAACACTTGTGAATGGAAATTGTGTCCCCCGGATTTTCCACGTGGCGCCTCTCTATTGGGCCAGCGAGGCGCGTGTAGTACACGCGCCGACAAGGGCGCGTGTACGGAGAAGGTCCGCCTCTTTTTTTTTTTTTTTTTTTTTTGGTTTTGACACTTGTCAGCGCATGATTGGCTGGCTCTATTTTTTACTTTTATCCCAATTTTTTGAGCTCAATTATTTCACAGAAAATGAGTTTTTTTTTTTTTTTTTAACACCAAAATTCCTAAAAAAAAATTCTCTTTAAATTGACGTAAGTTTCATTGTATTCCGACACAAAAAAAAACCCATTTTTTTAAATGGATCTCAATAATAACTATTTCAACACTAATCATAAAAATAAAAAATAAAAAATAAATTTTAAGTGGTGAGTATAGGATGATGAGTGAGAAAATTGTTGAATGGGGGATTAAACAAACCATTGTAGAGTGTTTTGTTGAATGAGTGTTAAATGGATGAATTGGAAGAGAGAGAAACTGATGTGGAGTGATAAAGTGGGTGTTGAATGGTTTTTTTTGTTTAAACCATTGTGCATGGTCTTATGTGTTACTATATTTTATCATAGAGAACCGTAAAACTTAATTGTATCTTTTATTAGGCATGTTACATTTTATAATGAAAAATGCGTCTTTTTAAATCATTTCATATTCTATTTAAAAATGTGTTACATCTTTTATTACATAAGTTTCATAATAAGGTACACAATTTATCTTTGATATCTTATTTCTTATTTTATGCCTCTAATTGTGAGTTGGAAAAAATATGTTACTACCTATGTCCCTAAATGAGTGTCCAAATTTCATTTTAAGGAAATAACTTTTATACAATTTGGTGATAAAATTCATATATAATCTTGTAATCATCTTTACAAACATTTAGTTTTTCAAGTATAAAGGGAACGGTGAAAAAAAAAAAATCGAAAAAATACATTTAGGGATAAAGTTATGATCAAAATGGACACTCATTTTGGGACAAAAATTTCCTGAAAATGGACACTTATTTAGGGACAGATGCAGTATATTTTATAATAAGATGAATTTTTATTACTCCCTCCGTCCCAGTTTAAGGTTCTTATTTTCTTTTTTGGTTTGTCACAGTTTAAGGTTCTTAGTTGCTTTATTCCTTAAATGGCAAAGGATGAATATTGTTTTGAACATCTTTGTCCTCATAAAGTTTATTATATTACAAAAAACCATCACTTACTCATCTACTTTTCACACAGTTGTTTTATGAATAGACACGTATATCCTCCACGCACTACTCCCTCCGTCCCGAACTAACGTTCTTAGTTTGACTTTACACTGAGATTAAGAAAAAGTAAATATTGTGAGTATGAAAAGTAAAGTAGGAAAGGGAAAGTGGGTAGAAAGTTTTTGTTGTGAGAATGACAAGTAGGTCATATTGTCCATTTTAGGTAATTAAACAACTAAGAACCTTAGTCTGGGACAAACCAAAAAGGAAAGTAAAAACCTTAGTCTGGGACGGAGGGAGTACTATTCGTGACTTAAATTTGTCTTTGTTTCTTAATAAACGTGTAAAATCAAACTAAGAAACTTAAACAGGGACGGAGGGAGTATTTATTTTATAATTTTATAATATGATGAACTGCAATCTACTCATAGACTCCAAAATTCCAAATCCCTATATAACTCACTCACTCTTCCCCACTCCTTCCCCCCAACCCAACACTCTTTCTTCTCCATCTCTCAACCTCCAAAAATGGCCACCACCAGCAGCAGCAGCAGCTACTCCAACTCTTCACTAAAACTCATCTTCCTCATCTCCATTTCCATCTCCTCATCATCAATTTTCACAACCGCCGACACAGATTTAATCCAAAAAACATGCAAAAACACCAAATTCTACGACCTCTGCATCTCCTCCCTCAAATCCGACACCACCAGCTCCAACGTCGACGCGAAAGGCCTCGCCATAATCATGGTCAAACTCGGCGTCCTCAACGCCACCGCCACCAATTCCTTCCTGTCACAAAAAATCAAAAATTTCTCAACCAAAAGCAGCACGAATATCAACAAAAGGGTGCTCACAGAATGCGCCCAGAAATACAATTTCGCTAGTAAAGCTCTTCAAGATTCAATTCGAGATTTGGAGGCGGAGGCGTATGATTATGCTTACTTGGATGTTATGGCCGCCGCCGATTATCCCAACGGTTGCCGGAATGCGTATAAGAGGTACCCAGGGAAATTGGGTTATCCGGCTGAGCTTGCTGCTCGAGAAGAGGGTTTCAAGAATATTTGTGATGTTGTTATGGGTATAATTGATACTCTTGCTTCTTCTTCCTAATTCTTTAATTAATTTCCCCCTTTAATTTGGTATTTTGTTTAAAAAAAACACTACTTTTGATTTGGTTGATTGTAATTTTTTATTTTTTTTTGGACTAATTGTAACTAGTAGTCGGTAACCCGTGCTGGGAAACTTATTTATTATTTTTTGTACTTTTTTTTCTGTTTTTTATTTAATAAGTAATATAATAATTTTTTGTAATATAAGTATATTGTATATGAATTAAATGTTTGCTTACAAATTTAGGAGAATTGTTTTAATTTTTATTTAGCTTTTGTTGTACATAATTTATATTTATTATGATAATTAAAATTTGAATCTAAAGATGAGTTATTATTGTTATGAAATAACTTTAAGTTTTACAGATGATTGACTTAATACTATTAGCTATTATCCAATAAATGATTTCATAATATATACACATTATAATTAGTAAATATAAAATTTTATAATGTACATCTAATGTGTTAGTAGAATAATAATTTTACTATATCTTACAAAAAAAAATCCTCTGAAAAAAAAACTTATACTATTAATAGTAATAATTAATTTATATAATAACTACAAAGTATTATAATTAATTAATACTAATAATTATAATTATTAACATACATAATAGCTATTACGATTAATTATTAATATTAAAAAGTGAAAATTATAATAATTATAATTATAATAATTATAATTATTAACATACATAATAGCTATTACGATTAATTATTAATATTAAAAGTGAAAATTAACATATATGGTAACTATTATGATTAATTAATACTCCCTCTGTTCTAGAATAAGAGTCTTACCCTGTTTGCGGACACTTATTAAAGAAACAATAGAAAATAGGTTAACATTGCAAGTGGGTTGAGTGTATGATTGTCCAAAATACTACTCATAGTGTAAGTGAACAAAAAGTAAGTAAGTTTGGTCTTTTTGTAATTATAGAAGCATTAGAAGGATAAAAGTGTCCAAATCACTATTCATTATTTCCAATAATTTGTCATTTTGAGAAAGAGACTCTTACTCTGGGACGTACCAAAATAGAAAGTAGGACTCTTACTCTCGGACTAAGTGAGTACTATTTAACACATACTTCCTCCGTCCCAGCAGAAGTGTCACCAATTTTTGGGACACGAGGATTAAGAAAAGGTAGTAGGTGTGATAGAAAATGAAGAGAGAGAATGCGTGGGGTAAATAGTAGTGTTGGTTGAATAAAATGAGTGGTGGAAAATGAATAGAGAGAATGAGTGGGGGTTAAATGGTGGGGTTGATTGAATATAAATATATTAAAACATTTTCATTTTGGGTAGTGACACTTGTGCTGGGACGGACCAAAAGGGAAATAAGTGACACTTCTGCTGGGACGGAGGGAGTATTGTATAATGCTTAACTAATACTATTATGATAACTAAAACTATTAATACTAATTTTTAATTTATTTAATAATTAATTATAATAGTTAATTGTAAATATTAACTACAATAACAAATAACTATTAATAGTTAACTATTATTTGCTTAATACCATTAGCTAATAATATTAGTTACTACATAAGGTAACTATTATAATAGCTATTACTAATAATAGTAATAGTTAACTAATATAGTTAACTATAATAGTAACTATTACTAATAATAGTAATAGTTAACTATAATAATGGTTAACTATTATAGTTAACTATTACTAATAATAGTAATAGTTAACTATAATGGTTAATCATTATAGTTAACTATTACTTTTATTAGTAATAGTTACTATAATAGGTAATTATAATAGTTACCCTATATAGTACATTGTATACTTTTTTAAAAAAATTAATGACAAAGACAAAAAACTATTCATTATATCCACTTTTAATAATTTTAGTTTTGCAAGTATATATATAAAATATATAACTAAAAAAATTGAAAAAAATAAAGAGCCATGTTAAGGACACCATCGCAACACAAAATCTTGGGTAAAACGCGTAGTACGCAATTCCCAAGAAAAACGTGTTTTCGGTGGCATTTTTGAAAACATGTGGATCTTCTTTAAAAAACGTGCGGTGACATTTTTGTAAATAAGCGAAACTTTTCATCGGTTTTGGATATCAACAACAAGCCTTCTGGATATGATTTTCAAGCACATTTGAAGGTCATGACCAATAAACTTTCTGGATATCAAGCTCAAGAGGTTTTGGATATAGATAATATAGTCTTTTGGATATAATTTATGAACATCTCCAGTGAGAAAAAAAAAATGAAAAGAACCTTTGAGACTGATAGCCAGAAAGTTTTTTCTAAGAAAAGAATTGAAGATCAGTGATGTGACGGATTTTATACCATTATTTCCTAAGTTTCTATTAACTTAAATTGATGATTTTAATGTATTTAGATTAGTTTTTTGTGTATTTTGGGGCAATTATGTATTGTTGGTGTTGGGTTTCGGAGTAACATGCGCAGCGGAATTAAGCATTTAAATTTAATAAAACCCAAAGCCCATAGATCCATTCATATGATTAAGTCAAATACAACATAATGAATACTAGAATACTAACCGTTGATGCCTTTGATTTTGCAACCTTGAATTCGATGGAGGCTTGAAATCTTGATCACGAACAAAGCAAGAATCACGAACTATGAAGATGATAAGTTTCACCCTCTAGCGGTATCCACACCACGAACGAATAAGAACACTTGATCTTGGTTGCTAGACCAAATTGAGAAACACGCTTTCTCAATGTATAGAACTATATGGAATTATTATGTATGTGATATTCTTGTTCTTCAATCTAGGGATGTCTTAGAACAAGAAATTCATCCTCTCAAACCCTTGGAGGCACTCACAAACATAAGACAATACTTAGGACTGATTAGGGCAACTAGAGGGGAGTTTTATACTTGTTTCACCTATTCCAAATAGGTAACAAGTGACCAAACCCGTAAGAAAACGGAACAGGAAAATTCTGGGCAGAAACCCTAGAGGTCCGCCCGGGTCTTATAGGAGGTCCGCCCGGGTCCTTTAGGAGGTCCGCCCGGACCACCCCCTTTTTCCGGTTTTCTCCTCTAAATTCCTAAAATCCTCAAAAGGTCCTTCGACCCAAATTCCAATTAAGTCTTTTTAAGATTCGTTCTATTGTGTGTGACCCTCTAGGATTATACTAAGTTGGCAATGGGTTCAAACATGAACTCATAAGATATGATTAGATTCTAGCAAACCGTCATACCTACCCAAATAGTATAACTAGATACAAGTTCGCATTCCTTTTAGAACATGTCATAATCCCTTTGTCGACGATGTCTTTGAACACAAGTCATGGTCAACAAGTCAACTTGTTTTGTTCAATACTTTCTCGATACCGAATATGTTGATAATCCAAATGACATTGATCCAATCAATCCATTTGAGTTTGGCCAAACATTTCATCAACATCATTCCTTCGAGGGGCCCAAGCTTGACATCTCTCCGAAGAGGGACAAATCCAATTAGCTTATTATTCTTCCCTACGTGAATCCGATTATGCCAATCATACCCTTTATAGCTACCTGGTTAAGGGTAACGTTTGAATATGTCAAACATAATCTTCATCAAGTGGAAGACTATAATAACTTCATGTCTAAGGATTCAAATGACATAACTAATATGAAATTTATATATGACATTGACCATGACATAAATATCATACTGCGGGTCATGTCCAGTACCTTGTTCCAAACAAGTACCCATAAATCTAGCATGATCATCCCATGATCATTTAGCCTTTATACTAGTGCTTAACAAGCTCTAGGGACGGAGATTATTATAAGCAAACACGAGCAATAATAATAATCTTAATATCTCTTTATCATCATGAGTGAAATGATAACTTATGCAACGTTTAACAAACGTGCCTAGGGCACCAACACCAACAGTTGGGGCTTAATTGTTATCCGTGGGTAGTTTGGTTTTTTCATATTTTATCCGGATATAATATTTTATGAGGTAAAAAGTCGTCCCAAGATGTGCAAGTAAAAGTCAAAGTCAAGGTGCAAAGTGAAAGTCAACAAGAAGATGGAGCAGCGAGTCAACAACTGGAATTGAAGAAAAAGAGACCAGCACGTGTGGCAAACGGGCCGAGCACGTTTGGAAAAGGACTGGACTATCAAATTGACGTAGGAGAAGAAAATAAGATCAGTCCTTGTGCCACACGGACTGAGCACGTGTGAAGAAGTCTAGCACGGATGGAACTCACAAAGCCGACCAGAACATAGTGCGCACACCTGGATATGCTCAGGGCCTGCACTGGAAACTGTGAAACTGAAGGGACCAAACTGCAGAAGACTGGAAGATCAGGGACTGATTTACAAATTATGGGAAAACTCTTCCAGTCAGACGTAATTGCGGCTCTTGCAGCCTTTTAAATTATTTTTCCTTTTTCCTTTTTAGTGATTTTTTTTTTTTTTATTATTGGGACTTTATTAGGGTATTTAAACTTGGTTTTATTTTATTGTTTTGGATTCTAGACTTCTATACACTTTTAGATCTAGGGTTTATTCTTCTTTTTCCATGGAGATTTCAAAGCTCCATATGAGGAACTAAAACCCACGCTTTGGGTTTGATTTCATGAACCACTTTTTTATCAATTTGAGGTATTTATCTTTTCACAATTTTATTCCTATTCATAATTTTGCTTGTGCTTAATCTAGATCTATTGTTAGGGTTTATAGATTTGATCACCCTATTTATCTTTGCAATCGATCTTTGCTAGAATTTTCTGTTTACTGTGCCAGTGTAGAAATTCATAAGTAGCATATTTACGATTTATGCATGTGCCATGGTAAATTGTGAAGTGGGTAAAATTAGACAATTATCTATATGAAATAATTGTAGAAAGCGTTCTTGATCTTAGTTTCTTAAATCGTTTATCAATTAATTTTGCGATCTAGACTGTGCCAGTTAGATTAATTTATTAATTAGGGTTTCTAGTGAGTGTGCCACTGCTAGTAACTACTCTGAAAGAAGAAACAGGGATTGAAATAGATCTCGTGATCAAGTGAATAGGGTAAAAAGTGAAAAGATATATCTGTTGGGGTGTCAACCCTAGTCCCACATCGGCAATTGAAAGAAGAATTGCTTAGTATATAAAGGTGTCCACACACTCCATTGTATGAGGCCTTTTGGGAGATGACCCAAAAACAAATCCGTGCGGGCTGGGCCCAAAGCGGACAATATCATACTAATGTGGAGTGTGGGGTACTGGGACCGCGACCACCCCCACCACTCTACATTAGTATGATATTGTCCGCTTTGGGCCCAGTCCGCACGGATTTGGTTTTGGGTCATCTCCCAAAAGGCCTCATACTAATGGAGTGTGTGGACACCTTTATATACTAAGCAATTTTTTTTTCAATTGCCGGTGTGGGACTTGGGTTGACACCCCAACAAACCTCCCCTCAACTCAAGTACCTCCAACGAACCTTGTACCGCCGCTAACACCCATCTGCGGGACACGCCGCCCGATCACTTTTATCGGGAAGACTTTCGACACAAGGGTCTTTTTCGCGAGTTCACACATAGGAGAATCCCACACATCCCCACACATCTCGCACGCGGTCCACTTCGCGTCGCGCCCATCAACCAACCTGGGCTCTGATACCAGTTGTTGGGATCGGTCATCAACAAGAGAAATCTCAATAAGAGATAACAAAATAACACACGCACACAAAACAAGAACAAAACACACAATTTTTCCGTGGTTCGGCTTAAAGCCTATTCCACCCAACAATAAATATATTAATCTCTTGATATTACAAGAATGGAGACTCTCTCTTTCTCAACACTCTTGAATATCCTCACCAACGCATACAATCATACAATTTCTCTCTAAATTATATGTCTATGCTATGTAACGCCCATCTTTATTCTTGTTAAATATTTAACGTGCTTGTTAAATTCTTGGCTAGCATATTTATATGCTATTTTATTTGAGTTAATTATTTAATTGCTTTAGAAAATTAAGGTGGTTAAATGTCAAAGTTGAAAGTTTAGGGGCCTTTTTGTAGTTAGTGGAACTTGAGGGGCCTAGGTGTCATTGTTGGAAACTTGCAAGTATATCAAGTTGCTTTCTCCTCAGAGAAAGCATTCTCAAACTTTCTCGTACGTTCTTTCTCTCTGTTTCATAATAGGGAGTTCAATTTTACCCTATTCTCGACTCCTCGCGATTAATTATTTCTCTGTTCGTGATTCTGGTCCCGGATAAATATTCGTGGCGTTGAATAGAGCGTTCCAGACCGATCAGAAATTAATTTGGGTCAACTTGATTTTTGACTAGGTAAGTTATTAGCTCCCCCTTACTTGTAATAACATGCATATATGTTATTCCCGCTACTTGTTCTTGTTAAAATTGTGTTTTGGGTAATTTTCGTGATACTTGTAATTTTGGGACGAAGGGAGTATAAATATACAGCCTATGTATGAAAGAAATTTGAAAAGTGCTTCAAATTGGTTATAACCCTCTGGGTTTGTTAAAAGATTAATAGGAAAATTACTCCTATTCGTGAGACGGTAAAATAGTAACTTGATTTAAATATTATTAGAAAAATTGTACCATTATTTGTGGTACGGGGAAATGAATGGAAGTATCCCTAGATGGGTATATTAGTATAATATAAAATTGTACTTATACTTTTGGGACGGTGAAATATTTAAGTGGAATAAAAGGAAATTGACCTATTATTTATGGGACGGTAAAAGAAATGAATTGGGCTTGAAATAGGAGTTCTAAACTTGTTAGTATACTCCTGAGAATGTTAGGAGTGTTAGTTAAATGTTACTCCTACGTGTGGGACGGAGAATTAATGAAACTTGAATTCAGGGGGAAAGGGCCAAAATTTGTACCGCACGGTCGTGCGCCTTTATTTGGCCCGGTCGTGCCAAAATGTTACCTTTAGTCAAATTCCCTCGTCAGTGATAGCACGGTCGTGCCAAATTGTAGAGCACGGTCGTGCCAGGGCTGAGCACGGTCATGTGCCTTTATTGGGCACGGTCGTGCCGAAAATTAATTTTGTGTGAAAATCCCTCGGCAGTGTTAGCACGGTCGTGCCAATTTCTAGAGCACGGTCGTGCCAAGTGAAAATTCTGATTTGTTTTCTTGAATTGTTTCCTCCATAACTTTCTATAGGAGAGTCGAAATCAAGATCCGAAAGAAGCTGAATAACCTAGACTTAGAGGGCTATTCAAAGAATAAATTAATGGGGTTTTAAAATGATTGTCTAGAGCACCTAGATAGGTGTTTTAGGACATTGAACTTGAGTATAAGAGTATGAATGCTCTTATATGTCTGGAAATCAACGTCTTGTGTACCTTAGGGGTATAAAACAATGTTTTGAACTTGAACATCCTAAGAATAGGATTGAGAATTGGTAAGAGTAAAGTGTATAACTCTTATACATGATTGAATGTCCAAAGATTGGAATAAAACTTGAAGTATAAGACAATAAAATCTTGTACATGACTTGAACATCCAAAGAAAAGGGATTAAAACATGAATATAAGATTTCTAAATCTTGTATATGCCTTGACACCAATATATGGGTAAGGTGTAAACTCGAAAGTGCTCAGAACAAGCATTAACGTGAATAAGTGAATGCGACTGTACTGAACACCACGTGGATCTTGTTCTTGTGGAGGACACTGGTTACCAGGTCTTCTTATATACTGTACTCCTGTCCTGTTCACCACGTGGATCTTGTTATTGTGGATGACACTGGTTACCAGGTCTTCTTATATACCGCACAGCAGTTCCTGTTCTTGTTCTTGGTTGTCCTCAGCTAGAAAAGCATCGACAACAAATGGTATTCTTGGGAGAAATAAGGAAGGATTCAGGTACAATGCGTGATAGGCCTATGTGCATCTTGGTGAGCTGGTTTAGCCTCTCGCTCTACTTGACTACTTGTTACCTGAACCTTTCTTGAGCTTGATTACTTGTTGAGTTGGCTTAGCCTCTCCTATACTTGTTACTTGATGATACTTGATATATGTTTAGTTGAGTATCTACTTGTATTGCATGATAACATGACATATAGTTGCATGTTAATAGCTTACTGAGATTTATCTCACCCTTTATTTGTTTAATTGTTTCCCCCCCCAGGAAAGCAGGGGATAGTACGCAGTGAGGCTCGACTTAGCTGGGAATTTACTCAGCAGGATATTGTTGTTCGAAGTAGTGTCCTTTTATATTTTGGTAAGGACGATCTTGTATGAGTTAATAAACTCTGGGCTTGTATTGGGGTAGTATTTGTTGTCCCTAGACAGTTCTTGTTTCTAGCTTATTTGCTAGGCATGTCTTCCGCTGTATGTAACCATTTTGGTTTTAATTTTCTTGGTCTAGAACTGGTGTGAGCTATCTTAGCTCCCTACTCTTGAGTATATATATCATGTCATTTTTGTTTTTAACAGGTATTGTTCCTGTTTCCCGTTAGTTTCTTGTTTCTTGTTAGTTACGCGCACCAGGTTCGAGGTTCTATTAGGGAATCCCGGGACTTGGGGCGTGTCATGCTAACTCTCTCTTGAGTTCTATTTAAAAAACATAACTAGTGAGGCCTATTTATAATGGGGAGGCACACTTATTTTCCCCTTCCTAACCGATATGGGATTACTATTCATTTTCCTAACCGATGTGGGATATACCAACCCTTTCTAAACCAAAATAGGATTTAGGTAATTTGGTTAATTTCCAAACAATATCGATGATAATTGAATAATTAGGTGGAGACTGAATCAAATCTGAAGTATTTCTTAATTATTGTTTTAGCTCAATTTAATTTAGTTTATTCTTGTTTTTAGGATTTAATTAAAATACAAATTTTTCCCCCAATCTTGTCAAGTGACAATTACCTAAATAGATAACCGTTCTTCGTGGATCGATTTTGGACTTGCCCTAGCTATATTTTTAGAACCTAGTCCAGGTTTAATATGTAGGTGTGCGATTTAGCCTATCAAATTTTGGCGCCGTTGCCGGGGAACGGTGTTTATTTGTTTACGTCCTTATTTTATTCTTGTTCTTGTTCTTTTTATTTTCTTTGTATTTACTTTTTTAGTTGGTTTAGTTTAGTTAATTTAATTTTTTTTAGTTATTTTTAATTTTGTTATTTGTTTTTAGTGTGGAACCTTGTAAGTTCCACACCTGTTCTACTGACAATCTGCTTGGAAGTCTTGAATTAGTAAACAGATGGCAGATCAGACATTGAGACAGAAAACTGCCCCGAATTGGAGCGAGGAACCTCATGCAGTTTAGTTCCCCACTTTGCCTACTGGGGTTACATTTGAGTTGAAGCCGGGTTTGTTGAGCCAGTTACCGCACTTTACTGGGATGCCCGGTGAGAACCCGAATGAACATATATCCCAGTTTGTGCAGATTTATCAGAGCATGAAGCCAGCAGCACTTCCGATTGAGCATCTCCTCCTTAAAGCGTTTTCTTTCACTCTGAAAGATGATGCTTGTGCATGGTATTACCATCTGCCGCCTAACAGCATTACCACATGGCAGCAGATGAATGAGGTGTTTCTTGATGAGTTCTTTCCTCCTGATCAAATCAATGTGATGAAGCGGGACATTAGCATCATGGAGCAGAAGGTAGATGAGACTTTATACGAGTATTATAACAGGTTCCATAAGTTGTGCAGGAGTTGCCCGTATCATGGATTTGATGATGATCAGCTGATAGTATATTTCTATGGAGGGTTGACAGTTATGGATAAACGGTTGGTGGATTCTTGTTGTGGGGGCAGTATAATCAACAGGACGACTGAGGAGGCTAATGAGATAATTGATGAGTTGGCTAAGAGCACTCGGACACATGGCCGGAGATCGAGCTTCAGACAGGTCAGTGCTGCGAATTCTAGTAGTGGTGTGACAAATAAACTTGAGACAGATGTTGAGGACCTTAAGGGGATGATGAGGAAATTGTTGATGGGTCCACCACAAAGTCAGCAGTACCAGACTAATCAGTATCAGTACAGACCACCGTATGTGCAGCAGAAGCAGTATCAGAGTACCCCTCCGAGACAGTCTACAGATGATATGATTCATTCCTTAGCACAGTCGGTGACCCTAATGAATAGCAATTTTCAGCAGTATCAACAAAAGACCGATGCGAGTATTGGTAATTTGGAGAGACAAATGGGGCAAATAGCTGATGCGGTTGGGAGACTAGAGGATAATGAGGCGGCGAAGGTGCATTCTAGAACAGAACCGAACCTTAAGCAGAGTGCATGTGCCATGACTTTGCGCAGTGGTAAGGAGATTGGGAATGAAGTTGTACCGGAGGAGCCACTGATTGAGGTTGAGCAGGTTATGCCTGAGGAGAAGACCCCGGAGGAGGAGAGGAGTGCTACACCAAACCCCATAGTTTATGAGCCGGATGTTCCATTTCCTGAGGCTTTGAGAGATCATCGCAAACTGGAGCCTGACAAGGCTATATTTGACACTTTCAAGAGGCTTGAGGTAAATATTCCATTTTTGGACTTGCTGCAGACTGTCCCGAGATATGCAAAATTCCTTAAGGATTTGTGTACGTTTAGGAGGGATCAAAAAGCAAGAAGCCAGAAAAAGAGGAAGGTCCATGAACATGTGTCTGCGGTTTATCAGAAGAAGATGCCCAAGAAGTGCAGTGATCCGGGTATATTTGTGATTCCGGTGTGTTTAGGTGATAATTTTGAGCATATGGCTATGTTTGACTTGGGTGCTTCAATCAATGTCATGCCTTATGCATTGTTTGAAAAACTCAAGTTAGGACCTCTACAGGATACTAGGGTGATTATTCAGTTGGCAGATAGGTCAAATGCATACCCTAAGGGGAAGGTTGAGGATGTTCTAGTGCGGGTTGGTAAGTTCATATTCCCTACTGATTTTTATGTGTTAGAGATGGACACAGATCCTAAGGCTCCCATTCTATTGGGAAGACCGTTTATGTCTATGGCTCATACTAAGTTGGATGTTTCCAACAGACCGTTGACTATGGAGTTTGATGGGGATTTAATGGAGTTTAACATTTTTGACTCCAAGAAAGTCCCTAAGGATGATGGTCAGTCAATATGTTTCATGGATGTAGTAGAGCCAAAGGTAGAGGATGTGTCCAAGGTTAGTGGGAATGATGATGTGCAGAATGGTTTGAAGATTCCTGCAGTAAAACATGGAACATTTGTTGAGAGAGTACATGAGTAGAAGTTGAAAGATCCTCCTGAGCACCAAAAATATGCTTATTTAGGTGAGGGAGAAGTAATGATGGATAGTGGTCCAATGGAGAAGCATGGAGGTTTGAGCACGATGAATAAAAATAAGAAGGGATTCATGGAGACGATTCGAGCTCAAGCGGGGTGGAGTGTGCACTAATGAGGTACCATTTATTCTCTTACGTTTAAACTGTCATTATTTTATTCACTTTTACACACTGAGGACACTGTGTAGTTTAAGCGTGGGGGAAGGATTTGTAGTTGTATAGTATGCATTGTTATTTCTAGATAGTTAAAAAAATGAAATAAAAAATAGAGAGGCTAAGTGAAAACCCGAAAGGGCGCTTAGGCAAAAGGTGCACTATTGGAGTAGGATGTTCGGATAGTGGAGTTTAGATTAGAAATCCTCGTTCTTTTCGTGGAGATATAAGGGGGTGTTGGTGTTTACGAGGTAAGTTTTGTGTTTAATTACAAATATTAAAAAAACTTTATTTTATGAGGGAGATTGTAGAGTGAGATAAGCGTGGGGGAATATTAGGACATTTTTAGTTTCCCTTGGCTTTTGAGTGGGCATTTGGTTTGGATACCGTTTATTATGGTGTTGGTATCGAGCTAATGTCATTTTTGTTATTTCTTTGAGGAATTATAAGGAGACGGAGTTTCTACACTTCGTGTTTTATTTGTTGATTTATGTTTGGTGGTTTAGAGGAGACTAAGAATCATTTTTCTCCCTGCTACGCTAATAGACCGGAGTTTAGAGGGGAGTTAGGATTTTACTCAGGGACGAGTAAAGGTCTAAGCGTGGGGGAATTTGATGGGACGAATTTTATACCATTATTTCCTAGGTTTCTATGAACATAAATTGATGATTTTAATGTATTTAGATTAGTTTTTGTGTATTTTGGGGCAATTATGTATTGTTGGGGCTTAATTGTTATCCGTGGGTAGTTTGGTCTTTTCATATTTTATCCGGATATAATATTTTATGAGGTAAAAAGTCATCCCAAGATGTGCAAGTAAAAGTCAAAGTCAAGGTGCAAAGTGAAAGTCAACAAGAAGATGGAGCAGCGAGTCAACAACTGGAATTGAAGAAAAAGAGACCAGCACGTGTGGCAAACGGGCCGAGCACGTATGGAATAAGGACTGGACTATCAAATTGACGTAGGAGAAGAAAATAAGACCAGTCCTTGTGCCACACGGACTGAGCACGTGTGAAGAAGTCTAGCACGGATGGAACTCACAAAGCCGACCAGAACATAGTGCGCACACCTGGATATGCTCAGGGCCTGCACTGGAAACTGTGAAACTGAAGGGACCAAACTGCAGAAGACTGGAAGATCAGGGACTGATTTACAAATTATGGGAAAACTCTTTCAGTCAGACGTAATTGCGGCTCTTGCAGCCTTTTTAATTATTTTTCCTTTTTCCTTTTTAGTGATTGTTTTTTTTTATTTTTTTTATTATTGGGACTTTATTAGGGTATTTAAACTTGGTTTTGTTTTATTGTTTTGGATTCTAGACTTCTACACACTTTTAGATTTAGGGTTTATTCTTCTTTTTCCATGGAGATTTCAAAGCTCCATATGAGGAACTAAAACCCACGCTTTGGGTTTGATTTCATGAACCCCTTTTTATCAATTTGAGGTATTTATCTTTTCACAATTTTATTCCTATTCATAATTTGCTTGTGCTTAATCTAGATCTATTGTTAGGGTTTATAGATTTGATCACCCTATTTATCTTTGCAATCGATCTTTGCTAGAATTTTCTATTTACTGTGCCAGTGTAGAAATTCATAAGTAGCATCTTTACGATTTATGCATGTGCCATTGTAAATTGTGAAGTGGGTAAAATTAGACGATTATCTATATGAAATAATTGTAGAAAGCGTTCTTGATCTTAGTTTCATAAATCGTTTATCAATTAATTTTGCGATCTAGACTGTGCCAGTTAGATTAATTTATTAATTAGGGTTTCTAGTGAGTGTGCCATTGCTAGTAACTACTCTGAAAGAAGAAACAAGGATTAAAATAGATCTCGTGATCAAGTGAATAGGGTAAAAAGTGAAAAGAGATATCGATGATAATTGAATAATTAGGTGGGGACGGAATCAAATCTGAAGTATTTCTTAATTATTGTTTTAGCTCAATTTAATTTAGTTTATTCTTGTTTTTAGGATTTAATTAAAATACAAATTTTCCCCCCAATCTTGTTAAGTGACAATTACGTAAATAAATAACCGTTCTTCGTGGATCGATTCTGGACTTGCCCTAGCTATATTTTTAGAACCTAGTCCAGGTTTAATTTGTAGGTGTGCGATTTAGCCTATCAAGCAGTTGATGTGTTAATATATAGCCAATGTGTTAATATATAGCCAGTGACAGTGTTTAGGATGATCAGTTGATGTGTTATGAAGGTCCAGCGAGTGTGTTGAGGAGCGCCAAATGATTATGAAAAACACGTTTTTCCTAATCACTAAAAAAAACGCGTTTTACATGAGATTAACTCTTCTCGCAAAATCAAGTTTCGCAATCACTGATTCGTCTTGAAATTATTTGACAACTATGTCCACAAAAACTAGTAACAACTAAAATTTCGTGGCATTTTGTGCCCCATTGGTGGAGTCACCCTTTGAGCAAAGGGGGCAATTGTTGGAACAATTTTAATCCCTGAATGCCATACTCACTTTTAGAATAAGTTTGAGGAAGGAGATGAAGGCGGAAGCGTAACAATACCTGTTGAATCCATGGATGATGTTGTAGGGAGAAAGTGAGATGAAGAAGAAGGGAATTTTTTTTTCAAATAATAGGGTTTGGAATATTTATGTACAAAAGTACCACCCAAATTCAACTATGTACCAAAATGACACTTTTTTATGAAAACTTCACTGGCAATCACGTTTTAAAGATGAAAACTCCATTGCCAATGCCGTTTTTTGGTTGCAACGTTGACTGGCCATGGCTTGGTTAATTGGCTTAGTTAATTTTGGTGTTTGGTTGTTAATTAAGGATAAAGGTGAAGTTGTTATTGGCAATAACGACTTCACTTTAGGGTTATTTCAAATGATTCTAAAAACTTCACTGCCAGTGAAGTTTTCAGTTCATTCTAAAAACTTCACTGGCAATGGAGTTTTCAGTTCATTCTACAAATAGCAATTGAGATTTCAGTTCATTCTAAGCCCACTGCCCCCTTTCCTTTCCTTTCGTTATTTTCCAACTCTCTTCTTCTCTCTCGACATTCATACACCCCCAAGTGCTCAAGTACTAAAAAAAAAAAAAATTGCAAATTTCTCCAGGTGAAGATTCAAAGCATTTAAGGTATATTTTAATCTTTCTTATATGTTTTAATTTGTTTAATATAATTATTAGAGTTATTAGATGGTTTTTTTGTATATGCATTGTTAATAAATTAGGATTTTGACAGTCGAATTCATTTGTTTAGGAGTAAATATGAGTGGAGTTCCACTTATTTTCATGTGCTACTGGGGAGGAGATGATGAAAACCCGTTTGAAGGTAGTCATTTTGAAGAGGGGCCGAAATGTGTGCTTAAAGCAAAAACTCGATGGAGGTACAAAAAATTGATTAAGAAATTATATAAGAAAATTGGGGTAGATCGAACCAATGTTAAGTTGAAAGTTATTTGTAGATATCCTCATTTTGTCGGCAATGGGTTTGCAAATTACATGTCGTTACCAGTCGAGGATGATATGTGTATGGAAGTCATGTTTGATGTTTCTGCTCAATTCGATGGGATGAGTAGCTTGCAGTTGTATGTTGTCATGAATTTTGTTGATAATGTACCTTCTAATGAGTTTGAAACAGGAGAGGAGCCGATACAAAATGAGTATTTTCATGACACGGATAACTTTCAGATTGGTTCTTCAAGTTACTACCCTGAGAGAGATGTTGATGATTTTGAAACACATGTGGAAGAGGAAGAGGAAGAGGAAGAAGAGGAAATAGAAGTGGGAGAGGAAGAAGAGGTAGAGGAACGTGAAGATGATGATGATGTAGATTATGAAGCTCATTTGCTTGAAAATGAAGAGGGTGATTTTGGATATGAAGATTGTGAGAGTCCAACTGATGTTAGCGACAATGATGGTGATGATGGGGAAGGTGATGATTCTGGAGCACACATGATTACTTTTAATGAGACGCAGAATCAACTGTATGAGAGAGGAGACTATCAATTTTACCGTGATATTGGGGAAGGATCAGAGATTTATGATGATAGTCAATATAAGTTTGCAGAATGGAATGCGGAGTCGGATGAAATTTCCAAAGGTATCCGCTTCTCAAAGAAGATTTAAGTGCAATATGAAATGAAGAAGTATCATATTAAGAAAAATCTGCGGTTCAGGGTGAAAAGGAGCACAACCCGAAAATGGACTATTGAGTGTTTGGTGAAAGAGTTTCCCTGTAATTTCTATGTGAATGTGAGCATGAAGAATGGTGGGTATTGGGAAGTAACTAAGTACAACGGTCCACATTCTTGCTTGGCATCAGATGTTACCGGAGATCATCCCAACTTAGATGCTCAGTTTATAGGACGAGAAGTTATGGAATTCATCAAGGCCGATCCTGAGTACAAGATTGCGCTTGTTAAGGCAGCAATAAAAGCAATGCACGGTAAGGATATTTCATATCGGAAGGCATGGTGTGGTAAATAAAAAGCGATCACTCAAGCATTTGGGGACTGGGACGAATCTTACAAAAAGATGCCACGTTTGTTAGCAGCTATTCAAAAGTGGAACCCTGGCACCATTGTGGAGTATTCTAATCGTCCTCATGTTGGTCCTCCAGGTATGTTTGACCGTGTGTTCTGGGCATTTGACCCTTGTTTGGAAGCATTCTCTCATTGTCGCCCTGTCATTTCTGTTGATGGCACTTTCTTGCATGGAAGATATAAAGGGGTAATACTTATTGCTATGGGTGCTGATGCGAATGATAGTTTGCTTCCACTTGCTTTTGCTATTGTTGAAAAAGAGGACACAGAAAACTGGTGTTGGTTCTTACATCTTGTTATCAAGCATGTTATTAAGGGTCGAGAAGTTTGTTTGATATCTGATCGCCATAGTGGCATCCTTGCCACGGTTGGACATAATTCATGGCCACGAACTGTTGTGCACAGGTGGTGCATGTTGCATTTGCGAGCAAATTTCCTTTACGCTCACAAGGGTGTAGGCTTAAAAGATCTTTTTTGGCGTGCTGTTAGCGCCACACAGGAAAGGAAGATGAAAAATTTTATGGCTCAGATTCATATAATCAATCCCGAGGCAATTAAATGGTTTGAGTTGTTGGATGCTAAAAAGTGGTCAATGGCGCATGATTCTGGATATAGGTACGGCATTAAGACTACCAATTTGTTTGAAGTTTTTAATGGTGTCATGAAAGGAGCACGGGGGATGCCTATTTCAGCAATTGTTGAGACTGCATTCTATAGATGTGTGGAATACTTTCAGAATAGACTCTCGGGATCAATAAGGGCATTAGGGGGGTATCCTGGTAACCCCAACATAAATGCGAGACTACTATTCAGTCAAAGGGTTCACAATAAATACGACTTCAACTTGAAGAAGGCTGGCTATCATCATGTTAGAAGGTTTAACAATACGCAGATGGGAGTTTATCAAGTGACAACTGGAAAACGCGGTGAAAGAGGTGGAAGGGTTCAAGTCGTGGAGTTGGGTCCTCGAACATGCACTTGTGGCAAATGGGTGGAATATCATTACTCTTGTTCGCATGTTCTTGCGTGCTTCAAAGCCCAACATGTCGATGGTTTAAATTTCATTGATTACTTTTACAGTCTTGAGGCGTACTACAATACATGGAGGGGCACTTTTAATCCGATCCATGACGAGGCTTATTGGGATGTAGATGGTCGTGTCCCAAGTTTTTATCCTAACCAGATGCATCGACGTGATAAGAAGCAAGGAAGACCTAAATCAAGGCGAATTAGAAATTGCATGGATTGGCAAGTGGAGAAAAGGAATTTTCGGTGCGGGATATGCAAGAGAGAAGGTCACACTAAAAGAAGGTGTCCAACTATCAGGGAGGAAAATTAAATGTTATTTTCAAGTCATGGAATTTAGTACTTGTAATATGTTTAAGTATTCGTGAATGTTATTTTATTTGAACTTGTAATATGTTTAACTATTCGTGAATGTTATTTTATTTGAACTTGTAATATGTTTAACTATTCGTGAATGTTATTTACTTGTGAATGTTATTTTATTAAGTGCTTGAAAAAATTAAGTGGCAGAATATTGGTTTTTACTCGATAAAAATAACATGTCCAACAAATGCGTCATTAATCAGAACAGCACATCCCGGTCACATATGAAATAACATAAATAAAAATATTCAGTGACCACATCCCGGTCACATAGGAAAATATAACATAAATAAAAATATTCAGTGACCACAGTCCGGTCACATAGGAAATACGACATAAATAAAAATATTCAGTGTCCAACAAATGAACTTAACAATCCTTAGGGAATACCTTAGAAACATTGGAAAGTACAATGTTAAGGACTTTTTTTGATCTTGAGAGGGCGAAGACAACAACCTAATAGATCAAGAAAACAAAACATTTAGAACAAAAAAGAGAGTGCAATGTTAAGGAAAATATTTCATACCTGCTTAAGAATCAGAACAGCACCAACACCTATGTCACTTCCATACTCACTTCCCTTAAGCACTTTGTCACCAATGGTAGCTTCAATTGTATCCGTAGGATCCTTCAAAGTCACGAAAAGAGAGCCAGAATCACCTCGTGAGCATTCCGTGACAACAACAACAACCTAATAGACCAAAAAAATAACGACCAATTATTTTTAAAAATCAACCTTAACTATAGATAATGTTGATATTATACCTGCTCCACCCTGTCATATTTATTGCATTTCTCCTTGATCATTTTCAACGGATAATATGTACCCTCTGTAGTGAGATACTCCATTGCAGATAGCCAAGGTTTGCGCTGGAAATGTTCATCCTCCACCGGCTCTTCAATCGCTCTCCTTATGGCCTCTTGTGTCGACATCGGGGGTCCCTGAGAGACATGAGCTTTTCCGGAGTGATGCCGACGCATGGCGGACTGTGCGACACCAGAGGGACCAGGTATAATATGAGGCGGTGGAGATTCTAACTCTTGTTCGATTTGAGAGAGATTAGATTGGGGATTAGAGGTTTGACTGGGATGACCAGGACGAGGTTGTCGTCCACAATACCAGCGGGGGAGCGATGGATCCATTTTGATAGAGATGAATTAGTTTTGAGAGAGATGGATGAATTAGTTTTGAGAGAGATGGATGAATTAGTTTTGAGGTCACCGAGCCTTTTAAAGGGAAAGTATTCTGATAAAAAGGGGCTTGGTAGTGCCGTTTTTGTCAGTTCTGATAAAAACGGGCTTGGTAGTGCCGTTTTTGACAGTTATGATAAAAACAGTATCGGTAGTACCGTTTTTGACAGCTCTGATAAATGATGTGTAGTCTTTTCGATGTACCTGTCTCAAAATACCCATTTAATTCATAAACAATACAAATACTACATGTCTAAATATGTAGTGATGGTTACAGATCAAAATATATAGTGACCACATCCCGATCACATAGGAAATCCATCACGGATATGCAGATGGGGTGTAATTATTAGGAGGATTACGTGTCCTAGCACCTTTCCTAGGCAAAAGGTGAGACAATACACGACCCACTCGTGATGTGGAAGGTTGATGTGATGACGATGGTACCCGAGCAGGATCTATGTTAGTCGTATCGCCACCAAAAGGTGGAATCTACGGAAACGACGATCGAGGTAGACTAAAGCTTAGCCTTCGACTCTCACTCGCTGGATGTGGAGTTGGAGTATAATCCATTTGAAAGCTTCGCCTTCCACTCCCACTCCCAGAACCATATGATGTAAAACCCATCCCTGAAGGTCGAGTTGGAGTATAATCCATCTGAGTGATACCGCTCTGGGGAGGAATCGTATAGGTGTTTCCTCCCTGGGAGAAAGAGTCAGAGTCTCTAAAGGTGTTTGGATCCTCGGCATTGTCCTCCTCATTTTCTGCCTCCTCTGTATCATCTTCCTCATTATGTAACCCCATATCCGGCTGTATCTCTTGATCGTCCTGCACGTGTCGAGCATGTCTTCGAACCCGATTCCGCCTTTGTGGCACCTCTTCGACACGATCTTCTGGTGGTGGTGGAGCTTCGGCGGCATCCAATCGTTTCAGCTCATTAGTAGCTGCTAAGGATTCTGTGATGAGACGACGAGTAAGAAGTAGGTATTCTGAGGCTCGGTCGTTTAGGCCTCCCATAGCTATGACATTCTCATTGGATTGGTACGCGCGATGAAGGTTTTGAATCTGTCAAAGTCAATTAAAGAGAATATAATTATGACGATAAAATGGTAAAACAAAAAATTGGTTAAAATAAGTGTTGTGTAGTATTTAGCTTACCAAACCCTCGTAGTGACTAGAATGTACAGTGTACCCCTCCTCCTCTACATAATTTGGGTGTTGGATCAATAGTCGAGTAATTCGTTTGTACCATAACATATACTGATGGGTGTAATATACATCCTCGACACCATACTGCCCACCAACCACCGAAAGATTCCGCTGGTTCCACAATCCTATGTACTGTTCGTGGAAGGCCACCCAATCAACCTCTGGCCGACCTCGCCGATCAAGTCCATGTAGGTGCTTACTCGTGTCACATGGCGCAGGTATAGGTTGTAACATCCCGAACTGCCTCATAACGCGATCAGGAAGGTGCCACTCAACCCTCTCAAAACAAATAAGGGGCGCCTTTGTTCTCCATATACCCTGTCCTTGCAAGCAATAATCTGGAACTTGGACACATTCGTATGGCCGCCACACAACCTGACTCTCAGTCAGAGACGTAAGTTGATCTCGGTATCCTTGCAGGTTGTGACCGGTAACACGTGAAAACGACAAGGGACCGAGCCACCTACATATGGAGCAATTGACATAAAAAGTAGTAAATAAAAAACCTCATAAAAAAAACATATTTTGTTTGTGCAGTTAATGAAGTAATTTTAGAATACCTGGCACCATATGGCAAGAATGTACCATGTTGAAGTATGGCATCTCCCCGTGTCCTTTTTGGTCGTGTACACAACAACCTTTCCCAAGCCCAAAGCTGCAACCAATAAAGATAAAATAACTGTCACGTACAACAAATATTTTATTCACTAGTATAATACAATATAATTAAATATAATTGACATACCTGTACTAGTGTTAAGAATCCAGCACAACATTTCGAATTGGGGTTCGTCGATACACATAGCTCCCGATACAAAAAGGCTAAAGCCACACTACCCCAACTGTAATTCTTAATCGTGCCTATGTCCCTAAGCAGTGGGAGGTACATCAACTTAACCAAAGAATTGCTGGTATCCGGCATCACAAATGACCCTAGGCATAACAAAACATAAGCCCGAGTATACATGTCGATCAAAGGAGGGGGGGCATCCTCGGGAAGCGCTGCGAACAAAGGAAATTGTTCCATAATCCACTTAATCGACAATCTACCACCTTTCAAGTCTTCTTGAAGTGGTTGAATCCCAAGTAACTCTACGCATAACTGAATCCATCCCTGTTTTGTCTTGGTGGTTTCAGAACTTATCACAGCGTCCCCGTCTATTGGAAGGCCGCATAACATGCCAACATCCTCCAACGTGATCGTCATCTCCCCAACTGGCAAATGAAATGTATGGGTCTCTGGACGCCATCGCTCAATCAAAGCCTTTATCAAAGGCCAATCATATTTTAAATGGCCTAGTCTATACCGTAAAACCCCACATCTAATAGTTTTTGTTGTATCCTAATATCCAATTCCTTGGGCAGATCCGGACCACGCCTACATCTAAGAGTCTCAACTTCTGCTTGAGCCCAAATATAATGAGATCGGTGGGATGTTTGTAATGTAAGTACAGTGGGATCCAACGGCCCGGGATCAACGAAGGTTCTTTGTTCATGTTGGTCCATCTAAAACACACAACAAAATAAATTAAGTGGCATTTTTGTAATCTTTCTAACAAATAAACACAATAATTTAACATATATTACCAAATTAAAAGTTAACATACATACACATAAACACAAACTAATTAAAAAAAAAAAAAAAACAATTAAAGAGAATTAATACTAACCTTATGATTTCAAAATGTTACTACGAGTAACGATTTCACCAAAATTTTAAATTAAACATCAATTAAAAAAAGGTGCAAATTCCATTAAATTTCTAACACAAACGAGGCTGCTCCGTTAAATTTATAACAGAAACGTGTGAATCCCGTTAAATTTCTAACAATAGACAACAATTTAACACATATTGCCAAATTAACAGTTAACATACATACACATAAACAGAAACTAATTTAACAGAAAACGTTACTATCTTGTTAATTTTTTGACAAAAAGAGGCTGCTACATTAAATATATAACAGAAACATGTGAATCTCGTTAAATTTCTGACATTACAGTTAACTTTTTGACAGAAAATGGTATTTTTGTGATCTTTCTAACAAATAAACTAAACCTAGTATTAAATTACTTCAAAATCACAAAAACGTTACTACAAATAACGACTTCAAAATCACAAACACAAAAAAAAAAAAAAAAAAAAACGTATGAATAATACAAAAAAAAAAAAAAAAAAGCGCATACTAACCTTATGAATGATACTCAAAAACGTTACTATGAGTAACGACTTCTCCAATTTTTGGGAAAATTTTCTCTTCTCTTTAACAGCTCAACAATGGCAGTTTTTTTTTTTTTTTTTTTTTTCGTGTGTGTTGAAGAGGGGAAAGTGTTAGGGTTTAATGGAGAAAGAATGGGTGGGGTGGGGTGGGTGGGAAGTCGCTGTCGTCAGAAAACGTTAATGGCATTCACGTTTTCACTTTCCCAGAAATCGTTAATGCCATTAACGTTTTTCCTTCAGCCCATGTGCCTTTGTCCTTTTCCTACTAACCCAAATTTTAATTAACTAATCCTCATTTTAACAAAACCGGGATTAATTAACTAACCGGGTCAACGTGGACAACAATAAAACGTGACTGGTATTCACGTTTTTGCTCTAAAAACGTGATTGCCAGTGAAGTTTTCATAAAAAAGTGTCATTTTAGTACATAGTTGAATTTGGGTGGTACTTTTGTACATAAATATTCCTAACCCTATTATTTGAAAAAAAATTCAGAAGAAGATGTAGGGAAAATATAGATCTTCTAAGTGATAGTGACTTCTTAATCTCTCAAGTACTTTCAATAATGTGAAGAGAATTTAGGAGAGATAACAAGAATCAATAGTTGTTTCTAAGCTTGATGGAAGGGCCTTTAAATAGGAAACATGGTGTCACTTCACCTAGGGACTACACCCTTTCAAGAAGCTTAGTGATATTATATTACCCTTTTGCCCATCACAATTAGGTAATTATATATCCAGGAATTCTACACATTTTATTATCAACTATACTTTATAAATTAACATTATAATCATAATTTTATAAATGGAAGTCTAAATGACTTGTGTTGCAAGCCATGTCCTTACAATCTCCCACTTGGGTTGCAAAACAAAGTCCTTCCTTTAAATCATGAATATAACACAAATGACAACCCTAATGTGCGCACTTTATTGTCATTTATAACAATCTCGTCCATTAGCCATACAAGTATAGGACTAAAGGGGCAGTCGTTGTAATTGATTCGCAACTAAACCCACAATAATCATGTATACAAATCTAACTAAATGACATAGATCAAAAGTATAGATGTGTAGCATGGAATCATAATGAATATATACATATTCTTCCAACTAGTCCAACTTAACCAAATGAGATCAAAACTTTAAATAATAGAACAATTAATGAAAGAACAACACAAACTCCCACTATACTAAATGTTATCAAAAGTTGTTACACCCATATGAGCAACATGCTCGTGAAACACTGAAGATGATAACTCTTTCATAAGTGGATCCTCTAAATAGAGTTTGTTTCTATAAGTTGTATCCCTTTCGTTCATGTTGTACTCTTTTCTTTATAACAAGATAATTAGTGTCTAAATCCATAAACTCTTGTTAGAGTACAGAACTGCTACCTGATAGTCATTTCTTAATTGGTCTTTCGACACTTGTTTTGAAAAATTACAGTCCATTAAAACATATGCAGCCATATATTTAACTAATGTCGGAATACCTAATGATCTCAAGATGATCCGACTTCAAAACATAGGCATGTATTTCTTTAGTGTTTTGTAAATACTTCTATCATTCTTTTGGCTGCTACTTAATGTTCTTTCCGGATTGCTTTGGTATTGACCAAGCATCCCAACGTTAAATGTAAGATTTACGTATACATTAAGCTTCCTACTGCTGATGCAAAGAGGGAATTTTCCATATACTTGGATTCAAAATTTTCCTTTAGGACACTGTTTGAGACTAAGAATGTCTCCTTTAAAATTAGGGGTGTCATGTGGTTTACAGTTTTGCATGCTAAACCTTTTGTAATACCTTTCCATATGGCCTTTTGTGATAATCCTAAAACATATCGTGAGCGATCACGGTGAATTTGGATTCTTACCAAGATCTTTCATTTCAAATAAGAAATTTCTTAGTTTCTTTAATAAGGTTCATATCATTACTAGCAAGCAAAATATCATCCACATATAAGATAAAAATTATAAATTTACTCCCATTGAACTTATGGTATACTTAATATTTACCAAGATTCATTTCAAAACAAATGAAAGAATAACTTGGTTAAATTCTAAATACCATTAATGAGAAGTTTTACTTAAGTTCATAAATGAATTTCTCCATATAGATAGTTTCCTTAATGTCTCCATTAAGAAAGGTTTTCTCTAATATCCATTTAATGAAACTTAAGATCAAAGGTGCTACTAGTGCCATAATGATCCTAAGGAGCTTTTAGAAGATACCAGAAAAGTGTTTCTTTCTTTATAATCAATACCTTTCTTATGAGTTAAAATCTTTAGCAACTAGATGGGATTTATATCTTTCAACATTACTTTGTGAATCCTTTTAGGTCTTAGAGACCTATTTATAGGTTTCACATCCTTATGTAATGAAATAAGATCCCAAACGTTGTTATCTTTCAAAAGATTGTAACTCTTTATTAATGGCATTAATCTTCTTATGAGAATTAGGACTATTGATGGTTTTATGGAAGATAAATAGATTATCTCCCACTATACCTAAGTGTCCTTTATTCTCGACAAGATACACTTAATGAATATCCGGAATTGCATTCCTTCTTATTCTATTTGATCTCTATAAGGGCACCGGTTCTTACTAATTTTGAGGTTGTTTGAATTTCCTTCTTATGATCAACATTTCCATGTTGTTCAATATTTATATGGAAATCATATTTATTTTGAATTGTATATTCTTCTTGAATGTCAAGTACAAAACTTGATTATCCAATTAGAACTATAGGAAGTGGTATATAAATGGATTCCATATAAATGAATTCCTCTTCCTTTTCAAATTCAAAATATTACTCCAAATTCTCCCACTAAATTCAACATCCTTAAAGAACCTAGCATTTCTCGATTTTCAAAACGTTCTAACTTTCGGGTTGTAAAATTTATATATCCCCTAGTTCTCTTGGCTTTCCCCATGAATAACTACTAATAATCTTATGTCTAACTTGCCCTTAGTAGACTTATAAAGTCTATCCTTATGCTAGACAACCCCATAAATGAATATGATTTAAGGACGAATAAGGAACGCGTCCTTAAATCATTAAGGGTTATTAGTAGCTTTAGAGGGAGCTTTAATGAGAATAAAGGTTGCGGCTTTAAAGTATCGCCCATAATGAGTGAGGTAAGAGAAGTATAAACATGCTTATTACCATATCCTTAAGGATTTCAATATGTCTCTATTACAATATTCATGCTAGGCGTACCCGGCTCAATGTAGAGAGAGATAATCCCACACTCTTTCAAAATAGCGAGTAGAAAGGACCTAGACGTTGTTCCTTTTAACAATCATTCCAAAGATGTATACACCATCATGAATGACCCTAATGTTCTTAATAGTCTTCAAAGTTGATTTCCAACTTTGTCTTTATAAGACTTTTACAACGTCCAAACTCAATATTTTATGAAGCAAATAAATGTATTCAAACTAAGAGTTAGTCATTTTGAACATAATAACTATTGTTGACCTTTTCCATGAAGGAATAATTAATGGCCTACAAATATCCGAATGCATTAGTTCATTGAGACACTTGATGCTCTCGAGAATACTATAATGTTTGTAAATTTACTTTAATGCATTTAATGCAAAAGTATTTTCCAAATTATCAAGTTTGTTTAAGATTTTCCTTTAACATAAGCTTATCAATTTTCCTCTTGGAAATATGACCCAAATGCCTATGCTTTAATAAAATATAAACTTTACTTGATAACTTTTGCTTTCTAGTTTTTGGTTTCATTATTAAGGGACACATTTATTGTTTGAATAATGTCAAGTAAATAAAGAACACTTGACAAAGTACTAGTACCAACAACCTTAGAATTTAAAATAGAGATCACACTTATTATTAATGAACAAGAGTGACCTTCCTTGTCCAATATTGTGATAAATATCATAATTCCATTTAAATGATGGTACAATAAATATATTATTTAATACAAAATAATACTTAGTACTTAACAATAATTTAAATGATCCTTATGCCTATAACTCTAACCGGATTCCTAGTTTCCATATAGATGAATTTCTTCATCTTTACTAGGTCTTCGGTAATTTAGGCAATCCTACTTGAACATCCTTATGTGATTGGTTGCACCAAAATCCAATCACCATGTAAATGTAGGAACTGAAACCAAATTAGACTTAATACAATACAAACAAGACCAAATGACATACCTTTCTTAGCACGCCAAGCGTGATACTTAGGGCAGTCGAACTTCATGTGTGTAAGGTCCTTGCAAAAGAAGCATTTATTTTCTTTATGATCATTGGATGATCCCTTACGCTTCTTTTTACTTGCAACCGCAATGTCCTTCCCTCTTCTCTTTGTCCCGTGAGAAGAGGTAGATGCCAAACATCCCTCAATCATATCAAGGTATGTTTTAGCATCAACGTCCTTGGAGACACCGTCCAAAATGGTCTCCGACACAACTATATTCATGATCATTAGGTTCACGTGGTTGGAGCGTTCCCACTTCTCATTATTTAAGCAATCTTCTTGAGTGCTTATATCAGAAAGAGGAAGAGGAAACGGTTCCCTTAATGCGTGATCTATGTCCATATAGCCTAAGATCATCATCAATTTATTTTTCCAAGTTTTTAAAATTAGTCCCGTTAAGCATCGGTAAAGTACTCATAGCAGTAATCACGGATGAAGCAATAAGTAAATCTGTTGGGTTTTGAGAACAAAAAAGAATGAAAACAAAAACATGAATAAGAAACTACAAAATGAAAAATGATTAATTATATCAACGAAATCCATCAACAAGACAATCAACATGACATCAAAACTAATCTTTGGATTGCGAGTTGACTCATAAATGATTGCCTTAGATAACAAGTAATTTGAACCATATTTTAATAAATACTTAATCTTCCTTTGGGCCGACATAAGCATCTGATAAAACAACTTAATGTTCATTTTACTAGTTATCACATGAATGCCCAAGTTTAGTCAAATGTCAAGATCTTCTTTAGAAAATTCATGTCATTCACATATTAACTTAAACATTCAACACTTTACAATTTTTGAGTTTAAATAACGTAAATCACTTAGGCGACAATATTATTTAAACATGAATAAAATTATCAAAGCATATAATTAATCAACAAATTTTAAGGTTTGAAATAATTTATGGTTTTATTCCAAAAGGGAAAACAAATAGTGCAAAACCTTAAAAAAAATCCAAAATCTGTGAATAGTGTCTGCTCGACCGAGCATATAAAGTGCTCGGCCGAGCACTAAAGACAGAATGGTTTTGGCTTTATTAGGCAAGAAGTGCTCGGCCGAGGCTTATATGGTGCTCGGCCGAGCACCACTTTCAGAAACATATGCCTTTACGACATGCATAGCACCGATTCATGTGCTCGGCCGAGTCATATGAACTGCTCGGCCGAGCACTCCAAATTTCTGCACTTTCTGAATTTTGTTTAATAATTTCCCAAAACATGAAATGACAAGTAGATCCGCATGGTATGTTTTTCACAACATAGACCATGATATATAGGGATAATCTTGTCCTTTTAAAACATGGAATCAAGTATGTAGATCTACACAATTATGCATAACACATAATTATGTTATTAGGGATAGTCAAACTTGAATCCTTTTATTTATGCAACAAAACCTTTCAAACCATTTTCTTACATTTAGATGATGATTATCAGTGCTCTATGAACGAATTAGAGTCCCTTAATCAACATCAAAACTTTATGATTCAACAGGAAAAATGAATCAAAATGAAAGCACAAACTTTCCTAAAAAGAACTCAAACTTAAACCAAAGATGAGCGGGGCTCTGATACCAATTGTTGGAACAATTTTAATCCCTGAATGCCATACTCGCTTTTAGAATAAGTTTGAGGAAGGAGATGAAGGCGGAAGCGTAACAATACATGTTGAATCCATGGATGATGTTGTAGGGAGAAAGTGAGATGAAGAAGAAGATGTAGGGAAAATATAGATCTTCTAAGTGATAGTGACTTCTTAATCTCTCAAGTACTTTCAATAATGTGAAGAGAATTTAGGAGAGATAACAAGAATCAATAGTTGTTTCTAGGCTTGATGGAAGGGCCTTTAAATAAGAAACATGGTGTCACTTCACCTAGGGACTACACCCTTTCAAGAAGCTTAGTGATAGTATATTACCCTTTTGCCCATCACAATTAGGTAATTATATATCCAGGAATTCTACACATTTTATTATCAACTATACTTTATAAATTAACATTATAATCATAATTTTATAAATGGAAGTTTAAATGACTTGTGTTGCAAGCCATGTCCTTACAGCAATTGCCCTCCTTTCTGCAACAATTTTGTGCTAGAGAATTTTGAAGAAATTATGTTTATCATAAATCAATAATGCATGAATTGATACTTTTAAAATATGTACACATGCACTGACACTAACAAAATACATGATATTCAATAACACAAGCATTGACACTAACAATTTACATGACACTCCATAATACATGCACTAACACTCTTTAACTTGCACAAACAAAATACATGGCACTCAATAATACTTGCATTGGAACTCTTTAAAATATGCATAAACGCTAAAAAAAAAAAAAAAAAAAAAAAAAAAAATTGCACTCAATAACGCATACACTAGCACTCTTTAATAATGCACTGGTAACACCGGTATAAATATTGTTTAGTCCCGGTGGTAGTAATTTGGAGTTGCAGTGAGAGCATTGTTGAGCATCGGTGAGAGTCTTTTGAGTGTCAGTTATAGTATTTATAAGTATCAGTTATAGTGTTTGGGTGTGTCAGTTCTAATGTTTTTTAGTGCAAGTAGTGTTTTTGTGTGCAGATGATAGTGTTTTTGAGTGTCAGGCCGATGTTAATTAGTGACTGTGTGCTAATAAGTTTTGATTATTTACAACATTAACTGTGTTTAAGACAAAATTCCACTCATAGAGAAAACTAAACACTGCGCGCGAATTTCACTTATTTATGAATATCACCACATGGTTGAATAACAATGAGATTTTTTTTTTTTTTTTTTGTAAATTGGGGGAAAGATCGACTATTTTGAACATGAAATATTATAATTTAATGTTTTTTTGTCTTGCAACGACAAAAAAAAAACAAACAAAACAAAAAAAAAAAACAGATACTATAAACAATTTAGATAAAGAATGATGGGCTGAATTTGACGATTTCATCTATAACTTTTTAATCCATCCAAAAAAAAAATAAAAAAAATTGTCGAATGGAAATATTGGTAGATGCATGTATTGTTACAAGCAAATGGATGGAAGATAATTTCCTGCTCAAGTTGTCACATTATGCCCTTCAAAGATATGGATATTGATAAGATTGCAAGTTGACAACAACAATATATATACTCCCTCTTGTCTCATTTTAACTTGACACGAGATTTGATGAATAGTAAATTCAAGGAAATACTATAAAAAAAAAAAAAAAAAATTGTATAATTTGAAGGGGTTAATCTTATAAAAAAACATGTTTTACACTTAGAGATGTGTAAAACTTGTTTTACATTAAGGGATGAAAACATGTTTTACACTAAAACGAGTGTAAAACAAGTTTTTCTCGAGATTTTCAGAATTTAATTTGAAGTTTGACAAAGGTAGTATATTGAAAAATAATGGTATTGTTGGGGACATGGGGTTGGACTAGGAGATGAGACCTTTTATGAGTAACTATAATCTTTCCTCCCCCCCCCCCCCCCCCCACATCCCCCTTAAATAATTTCAATTTTTGAGCCAAACATTTAAAAAGAAAAAAAAGTAAAATAATGGACAGCCAGAGAATAAAATAAGTATAACTAAAAATTACAAACTGAATTTACATCACAAATTCTAACTAAATATTTGAATTTCCTCTTAAACTCGAAAACATAGAAATTAAATTTACAACCTGAAATATCAAAACATAAAGTCATACTTGGAAACTCAAACTTACACACTGAAAATTCAAAAGCTAAAAATTTAAATTCAACGTTACTATCTGAAAGGTCAAATTTCAAGAAAATCAAGGCCAAGTGACAAATAGGGTCTACAGTTTGGGGATCGTTAGTAGAAAGGGGTTCGATGTTGTAAATCTCGCAGATTAGAGTCTAAATATGACGAAAACTAAGATTTCAGTTAATTAATGAATATATGTTGTGCACATATGAACTTATCTCAAAGTAATGTTACCTTTTAACAGGTGAAACGATGATGTATCAGTAACTAAGTTTTCAATCAAAAAGAATAAAACGCATTTCATTTCATTTCAACATCTTTAATCTTAGAAACATCACAAAGATGGAAAATATTCAAGTATAACAAATAATCTTTCGATTTGTAATAAATGGAAAAAAAAAATGGAAGAAGAAGAAGAATTCACAACAATACATTTGACTTCACAATCTTCCTGCTATCTTGAAAAATTGCAATTTTTTTGGCTGCTGCAATATAAAGGCTACAAGAAATACTAATTTTCATAGCAGGTTATTATACATTTTCTTGAAATAATTGGCTTACTTGTCAAAAGTTGTTTAAAAGCAAACAACATTTTGTGCCTCATATATGGTCAGTCCACACATCTTCTTTTATAAGGGGAATTCATAATGAGCATAGAGAGGTGTATACCACTCTAGGACAATAGGTAAAGGGGTTAATTTTAGTGTCCTTCCCTGAAGTTTGGACAAGTCTCACGTCCTCAAGTTTGGACAAGTCTTACTGCCTTTTGAAAAGTTTTGGTTTCATCTCACTTACCCTTTTAGTCCACTTTATTTGAATGAAATGACTCTCCTTCTCGATATTAAACTAGTTATTTCAAATTTATACTCCCTCCGTCCCACTTTAATCTATAAAAAGACAAAGCAAAAATTGTCAACTTAATTTTATTTTGACTAAATCTTAAAAAATAAGAAATAATTATCCTTCAAATGAAATTAAAAATTGTTATTGGTTCACCATTAAGAATATACTCATTAACAATTTTTTGTTTTGTCAAAGGGATAATCAGGGCAAAGTGCGATGAAGTTGACAATTTTTCGCTGACTTTGTAGATTAAAGTGGGACGGAGGGAGTAAGGTAAAGTAGTCGTATCATTTTAATAAAGTTGACAAAAAGGGAAAGTGAGACGAAATCAAACCTCAGGGCGTAGGGAGACTTGTTCAAACCCTCAGGAAAGTGCTTCTTAAAGTGGGAACAAGGGGGTTCAAATCATATCCAAAGACATCTTTTCGTTAAGAACGGACAAGTCCTAGATGTGGGTGAGTCCCGTCAGATCAGTTTAGGTCAGCTAGCAGGTGGGAGAGGAAAATTTCGTTCCATGCATCGGGTACTCCCGGTAGACACCAGTGGCTACAATCAGGTACATGCGGTTTGTCACTGCAGAATCCCACGTGTGCATCACTTCTATACGCCGACATAGGAGTAATATGCAGGACGGTCACAGGGACGGATATGTTTTTCACTACCTCAAAAATGGTGTCCGAGAACATGCTGTCCCTGCTCTCTCTAATTTCTGACAGGGGTTCATGTGTCACATTGCACAACCTCAGGGTCTGATTACTGATGCACAAAACAAGAAGAAGAATTTTAGTAATCCGGGCTTAAGACTGGAATGTTACATTCAAAGAGCCTTGTATTAATGGTTCAAGGTTGCATTTTCACCACTAAGCTAGCAAGCTGCAACCTTTACTTGTTCACTCTATATAAATATATTTCTAAAATTTGTATATTTATAAAATAAAAATCTCTAGTAAATAGGTATTTCACTCTCCACTAATCGGATTGAGGAAAAGGAGTCAGTACATTAGAAAAACACGAGCCATAAAAGATGGAATACTGTACAGACCCGAAGCAACAAGATTCCAAATAAATGTCCACATTATTATTTCCATAGTTGGACGCAACAAGAGTCCCGACTTGTTACATCCAACATATGGGGCACATTGCAACTGTAAAATTTTAGCATGAGTCTCCTAGAATGTGATACCCCAAAAACAAAGTAACCACAAACACACTAGTTACATACTCCCTCCAGTCCAAAATATTTGTTGCTTTCTTAATTTTCAGCAATTTTAAGAAAAGCAATTATTATCATAACTTCACACTCCCACCGCCCCAGAGTAAGAGTCCTAGCTTGGTTAGGCACGCTTATTAAGGAAAGGCTAGAAAATGGATAAAAATTGCAAATGGGTTGAGGATATAATTGCCCAAAACACTATTCATAATGCAAGTGAGTAAATAGTAAGTGTTGGTTTTTCCAAATATGCGAGCATTATAAGAATGAAGTTGTCCAAAACACTATTCATCCCTTGCCATTTTAGTAATGAGACTCTTATTCTGGGACGTACCAAAAAAGAAAGTAAGACGCTTACTCGGGACGGAGGGAGTAGTAAAAGTATCGAAAATTTACCCTATTAAGTCTGTCTCCCTCCTACATTATTGTCTCATAACAAAACAATCAATTAAATGGAGAAACATCCAATGTTAGGGTAAAATTGACATCTAAATGCTTTTAAATCAAAAGCGACAGATATTTTGGACCAACATTTTGGTCAAAAAACGACTAGAGGGAGTAAATGGACCAAAAAAGAGTTGAATTGTTCAAGCACAGTACCGAGAACCATAAGTGTCTACCAGTTGAGCATACCTCCAATGAGATGGTTCGAAGGTTCGAAAGAATACATGGGTCCTGTTTTCATTGATCATGGTCTCAACCCACGATGCCCATGTTTGTGCAGCTATTCTGAAGGCAGCAGCAATTGATATTCCAAGCTTCAGCGAATTATTAACCTGGAAATAGCATCCCCTGTAAAAATAGAGTTAGAGGCCCATTACACTGAGAAATAGACTGACCAAAAGATCTACAAAAATGCATGTTCAGTTAATGCTGCTCTATCTATTCATAGCGGGAGAAGAGATGGATAAGGGTTAATGGATGTCCTTTTACGACTAGATGAGCCAAAGTTCGAAGGTTTAGTTTCATTTTCAACCACTATACTTTGGCCATACTTCCACTTTAACCATTATACTTATTGTTTCACACAAAAACCACTATATTCTGGGATGTGTTCGCCCAAGTCAAAAGTTAACCCCGTTAGATTATGATGGAAGGAAATTTTTAAATATTTACACTTCCACCCCCTAAACTGTCACATAGAGGGGTGGAAGTGTGAATAACTAAAAAATTTCATCCATTATAATCTAACGGGGTTAAATATTGGAGATGTGGGATACCAATATCCCGCAAATGTAGCGCACACGTGTCCTACACTCGCCTCCTCTTTTCCGCAATAGCTTCCTACGCAGATAAATCTATCTCTCCCATCGATTCATCCTTGTTCCACGGATGCTTTTTCTGCCCCCCCCCCCCCCCCCCCCCAATTTCATCACATTTCCGCAATAGCTTTCTATCTTGCGGATAAATCTCTCTTTCCCACGAATTCATCTTTGTTAGGAGGATGCACTATTGTCCACTAAATTCATCTCTTTTCCACGGTTGCATTTCCGCGGATATATATATATATATATATATATATATATATCGCATTCTCTTCCTCGGATGCGTTTCTTCCTTCGTATACACCTCTCTCCCCGATGTGCGAGTTGTTACTCTCTAAATTCTTCCCACGATTAGACAAGGTCGAGAAAATTCTTCTTCTAACAATCGGGATCGACAAGGAGCAGTGGATTGGAGGCTAAAATGGTGAAGATCGCCACGTGGCCCAATCCTAGGGTGACACGTGACTTAGTTGGGTTTTATAAGGGAAAATCGCAGGATGGTCCACCACACAGGAGTGCATGTTCCGTGCACATGGCCTCACTTATTGCCTATAAATATCCTACAATTGAATTCACTGGGGGTAAGCAAGCATAAGGGGAACATCTCATACAACATCATACTTTCTCTCTCTAGAGACCAATTCACCCAATACTTGTCTCTCCCAAAACCCCTCTAGTTCCTATTCTCGCTCCTCTCTATCGCCCCTTCGAGTTCGGTAACACTCACTTTTACCCCCAGAAACCTTAATACACTATTTTGTAGAACTATACCCTAGTGAGGACTTAGTACCTACAGGGGGCTTGAGCGAACATTTCTCAAAGTAAAGTGCTTTTTGTGCAAAAAATAAGTACTCCCTCCGTCCCATTTGAAGCTTCACCATTTTGGTGATGGCACACAAATTTAGAAAGGGATAAGTGTAAGAAGGGTTGTGAGAGGAAAGAAGTTAGTGGGTATGACAAGTGGGGCCTACAATTTAAATATGTGAGAGGGGAAAGTTAGTGGGTATGACAAGTGGGCCCCCATAATTTAAATGTGAGAGGAAGAAGTGAGTGGGTATGACAAGTGGGGCCTACATTTTTTACCATTTTAGGAAAGGATGAAGCTTCTAACGGGACACCCATTTGGGTAAAAGGTGAAGCTTCAAATGGGACGGAGGGAGTATAATGGTTAAAGTGAAAGTTTGGCCAAAGTGCAATGGTTGAAAATGAAATTAAATCAAGTTAGAATGTCATTCAGGCTTAAAGTCTTAGACTTCTGCAAGGTTTTAAAAGACTTGAAAAACATTTAATGCAGAATGAGCCTTCTTGCAGTATACTCTCAAGAAATGGTAAGGAGCCACAACTGAACTACCACGCAACAAACCTTCTCCAGGATCTGGTCCTCAGAAACTCAAAAAAAAAAAAAAAAAAAAAAAGTTGCGTTATCATTTAATGCTTTTCATCAAATGTTTTAATTTCAGCCCTCAGTTAAGTCTGATACCTATATTATTCCAAAAACCAATTAACTTTTGTCTGGCCCACCAAGTATTCATGATACAAGAGTTTTGGAATATTGAAGCTACATATTCTCAAATTTATTCGGTATCCAAGAACAAAAGGGCCACAAAAATGGATTCAAAAAGCTATGTCCCCAACACGACATACATGATGGTGTTATTATCATCAGAAAGTCTACTATGTGTAGAAAACCTTGCTACAGCTAATTAACATTGAACAAAATTTCTGGGCATAATGAATATGGCACTCATAAAGGTAAGTCTGAGTTCCCCATTTTTAGTCGTCTTTCTGGCATTGAAATGGATAAGGCTTGCTCATCAAAATAGGCTGAAAGTTCTGAACATTTCCCCTCATTAAAGTAACACTCCCTCCCTCCTGGAAAGATAGTCCCAATTGACATTCGACGGTCAACACAAGTGAATTTTGACAAAATATTTCTTAGTTAAATTCTAATAATTGTGATTAATAACAATTTTTAGAATTTTTTGGATTATTAGATTGACATTAATGTTTGGTCAAAGTCAAATGGGACTATCTTTCCGGGACGGAGGCAGTATTATCTTTCACCAAACATGATGCAAGTTCTTTTCCAGAGGCTTTGTGACAGATATGATCATATGTGACAGGCTTAGGTTTACCATGCTTTCTGTACTGATAACACAAACGCATCCATAGAGGATGAATTCACCAACTGTAAGTGTAGTTACCAACTCTCTTAGTGGATCATATACATTTTGTACATACTGGGCATATCTTTTGGAAGTTAAAGTTGGCATAGTCTTTTGGGAACCTTAGCATTATTCCCTCTAAAGTCGATTTGTGGGAGTGTCGATTTCATATAAATACACATTCACACACACACAAACTTATGACAGAGAGAGTGAGATTAAAGGGAAAAGGGACACTCGATAGTCCACTGACTATAAACAAAACTGAAGCCTAGATATGATCTTATACTCCAACCTTTCATGATATCACAGGAAATATACATTTTAAAGCTTAAAAAAGTTCTAACTCGGATGAACATGAAAATGGAAAAATGCATGCAAAAAGGACTAAAGGAAAAGCAATAGTATTTGCATGAACATCACGATATTAGATGCATATATCCACTAATCATTTTACATAATAATTCCTCTTAAGTTGAATATGCATGAGGAGGGAAAGAATTATAGTTATGCAATCTCTCAAAGAAAAATTTACAAATCAAGAAGAGAACTTACGTCCCGAAAAGCTTTCCAGGCACCCACCACTGTCCAGAGTTGAAAATGAGAATATCCGAATTAATCCATTCATTGCTAATATCATCCATCTTGTCCAACTTTAGAGTAGACCTAACCCTCTTTGGTACATGTCGTGGTGCCCAATCATGATGAACGAGGAAAACAGATCTATAAAATTCAATGGTGAAGTTAAACGAGCTAAACCTCACACCTAAAAACCTAATCTGCTTCGTAATTTTATTCCCATTGACTTCATAAACACTAGTCTTATCCTCCACCCCTGTCATAAGCAAACATATCAAAGATTCCCATTGTGTTCTACTCATCGAATCACCAACAAATACAACCCTTTTGTTCTGAAGCCGATTCAATATACTTCTTACGTTAAATCTTGGAATCTTACAATCTTTTGGCTTCCACCTCCATTTAAGATAATCATCATCCATCCGTCCATTCACCAAGCAATTAAATCCCTGCTCCACAAACGGACATTCAGAAGCATTGTACAAAGGATAGCTATCATCAACAACCCAACTTCCATCATAAACATCACATTGATCAATATTGCCAGCACCCTCAAAGTATGATATATCATAATTTTGAATCGCGTGAGTGAGGCTGGGGAGTACGTATATATAACCAGCACTAAAGGCAAGAAGAAAAGAAATTAAAGATCCAGTAGCAACAAGAACTCGAAACCATCGGGAAATCCATATGTTTGGGGTGGTTCGACCAAATCGCGGGCTACCAAAACTCGATGGCCTCCTATTCGAAGACAAACTCCTACTGAAACTAATCATATCTCGATAATAATCAAAATCATAAAAACCCATACATTCCAGCAAAGCAACTCAACATCATATCTCTGATAATAGTAAAAATCATAGTAACCCAAATCATAATTACCCATTTAATTTAGCAAAACAACTCAAAAACATCATTACCAAATGCCCTACACTGGATCTTGAAACCACTATCACAGAATACCTCAAAGCCACCATCATCAAGATACTACACAACAATACATCAAGCTTGAAGTAACAGAGGATATCAGAATCAAGAAAACCACAATCCACGGCAAAATATTGAGGGTGAAACATCAAGATTTTTACCATTCAAGAAATTGAAGCTCTCACAAGAATATTTCAATCACAGCCAAGGAAATTAAAGATTACCAAATTAAATGGGGATGCGTAAATCCCCTAGAAAGACAAACCCAGAAATGAAACGAAGATTTCACCCAAAAAAGAACAATCAAGATTAATACTATAAGATTGGTATGTCGAATGAATCGAAAACAAAAATCAAGGTGAATAAACCAGTTGGTGAATCCGACAATCTGGGATTCGGATTGTTATATGGAACATAAATGTTGAGTAAAATTGGGTTGCCCAAAATGAAAAAGCTTGCTGGGGGATCCAAATCGAGTGCAGCAGCCTTGAGGAGCTGTTGGCGTACAAATACAAACTGAAGATGCTTGGAGTGGGATAAATTGATAGGAGTAAAATTAAAGTTTAAGGAAAAAAAATAAAAACTGTTTATAAATTTTTTATTATAAAAATAATTGTCGATGATTGATCGGATATTGTGTAATAAACTTACTAACTAAGACCATGAAGAGCCCACGCCAGATGGACCGGGCTCAGAAGCTAGACCGGATACTAACGAACCGGAGTCGTTCCAGAACCGGTTCAATACCAGCAAGTTTTGTCAACCTCGTCTCCTCTACGACGACATCGAGATCACTCAGATATTGCGAGCCGGAATGAGCTCTCAGATCACCTCTCAGCCTCCGGGATCCGCCACCTCGGCGAGCTCGGGGCCTCCTCGGCGAGTCCGGAATAAAGGCCGCATTAATGGCATGATCAGAGCCATCCCATCTCATTAAATGCCCCATGGACTTCCTTGTTCATCTACCATGCACGGCGCCGAATGCGTCCCATCACTACATCCCTTGGTCAGAGTCTGTCAAGTCCGAAATGCCGACCTATCGCAGGGCGACACATGGCCAAGTTGGTAAATTCTACTCCTAGACCTGCGGTCGGACCGTTGGGTAAAAGGGGGGGGGGGGGGGGCATATATAAGCCTTTTTCTACCTCTCTCTCAGGTATGACCAACCCCGTACACACACTAAAACACACAGAGAACTCTAAACTTCTCTCCCAAGGCATTCCACGCCTTGTTCTTAGACTCCCAAGAGAATCTTACTCTTACGCCCGAGGGTCTAAGGTGCGATCAACCCCGGCCTTGACCTTGACGGTTTCATTGTCTTTGTTGTGTTAACAGGTGAACCAGTGATTAAAAACCAGATATCCATCCAATATATTGACCCCGATTTCCATGGCGTCATCAGTGGTTCCGATGCCGGGAATCGAATTTACTATCTCTAGTAATCTTTTCCACGAGAAACTAGTATCTCTTGATACCATTAACACTCATCAGTTCCTCACGAACATAAAAATAGCTTCACATTACTAAACGGTTGAAATGGCTGGAAATGGAAAAAAGCCAATTCAAGCACATGAACTAATGACCCCTTCAGCCACCAGGCCTAGAGCCGCGTCTGAATGAAAGTCGATTCATGACCGTCTCGGAAGCAAGAGTGGGTTCTCTAAAAACCCATCTCAAAAGAGACGGGATGCTGATCTAAGAACACAGATCACTGCTTCGAAGAACACAAAAGCACCCCCACCCATGACTGACCAGAGGAAGCTCATGTTAGCCGCCCTCCAGGAACAGTCACGCCTGGTGGCCCAACAATTGCAAATCAATACTCAAACCATCAGGCTATTGGAAGGGGATGATAGGGCCCAGAAGGCTGGAAAATCCCACGTGGACAAGCCCGGCCCTAGCACATTTCAGAGAGAAAATGTCAATGACATCTCTGAAGAGGACGACGACGAATACTATGATCAGGAAGACGAGGAGGAATCAAAAGGGGAACCTGAAGGTGAGGGAGAATCCCAACCAAGAAGGAATCTTTCTCCCTCGAAAAATAAACAACATAAAGCGCTGTCCAAGCATAACACCAGGGGAATAACCCGAGAAACCCGAAGCGGCAGGACCACGGGAACTCAGGGAATAACCCCTGCTATGGAAAAAATGATCAAGGAACTGTGGAAAGAGCAAAAGGGGAACCCGAAAAAGAGCGCATCAGCCTTAGACGCCTTCACGGATAGGATCAAGAACTCGCCTATCACCAATCGTTTCCTTCCTAGCATGGATTCTTATTCCGGGGCAACTAGTGCGAAGAGCCACGTGGGGCGGTTCGAAGTTCAAATGTCCCTATTCACTGAATCAGAAGCCATTAAGTGCAAAGCACTGGCCTCAACCTTCCAGGGAAAAGCGCTGTCCTGGCTCCTAGCTCATAACCAAAGCTCCATCACCAGTTATGATATGTTGAGAAGCAATTTCCTCAACTTGTTTGCCGGAGCGGGAGTGACAGCGAGACCGAAAGAGGACTTGATCCGAATCCGCCAGCAAGCCCATAAAAGCACGGCCTCCTATATCACCCGTTTTCAGAAGATGACGGAACAGATCGTTGATCTGGAAAGGAGGGATATAGAGTTATGTTTCATGGGAGGCTTGACTTGCCAAGCCCTCAAAACAGAATTCTCACTTCGCAAGCCTGGCGGAGTTGAAGAAATGTATGAGAGAGCTATGGCCGTAGCTGGGTCGGAAGAGCCATATGTGCCCGAGGTAGCCCGGAAGCCCCTGAAAGAACGAATCGAGTTCAAAACAGAGCCTGAAACGATCTCGCGGCCTGGAAGAAACCGCACTCGACGAACCGACTCGTTCAAAGACAACTTCACTCCCTTCACAGCCTCGAGAGAGGTGGTAATGAGATCGGTGGAATTGCCAGCACCACCTCCATTGAACAAACCTGCGTAGCAGCGTGATCCGAACCAATACTGTACATATCATAGTGACCACGGGCACTCCACGAAAAATTGCATGAACCTGAAAAGGGCATTGCAAGGGCAGGTAGACTAAGGAAAGTTGAAAGAGTGGGTAGCGAGGATGAAGAATACTGGGAACAACAAAGGTCCGGGAAAAAGGACCGCCGAGCCCGAGCCCGAAAGAGATAACAGACGACTACGCATTGACTTTATCGGGGTCGAGCCGGTTAGCAATACCCAGTTGGAAACTCAGATCAGGAGGCTAGAAAGGGTATATCTAATTCCTCCAATCCCTCAAGAGGAAGAAGAAGCGATATCTTTCAAATACTCCGAGCTCACTGCTACCTTATTCCACTCAACTCAACCACTCACTATTGACATCGCTGTGGGGCGCGTCGACATCGGAAGGGTCTTAATAGATACCGGTGCATCAAGGGACATCCTCAATTTTCATTGCTTGAATAAGATGGGCATGGAACAGGCAAAGCTGGCCCCCTACGTAGGCCTGCTGGAAGGTTTTACCAACCACACCGTCAAAGTCATAGGGATGATTGAATTCGAGGTGACGATCGGAGAGAATGAATTCTCCAAAACCGCCAAAGTAAATTTCATGGTGATTGATCTGAAATCACAATTCAACGCCATATTAGGAATGACGGCCCAGGCTGCCCTGGAAATTGTAGCATCCATCCCCCATCAAAAAGTGAAATTCAGTACTCCTGCCGGAGTGGCATGTATCAAAAACAAACCGGAGGATCTACTGAATGGAATCCTAAAGAGGAAAAGAGCAGAGGCGGCAGCCACCAGCTCGGTGAGGCCAAAACTCAGTGAAACCATGGTAGTGGTTGTTCCCGAGGTCAATACAAAAGAAACTATGCACATCGGCACTATCTCTTTCCATTCCTCCCGAGCCGAAGTGAGAAAAAGCAGAAGGCAGAAGAGGAATGAGCCGCAAATCGAGCTCGTCCTCGAATCCCTAATTGACCGCGAGTCCCAGACATACTACCAAACAATGAACTGGAAGAAGTCATAATCAATCCGGAATATCCCGAGCAAAAGATCAAGGTAGGCCTAGAAATTGACCCACAGGAAAGAAAGCTGATAATAGAAGTCCTTCACAATAACTTAGACGTTTTCACATGGAAAGTGGAGAATACGGAAGGCATTAGTGAGGAAGTAATTGTGCACAAACTCAATGACAGTGATGCTTTCACCCCGATCCGGCAAAAACCTCACTATTTCGCCCCGAACAGGAAGGCAGTCATAAAAAAAGAGGTAGCATGGTTGGTCAAAGCTGGAATTATCAAGGAGATCTTGTATCCTAAGTGGCTATCCAACGTCGTCATGGTGGCTAAGGCCAGTGGGAATCTCACAGATGTGAACAAAGCATGTCTAAAAGACTGCTATCCCTTACCTCGCATAGATCAACTGGTGGACTCCATAGCTGGGCACCGAATACTGAGCTTCATCGATGCGTATTAAGGCTATCACCAAATCAAAATGGCACCGGAAGATTACGCTTCAACCTGCTTTTACGCCGCGGACAAAACTTACTGCTATCTAATGATGCCATTCGGACTCAAGAATACCGGGTGCCATGTACTCAAGAATGATTGTCATTATCTTCAAAGATTAATTGGGAAGAAACATTGAAGCCTACATAGATGACATGGTGATCAAAAAATAAAGAGAGCTCCCACGAGGTCGACCTCAAGGAAACCTTTGAAAATTTGCGCCGCAATAACATGAAGCTGAATCGGAGCAAATGTGCTTTTGGAGTCCGAGCTGGGAAATTCCTAGGGTTTATGGTCAATCAAAGAGGCATTGAGGCTAATCCGGAAAAAATTCAGGCCCTTGTCAACATGACTCCGCCCCCGATCCATCAAAAGCGTACAACAACTGAACGGAAGGATCACAGCTTTGGGTCGCTTCATGTCAAGATCCGCGGAAAAGTGCTTTCCTTTCTTTAAAATTTTGAAAGGGGGTAAAGGCTTTGAATGGGCCCCGGAGTGCAACGTGGCCTTCAACGAGGTCAAAAAATACTTGGGCCAGCCACCGCTTTTGAGTAGCCCGAAATTAAGAGAAGAGCTTTTTCTTTATTTAGCCGCTACTGATCTGGCAGTAGCTGCTGTTCTTGTAAGGGAAGAATATAATTCCTAAAAACTAGTTTATTATGTATCAAAGGCTTTGTCCGCCGTTGAAGGGCGTTATCTTAATGTTGAAAAGTTAGCATACGCCTTGCTTGTTGCAGCTCGGAAGTTACGAGCTTACTTTTCTGCTCATCCCATAACTGTGCTAACCGATTCACCGTTAAGAAGGGTTCTGCATAAACCGGAATCCTCAGGAAGACTTATGACTTGGGCAATTGAGCTTACGGAGTTCCAAATAACGTATGCCCCGAGAAGAGCAATCAAAGCGCAGGCCTTAGTCGACTTCATCGCGGAAACCTCATTCCGGCTCGAGGAAGCTCAGCTCGGAAAAGAAAAGGGAAAAGCAAAAGAGGCGGAGGCAACAAATAATAGAGCATCCAGCTCACAGGCGAGCAGGCCAAGCCAATGCTGGACCCTATATGTTGATGGGTCAACTAGCAAAGCAAATAGTGGGGCAGGAATACTGCTAATCTCTCCGGAGCAAGATCGGTTTAAAAGGGCATTAAGGTTCAAATTTGAGGCCTCAAACAATCAAGCAGAATATGAGGCATTGATAGGAGGGATAGAGTTGGCCAGTGACATGAATATACCCAATATAATCATAAACATCGATTCTCAGCTGGTGGTTTATCAGGTCAAAGGGGAATATGAGGCTATACACCCCGTCTTAGCCCAGTATAGGGACATGGTGAGAACTTTCCTTCAAAGCTTTGAATACTATGAGCTAAATCAGATGTGCCGAGAAGAAAATTCTGAGGCGGATTGGCTGTCCAGGATAACTGAAAGTGAAATCGCCAAGCTCGACGTCAACTGCTCGCTTGAGTTCGTCGAATGGCCGGCCATCTCGCGCATTACAATCCGGCCCATCGACGAGGTGAAAAAGGACTGGGTGGATGAAATTCAGGAGTATATCGAAGCAGGGGTGACACCTAACAACCCCGACCGGGCTATTATCACTCCTAAAAAAGCAGCAAGGTACACAGTGATGGATGGAATTTTGTACAGAAGGTCCTTCACCAAACCTTTATTAAGATGTGTCCATGACCGTCTGACCACCAACTTAATATACGAGGTCCATGAAGGGATCTGTGGGGGCCACCCCAGAGCTCGCACTCTATCAGACAAAATCTTAGCCCATGGGTATTACTGGCCCACAATGAGGAAAGATGCCGAGGAGTATGTCAGAAAATGTGACAAGTGCCAACGCTTCACCGACATTCCTTGTTTACCAGTCACTGAGCAGACAGTACTTGTCCCAACATGGCCATGGGATAAATGGGGAATCGACTTGATTGGGCCCTTTCCTAGAGCCCGGAATGGAATGACCCACGTCTTAGTCGCTGTGGACTATTTTACAAGGTGGCCTGAAGCAAAGCCATTGGCCAGTTTAACAGAAGAGAATGTGATCAACTTCGTGCATGACTACATCTGGTGCCGATATGGACTCCCTCGGGTAATTATATCAGATCATGGAACTCAATTCCAGACAAGGTTCACAACCGAGTGCCAACGACTTCGAATAGAAAATGCTAAGTCATCAGTCGCCCGACCTGAAGGAAATGGACAAGCTGAGGCAGCAAACAAACTTATCATGGTGGCACTCAATAAAAACTTGGAAGGACGAGGGGAAAATGGTTAGACGAACTCAACACCGCGTTATGGGTAGTTCGGACCACTCATCGAAATTCCACCGGAGAAACCCCGTTCTCTCTTGCATATGGGTCTGAGGCGATGGCTCCCATCGAGGTCGGACTCCCCTCCACATGAGTAACTTACTTCGACGAAGCGAGTAATGAAGCATCAAGAAGAAGAGATCTAGATTACTTGGAAGAGCGAAGGTTAGAATCCCGAGCTAAAATGGAGAATTACAAAAAGAAGGCAAAACTCCACCATGACAAAAGAGTCCGCAAAAGAAGTTTCGAGGTCGGAGATTGGGTCTTAAGGAAGGCCGAGGTCACAGGCAAAGAGCCCGGATTCAATAAGTTAAGGCCAAACTGGGTAGGACCTTTTCAGATCGCCAGAATAATTAAAGAAGGCACTTATCGCCTCTGAGATAAAGACGGGAAAGACATCAAGAGTGCTTGGCAAAGTGACCATCTCAAGAAGTACTACAATTAATGTAAAAGTTTTGTAATAGAAGTACGAGATAGAAAAGTTGTGAAATAAACTTGGCAAAAGATGTAATAAACATACTAGTTTTTATATATGCATCGTAGCGCCTGTGTCTACAGGCATATTTAAAAGGCGACCCCACAACTGGCTGGGGCCGTAGCCATGCAAAACAACCAAAAAGAAAAACCTAAGAGCCTAGTTCAAGAAGAGCCCACTGACTCCTCGTCATCCGCATCATTGCCTCCTTCATCACCTCCATCGTATTCAGACTCATAACCAAATTCTTCTCCACCCCTCTTGGCATCTTCACCGCCTCCGCCGGCACCGTCTTCATTACCACCACCGGATTCACCTCCGGATTCATCAGGATTGTCGCCATCGTCTTTTGATCCGCCACTCTTGGAGCTCTCTTCGCTCGAAGGGGCGTCATCCGATTCGGAAAGAACTTTGGGAGACTTTTCCCCATTGCTGTCGGTAGGGGAATCATCGTCCGGTTTTGAAGGCACAGATGAAGCAGAAGAGTTGGTGGAATCTGTAACGACCCTAAAACCTGTCCCTATTTATTTTATATTTTTGGGGATTTTAAATTGAACTTATGTGGGCATTTTATGTGTTGCATCATATTTTATGACTTGCACATATTGTTTGATTAATTGTGTTATTTACTTAGTTAGTAGTAATAATGGTTAAGGGAGTTAATTGAAGTAGTTGAAAATATAGGGTCCTTAGTGGAATTTAAAGTAGAAGGGTTTAGTTGTTTAAAATGGAACTAGGTAGGGTTCTTAACTTTGATAATTTTTATCATTTTATTTACTACTCCATTTTAAAAACTAATTATATAAAAATGATCAGGGCGTTGAGTAGCTCATTTCTACCCGATCAAATATTATTTCTGCGATACTTTTTCTCGAAATAGGTAAGTTACCAATTCCCCTTTAAATGTTAAAATTGTCATATATGTTATACTTGATACATGTGATTGTTATTTCTGTGATTTAGATAATATTTGTGATACTTGTAATTTTGGGAAAAAAAGGAGTATTTGGAAAGTTGGTTTTGAATGGTAAGGGAAGTATAAGTGTGTTTCTTGGGTTCTTTTGGTTAAGGTTTATGTAAGAAGTATAAGAGTGCTAGTACTTTTGAGACGGTGAAACGAAGGGAGTAAAATTTAGTGCATTATTGGCTTGTCGAGTGTGTTGGGTGGCCGCCCAAATAGGGCGTGCGACCGCCCATCTATCTGGAAGGTTTTGGTCGAGGGACAGAGCATTTTGGGCGGCCGCACAGTCTGGTGTGGGCGACCGCCCAGGGCTGCTGAAAAGTTGAGTTGTTTTGATCCAAGTGATTTAGAGTTCAATCTTGGTCTAGGTCTTAGGTGATATCCTAGAGTACCTAGAGGGTTGTTGTGGAACACCCTAGTGTTTGAAATCGGTTCCGTTGTGAACATGAGTGTTGTGGAATTTGACTGAATGTTAACTGGATATTGTTGAACATCTTTTGATATGATTTGGATTGGTTCATCTTTGTGATGTGTTTGGCTTGGTTTCCTACTTTGGAATCATTGCCCCCAGTTGTTGTTTAAGCAAGTATTCATTACTATGCTCGTGTTTAAAGTCCAGCTGATACTTGTTGTTGAGTCAAGCAGTGGGAGAATTATAGTGGCACAAGTTAAGTTCACTATAAGGTTTTACATTAGTACCTTGAGTCAGGTAGTGGGAGAATTATAGTGGCACACGAGCCAAGTTCACTATAAGGTTTTCCATTGTTGCCTTTTCTGTTTTCCCCAGTCCAGATTGGCCTTGGATGGGATGAATCGCTCCCTTGGGTGAGCATTTGGGTTATGACTTTGTTTATTTCCGCCTTATATGTGGTATGATGAGTTGGATTTGCCTCTCATGTTATGTGCTAAATGAATGTTTATTGACATTGTTCAATTATGAGTATCATTTCAGCATGTAACGTAGTTGCATTTTAGTAGCTTACTGAGATTCATTCTCACCCCTTATTTTTTTACTGTTTTAGATAAAGGCGAGCCAAGGGGATATGTCACTTCACAAGGGAGGACGTCGGGTTGATAATCCATTTTGGAAAGTAAGTGTGGTTTAAAGGTTGCATTATATAAATGTATAACCTTTAGGGTAGTGTACCCGAGACCGTATCCGTGTATCACCTGTTTTGTTAAAGTGTGTAAGCCCTTGGGGCTAAGTACTTTCGTGTGTGAAAAAGTTTGTGTGAAAGTTAAATGGAAGTCTTTGAACTTCGAGTGTGGATTTTGTTAAACTTTATGAAAGTATATTTCGAAAAATTTTCTGTAAGTGTTTTATGACGTCTTCCAATCGTGTCCCGAGCGTGGGGCCAAGTAGGACCACGGGTCTGGGGCGCGACAGAATCACTGCCGCCCGCTGATTTTTTGCTACCAGGACCCTGATTCGAGTCCGAGGTATCATAGTCTGAGGGAAAGAACCCCAGACAATCCTTTTTGGGGACCATGGCTAAGACAAAGAAAGACGGTAAAAGAAGAATGGAAGGTTTAAGTACAGGAAGAGAGCACGAGCTCAACGTTTAAATGGCCAGTCGAAGTGAAAGTGAAAGATAGAGAAGGCGTGCTTCCCTTTTATAGTCAAAAAATTAAGTAATGGAAGGTGAAAAGCCATTAAGTCAAAAAGACTAGCATTTATGAGGGGAAAGATGAAGAGACCTGCGCTTAATGAGGCACAACTTACGAGGGCGACAAAGAGTGAGTAAGCCCTGGAACGGTCACTTCAGGCCATAAATACCTACTGATGGCGGCGTGCAATAAATGAGCATGTGTGCAAAAAAAAAAGGCCATGGAATGTTGGCCTCGACCTCGGAGACCTCGGCGGTCTCAGCCCCACCTCGAAAGAGCCACCAAGGATGAAGTCAACTTTAAAATAACAAAGGCAAAGTCAAAAGCATTTAAAGCATCAACTGGATAACAACATAACAAAAGATAGCCCAAGTCCAAAGGGCGGAAGAGCTTGTTCGACAAGTCATTAAAAAGGATCAAAGCGAAAGAAAAAAGTTGGAAATTGTTTGAAAGTTGTCCACCAAAAGACTAGCCTATTAAAAGACAAATACTCAGGACGCAGCCTGGTTTGAATTAGCGGGATCAACAGCATCGGCGGGATCAACCTCGGATACAGCAGAAACCGAAGCGGGCACGATCTCCTCCATGGCAGTCACAGCTTCGACCTCTCTCACCACGACCTCGCGGGTTACTTCCTCCTCGACTACGGCTCGGGACACCTCGAAATCTGGTGGGCTCGCCTCAATGATAGGGGCACTAATGGCTAAGTTGGAGGTCTCTCCCAGATGCGTCTCCGTAGCTAATCGTTGGCGCCGAGGGTCATCCTACAAGATAAGGTCCAAAATCGGTTGAAGGGGTAATGTCTCACCATTCATGAAGCGTAATTCTTGCAATTTCGCCATTAAACTCTGATAAGTGACCTCGGCAACCTGAGGAGGCACCCATACTTCTCCCCGTTCCGCAGCACTGTGAACTTGAACAGCTAAATCTTCATCATCAAAAAGAGCCAAGGCATGGCCATCCCGGCACTGAGGATCCGCAATAAGAGGAGCCCCATACCGTATCAAGTCATAGGCAGTAAATCCACCCTGATGAGCGATGGTACGAGCATATTGCTGGTTGGAAATCTCATACTGGAAGATGGAGGCGTCGGTGACCAGCCCGTCAAATTCATCAGAATCCAGGAATCTGGTTTTGAAAGCCTGCTCAATTAGCACCTTCTCCTCCTCGGTAGCCCCCCTCGGTAGGGCCTCCATCTCGCTGATCCTAGCCTTTGACCCCTCCAGTTCGGCATTCTTTAAAGCCAACTCAGAGTTTTCCGAAGCCAATTGCTCTGTAAGTTTGTGTTGTTCGGCAGTCATCTGGAGGATTTCGGACAAGGCTTTTTCTCTTTCATCTACAGCGGAGGCCAACCGTTTGCCGTGCTCATTTGCCTCTTTGGTTTTCTCGAGGAGGGCTTTTTCAGCTTTCTTCAGCTCTCTGCCCATGACGTCGTTGATCTTATTCAAATCATCCTGTTGGGAGGTCACTTCGGCATACTGATTACTAACTAAGTCAAGTTGCCTCCTATCTGCCTCACATTTGCGCCTCATGAGGTCAATACAACTCGCAGACTGAAGAGTAAAAGCGTTTGTCAGCCAGTGAACCAACTTAGGAAAAAACATGGAAAATGTGAGCAAGACGGTTACCTCGGCAAAGTTCAGACCTACTTGTCCAGCCAAAGAATAAAAATTCTTATCAGCCAAAATGGTCTCTGTATAGTCCTGGGCGCGTAAGCGATACAGCAACCCGTTTCCTATGTAAGTATTCTTGGCGCTCCGGTCAAAAAAGTCCACCCCACTCACTTCCGGGATCGCCTTCCCAAGCTCGACACCCCTAGCATTCGCCTCCTCGCGGCCGCCGAGCCCGACAACAGGATATTTGATACGAGGAATGTATGAGCTCTGTGAAGAGGGTGCAGCAGGAATAGGGGAATCCTCCCGGCTGTGCTTAGAAAATTTGGTTGTAGGGGACTCAGGCTCAGTAGCAGCAGGCCTTTTGCCCGAAGTCACGAGCTGGGCAGATCCCGAGCCAGATCCCGACGTCGGTGGAGGCAAAAAAATAGAAGGCGGAGGGGCGAAGACAATTGAACCATTTGCGGCTACACAGTTGCATCCACTCCTCTTGAGCTTTGAGCACCTCCCACGGGCGCCAACACAGACACGCCGGCCCTGTTAATTATGGGTAGCTTACCATCCAGTCTCCCCCCCAGCGCGGCCTGACGAGCCGCCGCGGCTTCCAAGTCCGCTGCCGTTTTCTTGTTCTTGAGGGCCCCGTAGTTGATAACTTTCCTTGGCGGCATGTTGGGTTCAGGATTTGGTCCTACACAAAATTCAAGGCCAAAAGAGAAACAATCAGTCACACGAATACATAGCAAAAGCCGCTGATACAAAAACAAAGCGTATAGAGAGGAGTAATGACCGGCAAGATCGGGGTCGGTGCATGGAGTATTATTGGCGCAAAAGTCACAGTCAAATGAAAAAACTAGTCCTTGGTGCACCCTCCAGTCCGGATCCCGAGCTGAAGGAATAACTGGAACCCGAGAAGTTGAAGGATATGGTCCGTGAGACAGAGCCACTCCACCTCGGATTAATAAGTTCTCATCGTCGATTATGGAGGCCACGTCAAAAACGGAATTACCGTTCAAATCTGGATCAATCTCCAAGAAATTCTCAACTGCCGCCATCAAATCAGCCCCCAGCGATTTGTGAGGGTACTTAAATTCTGAGGGGCAGACGGGCACCTTGCCCTTGGGTTTTCCGAAGCGCCATCCCGTTCGGTACTCCACCATGATTGGTTTCACTTGCCACGTCTCAAATTTATTAAAGGGTTTGGTAAAGATTTTGGGAACGGGCACTTTGGAGGCAGCCTTAGTTTTCAGACTCAGCGAGCCCGAGGTGATCTGGACATTGTAATACCTGAACAGAGCTGACAAATTGGGCTTGTATCCCAATATCATAGACACTACTATGAAAGACGTAACGCCCCGAGTTCCGGGGTCCTATTTGGTACCTCGAACCAGGCGCGTTATCCTTGCTATAAACCAACCCTGATACCGAAGCCTGTATAAATATATATTAAATTCACTTAATCGACTAATGGTCATAATATTAAACAACCTATGAGAGTTATACATACAACTCTACTCCACAAATATAATACAATACTACCCAAAATACAGAGTTTAAGCAACTCGTTATAACCAACGTCCTCATAACAAAAATATATACATGCTCCGTAGAGCAACTACCCCAAAGTAGATAACCTGCTCGATAGATCTCAGCTACATGCGATCTCACAATGTACTATCACTTGCTTCATGGGGGGGGGGGGTTAAGGAAAACAATTTGAAATGAAAGGGGTGAGAATAAATCTCAGTAAGTAACTAATGCGACTACATGGCATGGCAATATGCATAACAACATAAAGGATAATAAACAAGTAGCACATAGTCACGCAGCGGAATTAAACACATTACAAAGGATACTGAGTCAAGGTTTTCCATAAGGATATAAACTCTGAAGCTTCAACAAACCGCATCAACAAACATCTTCAATAAATGAAGCAGGGGTTCCGGAACCAAACAGTAACCAAACAACAACGGGGGGAAAATGACACAAAGTCATATCCCAAAATGCCCAACCTGTGGCCCAAAAGAAGGGGGTTAAAAATAGGAAACCAATGGGGAAACCTTATAATGGACTTGACTCGGGTGCCATTATAACTTTCAACCATTGCCCGATACACATATACCAGCTGGACTTTTCTAAACTATTGCACAAATAGTACATAATTCCAAAGTAGGGAATCATTCCAAATACACCATAAAGATGATAAATCGTTCATAAAGAACCCAACAACTTCGTGCAATATAAACATTTCTCAACCAAAGGATTTCAAAGTAAGAAATCACACAAATGCATCATAAGGATGCTCACAACACCAATTTAACTCCACACGGTTACATATCTTGAACTCGATCACAAACGAACCATTCCTTTACTTTCGTGCCCTAAAACACCTATCGGAGTACCATAAGGTAAAACCCAAAGCCTAGCCACGCCTTACCTAAACAAGTCGAACAGAACCATTCTATATTTCTAGATAACTCTACGGCCAACAAAAACATTGCATAGTATTCAAAGAGAGCTTTCCAACTATAGTTTACACGTCCAAAACGGAGTCCGGATGAAGAAGTTATGGCCTCCGGAAGATTGAACGTAAAACGGACAAATTGCAAAAGAAGAGGGTGCGCGCGCCCCCTCCCAAAAGGGTGCGCGCGCCCCCTTTGGTCAGAAGGAAAAGTGCCAAAATGGGATATAAGGGTGCGCATTCCCCCTCCCAAAAGGTGCGCCTGCCTCTTTACGCGATTCAGCCTTTTTTTTTTTTTGCAGATTTTCTGGGTTTGTGAATATGGTACAAATCTCTTAAGCCTATGGGTACAACCACACTTAGCAGCATAGTGAACCCATCAATACAAAGATCAATCACACAACACATTTCTTTTCATATCAACACAATACCACAAAATGGTTCTAGAAATCATCACAACCAACATGTAGCAACAAAGAATATCACCAAGAATTGCATGAACATTCCTAAAGGGAAAAAGGGGTAGGAACTTACCTCTTCCAAGCTAAAAGTTGAAGATGATGAATCTTTGATCGGTTAGAAATGATGAAGGAATTGGAGGAATTGATGGATGAGTCTTCTTCTACTTCTTCTTCTTCACACAAGAAAAGGAGGATGGCAATGAATTGGGAAAGTGAGATGAGCTGGGGTCTTCCCCCAACCTCATCCACTATTAAGAATCAAATTGGTCCCCCAAGGTTGGCAATGAACAACTAAACCCCTGTACTCAACTTACACTAAGGCCCTCTAGATTCTAACTTAATCAAAGATTATCCTAATGATGCTAGACACATTGCTAGATGAAATGAACTAACACATAATTATCAAGTAATAATGTAATGCAAGTAAATATATAATGCACCCAATTACTCAAATAATGATGAAAAAAAAAAATAGGGTCCGGATTTGGGGTCGTGACAAAAGAGGTCAGGACCCTCAGAGTATTTGGGTTCAGGTCCATGGGCAGGCAGTGGCAAAAGTCTAGAAAGGAGCAGATAAAAGTGTCCAAAGGAAGCCTCAGGCCATGATCAAACTGAGGTTGAAAAAAGATACAGGCCCTGTTGCTTTCACGAGCGTCCTTGGCTTCTATAGGACAAGAAGTGCCGTTATCAAAAACTTTCATCCCAAGGTCCGAGAAGTAGAACAGGCTGGTGTCAATACCATAAAAACTGGCGAAGTCACCCTCACCCTTAGCCTTTGCTTGAACGTCTTGTTCAGAATCCTGGGCCTTAGCTTTTCCTTTAAACTTGATAAGGTCAGATGAGGAGGAAGAGGCCCCAGCTTGGCTCGTCCGACGCGAGGTTGCCAGCTCGTGAGGTTCCTCAAAGCGGTCCACAATCTCTACTCTCTGCCTCACCAGAGCAGCGGTGCCCGGGGCCATTCTCCGCAATTGCTCCGCCTCACCCAGTTCCTCCGTGTCAGAATAATCATCGTCAATAGAGATGGGGTTAATTGGTTCTACACCCTCAACAGCTCCACTCTCAACGGCTGGCCCAAAAGGTAAATCGGGGGACCCAGTCTCCTCATCACTAAAGACGACGGCGCGGCCAATAATACCCCTTCGAGTCGAGGGTTTAGGCAACGTCACGTCATCTTCGAGGCCTATGGTGAGCGAATCAATGTCCTCGGTAGCTCTAGCCGCCCGAGAAGCCAAACGTTTGGCGGAATCTGCCATATCTATAGAATTGGGGAAAAGGGTTAAGACGGCATAAACAAAAATCCCTAATTCTTTCTCCCTCCCCCCGCCCCCAAAAAAAAATCCTGACCCGTCTACCCACCGGAACGATTAAGGGCCTGGACTCCCACAACCGGGGTAGGGTCCAAGAGCCCCATGAGTATGCCGTATCAATCACTCGCAATATGTCTAATTTGAGGCGAACCCACCGGTAAACCACTCGCTGATAAATTCCGCCGGTGGTTAGACAGACGGCGTAAGAAGGGGGGAGAAGGCTCATCCTACCGACAAATTATTGAATCAAAAGAAAAATTGAAGCCTAAAGACAAGATAAACGAAGTAAAGCACTACCTGAAAAATGATCGGTTGAGCATTTCAGAAAGATTATCAAGCTTCGACAGACGAATTCGAGAAGGCGAAAATTTCTCTAAGGGACTTTTGAAGCACAAGAAGTTGTAAAAAGTGGGAAGTTGGGAGCTGGACTCTATTTATATAAAAGAAGATGGGCCGGGACAACCCGAAATCAACCGCCACGAAGGTGCACTTTATTGGAAAACGAAAAGGCGGGAGCCATTATTTTGAAAGTCATAAATGCTGGTAATAAATGCCCTTCTCATCCAAAGCAAAACGTCGCTTCAGAATCTGACGCGCCGTACCGTCAACCGACAGAAGGGCCCACACCTGCGATGGCCGACACGTGTATCCCACCGCGCTCTAAGGCCATCTAGGCGAGTTCGTGAGATCCAGAAGGGTTACTCTTCGCTCCAATCATAAATAATTATGAGCTCGGAGTAAGGGTCCACTGAAGAGCCCACGCCAGATGGACCGGGCTCAGAAGCTAGACCGGATACTAGCGAACCGGAGTCGTTCCAGAACCGGTTCAATACCAGCAAGTTTTGTCAACCTCGTCTCCTCTACGACGACATCGAGATCACTCAGATATTGCGAGCCGGAATGAGCTCTCAGATCACCTCTCAGCCTCCGGGATCCGCCTCCTCGGCGAGTCTGAAATAAAGGCCGCATTAATGGCATCATCAGAGCCATCCCATCTCATTAAATGCCCCATGGACTTCCTTGTCCATCTACCATGCACGGCGCCGAATGCGTCCCATCACGACATTCCTTGGTCAGAGCCTGTCAAGTCCGAAATGCCGACCTATCGCAGGGCGACACATGGCCAAGTTGGTAAAGTCTACTCCTAGACCTGCGGTCGGACCGTTGGGTAAAAGGGGGCATATATAAGCCTTTTTGTACCTCTCACTCAGGTATGACCAACCCCGTACACACACTAAAACACACAGAGAACTCTAAACTTCTCTCCCAAGGCATTCCACGCCTTGTTCTTAGACTCCCAAGAGAATCTTACTCTTACTCCCGAGGGTCTAAGCTGGGATCAACCCCGGCCTTGACCTTGACGGTTTCATTGTCTTTGTTGTGTTAACAGGTGAACCAGTGATTAAAAGCTAGATATCCATCCAATATATTGACCCTGATTTCTGTGGCGTCATCAGACCATTTATGGAAGTTTAATGGGGGTGTTGAATGGGGGAGTAAGCTACAAAATTGACCCGCGTACTACTCCAGATTATCATTGTTATAATTGTTAACGGGCGTTACAGATTTAACGGATATTATAATAAACAATTTCAAATCACCCCCCATAAATATAAAGGGGTAAAATGAAAATAATTTGAACATTAACCCCTTTTTATAAACTACCCGGCCTTTTACAAATAGCTCATCCCCAGCTCTCCATCAAACCCAATAAATTTCTCAACCTTCTTCTCCGGTTACCCCATCCCCTCCGACCACCTGCCGACCACCCTCTCCTCCAACAAAGTTCTTCCCCATTCCCTTCCCCACCTTCGCCACCCAAGAACCCATCCCATTGACCCATCCCCATCTGATCTTTCCAAATCATTGGCACTAACAAAAACTTCCCACTGAGTATCTGCCCCCTCCCCCCAACCCACCCCTTTCGTGTCTCACCTCCTCTCCGACCAAACCCAACAGAATTTTTCGAAGTGCTGAATCAAACAGCATACTTCAGATCCATTCTCCTCTCTCCCCTCTGCCCCTCCTCGTAAGTCGCCCCCACCCATCTTGCCCCTTTCTCATCTCACACTTCCATTCTTCTGCACATGGAGCTCTAATAATGGAGTTTGCTGCAGTACCCTACTTATTCCCTTTTTCTCTCTATGCTTAAAAATTTTCGTTTTTAATATGAAATTTGATTTGAGGTTTACTGTGATTTTTCCAGATTTGAACCATTGGAGATTTGAACCATTGGAGAGATTTTATGAATCTATATACTAAATCTGAAAATTTGGGTTATTATATCAAAATCTGGTGAAAAATAAAATTCAATTGTTGATCATGCTTATTGTGAATATGAGCAGTTTTTTATGGGATTTTGACGAAAATGAGGGTGGAAAAGATCTATGAAATTAATGGTGGTAGTTAGAGGTGGTGGGGGTGAAGGTGGAGGTGATAGGGATGGTTTATGAAAATTAATTCTATGCTTTTACATAAGTTTCCGTTAATATAAAATTTAATTTTGTTTTCTAAACCTTAAATATTAAAAGAAAAATTGGAAAAGAAGTGTTAAATCTGTTAAACTAAAGTAAATTTATATATTAACTAGGCTAAACAGGACATTTTAACACATAATTAAGCGAAAAAAGAGTCTGCTAGGTTATAAGGTAATTTGTAAATGTTAATAGTTATATCCGTTAAAAATTTAATGCCCGTTACTTTTATTAACATTGGTTGACGATTTTGGTTACTCTTGTAATTTTATAAATAGTAGGCGGGTTAGATTAGTTGTTTGAATAGTACGGAGGTAAATATGATAATCTGCAATAGTACGCAGGTCAATTTGGTAGTTTACTCGTTGAATGGCCTACAATGGGAGTTGAATGGGGTGTTGAATATGGGTTGGTGTTGAACCCATTCAACACGGTTGAACCAAAGAGAAGGCTGGCTTTTTGAGACACGCGGCGCCTCTTGATAGGGCGGCCATGGCCCGTGCAGAACACGCGCCAGACAAGGCGCGTCAGGCCTGCTAAGGCGTTTTTTTCTTTTTTATTTTTTTCTGATTGTGACACTTGGCATTCACCCATTGGTTCTTGAAATTTTTGATTTTATTTCTCATCCCAATTATTTGAGCTCAATTATTTTACAGTAAATGAATTTTTTTTACACCAAAATTCATTAAAAAAAAATCTCTATAAATAAATGCAAGTTTCATTTGATTTGGATACCAAAAAAAAAAAAAATTTTTTTAGTGAAATTGATCCCAATAATAACCATTTCAACACTCAAAAGACCCTCATATTTATTTAATTACAAATACAAAAAAAATAATTAAGTCTGAAGTAGTATTTTTTAAATTATAATTGATTATTATTATTATTATTATTATTATTGTTGTTATTATTATTTTACTAATCATAAAAATAAAGAATAGAAAATAAAATTTAAGTGGTGGGGTATAGGATGATGAGTAGGAAGGGTGTTGAATGGGGGATTAAACAAACCATTGTAGGGTGTAAAGTTGAATGAGTGTTGAATGGATGAGTTGGAAGAGAGAGAAGATGATATGGAGTGATAAAGTGGGTGTTAAATGAAATATGGTGTTTAATCCATTGTACATGGTCTAAGAGGTGGACTCCTGTGAGACTGTCTCACGACGTGAGACGGCTCACTACCAAGCCGAGCCAAGCCAAGCCAATTTATTTTATTTTATTTTATTTTATTTTTTGGCGTCCAACTTTTTTTTTCCCTGACTTTTTTTGCTCGCCAACAAAAGTAACACTTTTTATAAATAAATGTAACACTTTTTTATCATATGTAGCACTTTTTTCTCTCAAAAATGTACCACAATTTTGATGAATTAGATTAAAGATAACATAAGATTGACAACTAAACTAATGTTACATTTTATAATAAATGAATGTAACATTTTTTTTCCTCAATTGTAACACTTTTCTAGGGTTTTACATTCAATTTAAATACAAAACCGCTTATATACATGAATTTTTACTCTTTTTTTAATTAAAAAAAAGTAACATTTACTCTATAAAACTGTTACATTCATCTATATAGCATATTACAATCATATATGCATTGTGTTACACTTCAATTATTACTTTTTCTAATCACAAAAATTATTTATATTATTTGCGAAACTGCTGTTACATCTTACAATAAAGTGTTACTTTTTTAAGACCAAATTGTTACTTTCTTCATAAAAAATTGTTACATTTTATTATGACGAGCAGCTCACTTGTTTTGTATGTTAAAAAATATTTTTTTTAAAAATAAAATCAAACCATATCATGACCTATCTAGTTTTATTCGTATCGTCGAGATGAACACACCGCTATTTAAAAAAAAAAACGACTTGAAAATCTCAAGATATAACTTTTTAAAGTTATTGGGGATTTTTTTTTAAACGGAGGACAGGTGGCGCAAGCTGGAAGGATGGAGGAGTTGGCTGGGCGGGTGGAGCGCTGGAGCGGGCATGAGCTGGCGGGTTTTGACCCATGAAGGATCCGTCTCACATGAGTTTTTGTCACTTACTAATTATTAATTTAATATTCAATTATTTATTATTACCGGTCTTTGTAACTAAGATTTTGTAATTTTCTTTTGTAACTCTAGTATTGCTCGATTGAGAGTTTTGTTATTCACACTTGTTAAAATTATTTGGTACACTTTCGGTTACATAACAACTTGCACTTAATTTATTTTCCTGAATGTCTCATAGATAAGTTAACTTTTCTAAAATATTCACCTTCTATTTCTTTTTTATTTTCTTACTCTCTTTTCCTACGTCCACACTTAAACATTTAATTAGTGGGTTTTATTTTCGAATTATCATACTCACAATTATTTTCTCACTCACTTTACTTAAAATACATACGATTTCTCTTTAATTTTTGTGTCAGAGAAATATGATGTAAGTTGTTATGAAACAGATGGACTATAGTAACATGCATTCTTATGATTATTAAACTTTATACTCTGTCTAAAAATAGAGTAGGTTTTGTGAAAAACGTGTTTTACCTTAAAAAAGAAAAACGTGTTTTTCAAAGATGATGACCCTTATTCTTAAAAACAAGCAGTGACATTTACGTAAATATTGGCAAGCATCGTAATTGTCTAGTGTTAATATTATAAAAAGCCAATGATTTCAAACTGTGTTAGAGCAAGAATGATTTTGAAGATGAAGTGCAGCAGCATGGTAGATCCGGTCGGGTGCCTTAGGAGGTCCGGCCGGACCTGGAGCAGGCGGGCGCATGGTTACCAGGCAGGCGGGCACTTGATGAAGATTCGGGCGGACCTAGACCAAGACCCGGGCGGACCAGGACTTCCGCAGTGTTCCGGATTTTGACTATTCTGGTTGTTCTTGGAAAGTAAATCAAATCGATTACGGATTTGATTTAGGACTCCTTCTATCTTCCTAATTAGGTCTAACAATACTATAAATACTAGCCATAGTTTAGTATTTATTTCATAGCGTAATCAAAGACATAGAGAGAGAGAGAGAGAGAGAGAGAGAGAGAGAGATCAATAATTCTAGTTCTAGGGACTTGCATAGCTAGGAACTTTGTGATCAAAGTTCGTGCAAGCATAGATTAGTGTGATCATCATCTTCTTTGTAATTGTTTCTCCGCCATAATAATATTTGTTTCCCTTTACCTGTGGAGGTAGCCAACTGAGTTTGGTGAACCACGTATATTCTGTGTTGATTCTTGTTCGTTATTATTTATCTCTTGGGTCTAATTTCCTAACAAGTGGCACCAGAGCCTGGTTAGTCAATGAAGATCAGGGCATTCCGCTGCGATAGAAAGAGATGGATACCGGGATGGACCAGAAAATCGACAAGTTTGATGGGAAGAACAGTTTCAGTTTATGGCAGATCAAGATGAGAGCCATGTTTCGAAGACAAAGTTTGTGGGCTCCAGTGGCTACTGCAATCAGGGATCACAAGGATCCAAAAGGTAAGGCAGATGTCGTTCCCACAGCGGAGGATTCGAAGAAGGCTGCAGACATGGCAGTATTGGATGAGAAGGCTCATTCAATGATTATCATGAGTCTTGATGATGAGATCTTAGCGGAAGTAGCGGATCAAGAAACAACGGAAGGCTTGTGGCTAACGTTAGAGAAGATGTATTTGACGAAGTCTCTAACCAACAAGCTCTATATGAAGAAGAAGCTATTCACTTTCCATATGTCTTAAGGTACGCCTATCAAGGATCATCTAGATAGATTTTCTGCTTTATTACTTGAATTGCGTAATATAGAGGTAAAAATTAAGGATGAGGATGCTGCTTTAATTCTTCTGGTGTCTCTACCGTTGTCATATGAATCATATGTTGATTCATGTCTCAACAAAGAGACAATTACTCTGGAGCAAGTAAAGTCTGGTCTGAAGACTAGAGAACTGCGCCGAAAGGCGAGTGGTACTAGCACAGAATCTCAATCATCAGGTTTGGTTGCGGAAGGCAGCAGAGGGCATGTTCGAAGGAACGGAGGTCCTAGACGGGGTCCGAGACCTGGAGATATCTGTAGTTTTTGCAAGGAGAAAGGGAATTGGAAAACCGATTGTCCCAAGAAGAAGAGAGAGCAGCAGAAATCTGAGTCGACTGCTACGGCGGCAAGCAGTGACAATCTTGATGAGGATTGTGATTATGCTCTAGTGACCGAAGAAGTAGCGTGCAAGGAAGTTGCATGGGTCCTAGATTCGGGAGCGTCTTATCACATGTGTTCGTGCAAGGAGCAATTTGTAACGTAAGAGCAGAAAGATGGAGACCGTATTTATATGGCTAATGGATCGGACTGCGAGGTAGTTGGCATGGGTTTCGTAAGGGTGAGAACTTCGGGTGATAAAACTCTCACATTGAACAAGGTAAGACACGTTCTACAAGTAGCAAAGAATCTGATATCGCTTAGTCGTTTGGACAAGAAAGGATACAGTTTCAAGGGTGAAGGTGGAGTTCTAGATGTCTACAAAGGTTCAGATGTGATTCTGAAGGGAGAAAGAAAAGGTTCCTTGTTCATCCTCCAAGGTTCTGATATTGGTAAGGGTGTTGACGAGCAGCTGGAGCATCGTTTTACTCTAGGCCGAAGTGAACTGGGCAAGCCACGGCTAGAAGATCAACACACACCGATGTTATCAGTCATGGTTGGCATGATCCAATGTCGACTGGATGGGCCACAATTGAATGACTGTTAGTCGCCCGTTGGGGCGAGTCTGAGTGCCCGTAGGTGCACGTCTGAGTGTCCGTAGGATACATTGCATGCAGAAAATCTGATTGTCCAGAGGACAAGGTTGTTTGTCTAGTGAGACAAATTCTGAGTGTCTTGAAGATACATGGTGCACGGCAAAAATTATATACACAGCCCGGTAAATACACAGCCCATTTAATTCCATCGCTGCCCTTGCACATCTCGTGTATACTTACACGAGATGAGAGCTTACATCTCGTGTACATATACACGAGATACATCTCGTGTAAGTACACACGAGATGAGATCTCGTGTATGTATACACGAGATGTAAGCTCTCATCTCGTATAAGTATACACGACATAGGCATCTGAGCCTGCTTTTCCACAACCGCAACAGCAAAAGCAACAATAAACATAACTTGGAATGAAATTTGATTCTCAAATAGGACATCTCCACAAAACATCAATAGACCATTACACATATACTATCGCCTAATTGTATACGAAATGAAAGTGTTAACAAGGATAAGCATATAATTCAAACATTCATACAAACTGGATAAATCAAAAACCATTACACATATACTATCCTATATGTAATCTTCTTTGTCTTCTTGCATCGGTATCCTCCTCATAGAGTTGACTGAACTCTGCTATCCTATCTTGGTATGGGAGGAGGAGTTGGCTTGCGGTTGGATCACAGCGGTTCCGATAAAGGTTTGGTGGTGGTGGTATTGGGTAATCATTGCCTAACATGCGCAGCTGCAAAAGCAATAACAATTAAATACAAGACAATGAAATATAATGAATATAAGTAAGACAACTAAATATAACTAATATAGATGAGACAATTAAGTTTCATACCACTATAAAATGGTTTCCATTGACTTGTCCCACCACAACTGTGTTCACCGGTGGTTGTACTGGTGCACTCACTGGAAGGCATAACATACCACCGCTAGTCGAGTAAGAAATGAACGCCACATTATACCTCGTGGCAATGATGTGCCCAAGATCTGGGAGCTCCATCCAATAATCACTGGGCGCTGTCCGGCTATAGCAAGCAATCTTACGTAAGAGTTCTCTTACCGATATCCAAGGTAGAACTCTTTCGTAAAGGTCTTGGCGAGCAAGCACCTCATTGTAACATTCTGTGCGCACTTCAGCCCACTTCTCCTCATCTCCGTATATCTGTGCTGCTACGGCTCTATATTCACAATGTCCATCTGATGCCACATCTATGATGCCTCCAATACGCGGGGTAATGAAAGGCGGAAAAGACTCTACATACGGGGAGCTGTATAAACTAGTATAATTGGGCTGTCCATTTCCCTCTCCACGACCCTGACCCTGATCCCGTCCTCGTCCTCGACCTCGACCTCGACCCCGTCCTCTCCCACGACCGGAAGGAGCTACTGGTGGATGAGACGTAGGAGTACTAGCAGGGGTAGATGGTGTGGGTCCTGAAGGTGATTTCCGTTTGTGGGTGGACTCCGAACTCGCTTGGGTTGATGCAATGAATGCACATCTAGACCTGAAATAGGGCAAAGAAAAAAGAGTGAGAAGCATTCATACTGTTGTTTGAAAGTGTTAAAAAAAAATTGATGCTGCTGCTGATGTGTCTCGTGTAAGTCCACACGAGACATATCTCGTGTGGTTTTACACGTGACAAGTCTCGTGTAATACAACACGAGATATGTCTCGTATGGACTTACACGAGACACATCAGCAGCAGTTAAACAGTAGCAGCAACACAACAGCACAACAGCAACAATACAACAGCAAAAAATTTGAGACATAATTGAATGAAGATATATACCATTTGCCAGTCGAGGATGGTGTAGCGGGGACTCGAAAAAATTTGTTAGTATGCTCCCAATCTGACAGTTCTCTGGAACTTCCGGCCCGGGGTTCATTCGGCTTTGAAATATGATCCGGCTCCATCGTTTTGAATAACTGTCTCCTTACCGGTTCAGGCTCCTTAGATGAAGGGTTGTCTACTTCATCTAAGATTGAATTTTTGAGTAATCCATGTTATGAACTTAAAGATTGAATTTTTGAATGATAAAGGGATATTGTGTGGTTTCTGTTCAGAATGGGTGTGTTTTAGTAGGGTTTAATCGTCAAATTCATGCAATGGTCGCGGAAAAAGGGTTTATGGAATTTAAACATCTCGTGCAGGTTTACACGAGATTCACATGAACATCTCGTGTATACCTACACGAGATGTCATAAACTCCAAATGACAAGTTGTTTATTTATTTTTTTATTTTTTTCTAGGCTCTAGATGACATTTTAAGACATTTCCATTAGTATGACATTGGTCAAATTCTAAACGGAAATGGAGTTACAAATATGTCCCATTTTTCTAGGTTTTAAGGAATATGTCCCGATCTTATGAAAGTGGTACATGTCTAAGTTTTTTATTTTTTTTTTAATTTTTTTATAGGCTCTAAATGACATTTTAAGACATTTCCATTAGTATGACATTGGTCAAATTTTAAACGGAAATGGAGTTACAAATATGTCCCATTTCTCTAGGTTTTAAGGAATATGTCCTGATCTTATGAAAGTGGTACATGTCTAAGTTGTTTATTTTTTTTTAGGGTTTTTAGGGTTTTAAGGAAATTGAGTTAGAAATTTGTGACATTATTAGGGTTTTTAGGGTTTTAAGGAAAATGTCCCGATGTTGTGAAAATGGTATACGACCACCTAGTTTATTTTTTTTTATTTTTTTTCTAGGCTCTAAATGACATTTAAAGTGTTTTTCATTAGTATCACTTTCCTCAAAATCCAAATGGAAATTGAGTTAGAAATTTGTGACATTATTAGGGTTTTTAGGGTTTACACGAGATGACATCTCGTGTAACACCACTCGAGATGCATCTCGAGTGGGTTTATACGAGACTTGTTTCGTGTAAACACACACGAGATGAATCTCGTGTAAACCCACACGAGACACATCTCGTGTGGGTTTACACGAGATACATCAGTAGTCTCAACACCAGCAACTACAACACAACAGGAACAACAACAGCAAAACATCATGTCCTCGGGGGGGAGGGGGGGTTTTACGAAACACTAGAATAAACATCATGTCACAAAAGCTTATAACACCCCTGTAGTATGAAACAGGCAGTATCGCGTCCGACCCGGTCCCATAAGGAGTCCAAATAACCTGTGAGTAGACATTGTTAGGCAAAGTCAACAGAATATCGGAAGGAACGACACAAAAACGTATAATAGTTTTAATATGAATAACTCACACTGTCAGCCCCCATCCTGTCAAGAATGCGGCGATACTGCACAAGATGATCGAACGTCCTCCCAGCCGAATCATCACGAGACCATCTACGGGCTCTCGGCTGCCCCTGCTGCCAATGGGGGTCAGTAACTCGCCGAAAACCCGGAAAGTACTCGTATATCCAGGCCTGAGATGTATGTAAAAAAGTATTAAATACTACTCAAATGCAACATTTAATAACAGGGGGGGAGTAGACAGTAAAAAGATAGTGAATAGAGTAAGATGTACCTCTAGGAGAGCCGCACAACCGCCCATCTGCTTGTATCCGGATCTGGATGCCTTCCCCAACTCTCGGTACATATATGCCAAAGTGGCTGATCCCCAGGAAAGAGTGGGGAGGTTGGCTAGATCCATGCACAGGGGCAGGTAGGCTGCGGGCACCTTATCCCCGCTCTTGTCCACGAACATCGTGCAACCCAATAGGTGCAGGATATACGCGGACGCACGATGGGCATCTGTCATGCCGCCTCTACGCTGAGTAAATAGACGCCTGATATCCCTCAATAAATAACCAGTGCCGCTCAACTGGAGGTGTCTAGAGATGCCAGATACGTCAGGCGCTGGATCCGTATAGCGAACAACTCCACCATCAATCCTGATACCTGTAAATTGAAGATGCAATAACACATTTTAGTATAAGAGATGAATGTAGACAGTTCATATAATATATGTAGACAGTTATATAATTGTGAATGGAGTATCGAAGCGATGTTATAAAAACATACCCAGGATATGAAAACTGTCATGTAAAGTAATCGTCATCTCCCCCCACGGCATGTGGAACGAGTTAGTCTCAGGAGACCACCGTTCCAAAAATGCCGTTAGGAGGGCATGGTTAGGCCTATGAATGACGGAATCATGCAGATGCTGGAGGCCAGATGCATCTACGAGGGCCAGCCAGGCTCTATCAGCAACCGGCTGCTCATCACGCTTGAACCTGTTCATTCGAAACAAAAAATATTATCAGTACTCAAGAAAAGCAGCATAGGATGATAATTAATGGAATATTTAGAGTGTGTGGTATAAATAACTTCAATATTTAAAACATTTCACATTAATGCTAAGCTTACTGTGCAAGATGCGTGAGTCTCGTATGGAAAGTCACCAATCCCTCAGTAGTAGAGTCACCCCAAATCTGTCTGGCTCGGTGGTCATCGAACCCGTACATCAGTGAAACATCCTCTGGCCCACCACCGGGGTCCCTCTGAAGCTGCCATGATGGTGGCGCATCCTGACCCCACCTCCTCCCGTGTCTCAGAGGTCTAGGCGGCTCTACTACATCATCATCCTCATCATCCTCCTCCTCCTGCACCCCCACCTCCACCTCCTCCTCCTCCTCATCATCATCCTGCCCCCCCCCTCCTGCCCCTCCCCATCCTCCTCCCCATCATCACTATCACTCTCCTCCTCCCCATCATCACTATCACTCTCCTCCTCCCCATCATCACTATCCTCCTCCTCCTCCTCACTATCCCCATCGACCGCCGCCTCCTCCTCCTGAACATCATCAGCTGCTGACGCCTCCTCCTCCCTCTCCTCCTGCTCATCATCAGCTGTGGCATCCTCGTCATTCCGAGCCTTGCTCCGGTTTTCTCCTCTCTCCAAACGCTCTTCAGCCTTGCTCTTTCTAGCTGAAACGGTCATAGGATCACGTGCCTACAAAAAACACAAATAAGAGACAATACATTAGCGACAGTTACAGTAGAATAAATAAATGAACACAATGCTGACTGATAATTCACAATGCTGATATTCAGAAGGATCACATCTCGTGTAACACCACTCGAGATGCATCTCGAGTGGGTTTACACGAGATGACATCTCGTGTAACACAACTCGAGATGCATCTCGAGTGGGTTTACACGAGATGACATCTCGTGTAACACCACTCGAGATGCATCTCGAGTGGGTTTATACGAGACTTGTCTCGTGTAAACACACCCGAGATGCATCTCGAGTGGTGTTACACGAGACACACCAATTTCAAATTTACATTTTTCAAATTATGTTTAATTGGGAATATAGAAATGTAAAATAAGGTTAAAAATTGCTTACCTTTTTCACAGGCGCTGTAGACGAGCTAGTCCCGGCGGCGATGTGGGCGGAGGTTGTGGCGGCGGCGGTCCCGGCGGCGGTCTTGGGTATTTTAAGTTTCACCATTTCAATTTCGAAAGTTTTTTTTTTTACTGTGAGAGAGAGAGGTGAGAGAGAAGAACAGAGCGAGCGAGAGAAAGACGACGGCGACGGTGAGCGACGACGGTGAGAGAGACGTTAGAGAGAGACTGTTCGTTTTCGTCGTTTCAAACCGAGAGAGAGAGAGGGGGTTAGGGAGCGAACGTGAGGGAGAGTGAAATTGAAAAAAAAAATATATATATAGGGGTACTTTGGTAATTTAATGGGGCTGTGGAAATAAGGGGCTGTGTATATAAATATATCCATGGTGCACAAAATCGAGTATCTTTGACGAAAGACAGACTGAGGCAAAGGTTGAAAATCTAGTACGAGGGATGTGGCTCAAGGTAGAGGCTATGTCAGAAGCTCGTGCATCTGAATTATTTGGGGAGATTCAAAATCAAGGTGGAGATTGTTAGAGCAAGAATGATTTTGAAGATGAAGTGCAGCAGCAGGGTAGATCCGGTCGGGTGCCTTAGGAGGTCCGGCCGGACCTGGAGCAGGCGGGCGCATGGTTACCAGGAAGGTGGGCACTTGATGAAGATTCGGGCGGACCTAGACCAAGACCTGGGCGGACCAGGACTTCCGCAGTGTTCCGGATTTTGACTATTCTGGCTGTTCTTGGAAAGTAAATCAAATCGATTACGGATTTGATTTAGGACTCCTTCTATCTTCCTAATTAGGTCTAACAATACTATAAATACTAGCCATAGTTTAGTATTTATTTCATAGCATAATCAAAGACATAGAGAGAGAGAGAGAGATATCAATAATTCTAGTTCTAGGGACTTGCATAGCTAGGAACTTTGTGATCAAAGTTCGTACAAGCATAGATTAGTGTGATCATCATCTTCTTTTTAATTGTTTCTCCGCCATAATAATATCTGTTTCCTTTTGCCTGTGGAGGTAGCCAACTGAGTTTGGTGAACCACGTATATTCTGTGTTGATTCTTGTTCGTTATTATTTATCTCTTGGGTCTAATTTCCTAATAAAATGACGTTTATAAACACGACACTGACACTTTTCTTAAGTGCCAGTGATAATGTAAAAATTGCCAGTCATTACACTGGCACTTATCAACATTGCCACTGGCACTTATCAAAAGTAACGTTGGTTGTGTTAATAAGTGTCAGCGTACAGTGTTAATAAGTGCCAGCGTACAATGGCTGGCAATTTCTAACTCTAAAACTGACACTTACGAACAACTTCCTATTAATTACAAAAATGCCACCGCGCTATTTTTAAAAAGGTAAAACGCGTTTTTTCCCATACTTTCACCTCAAAAAAATGTCCAAAAGTTTTTAATTTAGTCTTGATTTTATCAGAACAATTTGAAAAGAAAAAAAATGAATATTCATTTTGAAATAAAACAGAAGTACTATTAATACTGTGAAGAAAATATACAGATATGCTAAATAATTTTATGTTGTGAATAACAACACTCTAAATTGTAGTCCATATGCCATAATAAACCTGGAAAAAAATCTCCATATTACCCAAATTTGTGTCCAACAAAATGAATGTAAATGTTTTTAAGAAGTTATTAAATCCTCCTTTAACCTATGACAACCTATGATAGCTTTTTTTTTTTTTGACAAGCTAGTTACATGTCATTCATTCAAAGCAACTGACATCGTGTTACAAACTCCTATTAAGTCTATTACAGATCTATTGCCTAGTCTAGTACGATTCCTAGCGGAGTTTCACCGCGTTAGATCATATTACAGCGAATAATACTGTCTCTTCAGAAATCTTCTCATAGACGTCCCGCTCCATCTGGTAGTCAAAGCGCCATCTGATTGATCAGATGCAGAAGCCTCCAGAGCTATAAGCTCTTTGGTACCTATGACAGCTTCTAATTTACCACTTAGTCTCACTATGTAATAGAGTGAAATTATTGAATGATTACGTATTTATATTAATGAAAAATGCTTATGTTAAATCTTTTAATAAATTTCTGTTACAATAAAATTTGAATATTGATTTAGAAATGAAATTAATAAAAAAATTATTGAAACCATAATTATTTATTCAAGAAAGAAGATAACTTACGCATTCATTCATTTTAGACTTGTTCATTTTAAACTTTATATAAGAGGTCTTCTATTAGTGGAGTTCCCAAGATTTTAATAATACACTATAATTAATATTATCAATAACAAGTTTTGATTTGATTATGTTAAGTTTACCTCCTTTGAATATCAGACCATTATCATTCATTTTCTTTTCCTTTTTTTAAAACCAACAAACATATATACCAAATTTAGAAATTTTTTTACATGCATAGTTATTGCTTGATACATACCAACTATCCTATTGACAACCATCCCCATACCATCATTAAACAAAAGTGGATATAAATACAAAGGAGGATGCTCAAAAGAGTCATTAAAAGATTCTATTTCCGTAGCTTGTTTTGCCAAAGATCTGCTACTGTGTTACCTTCCCGATACGCAAATGAAAACCATACTTGATCAAACGCTTGCACCAGATTTTTACCGCCAATGACCAAATTACGGGCGCCAACCGGACAATGTTGCCCTCTGCAAAAGATATTAAAAGTAACTAATGAGTCTGTCTCAATATGAATTTTATCAATATTTAGCTGATGTGCAAATTGTAACCCAGTCCTTAGGGCCTAAATTTCTGCAATCATATTTGTAGTAATCCCAATAGATTGACTAAATCCAAAAATGCATTTACCCACTTTATTCCTAATTATCCCCCCTATTCATGATTTTCCCAGATTGCCTTTCAATGCTCCATCAATATTAAGTGTAAAATCTGTATATTGAGATGGCCACCATTTAATCGCAACCGCTATCTGATAAGGGCATGATACTTTGGAACTTGGAAAACACACGTAGTGGTCTGCATTTAGCTGACAAAGCCGATGTCTAAAATTAGAAACAGTTATCGGTTGTCTCTCAAAAATATATTTATTTTGAAATTGCCAAAGCAACCAATATGAGTGCAATTCAGTGAATAAAGCAGGCCAATTTTTCAACTTATAAAGAGGATTACATAAAATATGAATGAACAAGTTTGCTGAAAGTAAAGGAGGGATATGGAAGTACCATCTAATTGCTGCAAAGCTGTTATACTCATTCACAAGATGCAAAAGAGTTTCATTACCTTGGTTACACGGTTGACAAAGAGAAGATGGAATGATTCGCTTCCTAGCCAGAATTGTTGCAGTTAGAAGTGCATCTTGGCTACTTTGTCAAATAAACATTTTTAGCCGATAACGACAAGGTAATTGCCACAACATTTTCCAAGGTATAGAAGCCTGAGGGAGATTAAGATGTTGATTGTGTAATAACCATTTATACGTATTTTTAATTGAAAAAGTTTCATCTCCCGAAGGACTCCAAAGAAATGAGTCCTGAATAACAGATATAGGAAAAGGGTAAGCCTTAATATGTTCAACCAAATTGGGACTTAAGAAGTCATCAAATCGAGGTAAGTCCTAGCCGAAATGCAACCTGTATTGCGACACAGTATGAGTCAGCCATTGGTCAGGAATAGGCCTAACAGTCGAATGAATGAGTGGAATTGGAGTACACCATTTATCCGTCCAAAACCTAGTATTTTCCCCATTTCCTACCAAATGTTTTACCCCAGTGCAAAAAATAGGAATTAGCTTAAATAGCTTCTTCCAACCCCACGAGGCTGTTGATTTAATCGTAGCTTCAAACAAAGAAGAAAAAGGGAAATATTTGGCTTTGATAAGACATACCCAAAGAGACGACGATTTCGTTAAGATACGCCACAATAATTTCAATTGAAACGCAATGTAAAGCAGATTTAGGTTACGAAACCCCAAACCACCCTCCTCCACTAATTTTTCCAGATGATGCCAAGCTAACAACGGACTCCCTTTACTAACATTCGAAGATCTCCAAAAAAATGACGAATTATAGCCGTGAGTTTCAAGTTAGAAGTTTTGGGGAGTGGGAGCGCTGACATTGAGTAAATAGGATAGGACAAAATATGTTTTTAAAGTTGCAACTTTAAGAATTCTTAACTTTTGGGATCTTATTCAGGGAGAAAAATATCTGGGTTTACCTCTTCAAAATGGTAGAATTACAAAGAGCCTGTTCATAGAGTTAAGTAAATCTTTCAGATCTCGTATTTCGGTTTGCCAGAATAAGCTATTGTCAACATGAGCCGGTTTTTAGGAAACACCATTTATATATACTTTTTATTCTACTTGCGTCCATCTCAAAATAAATATCCAAAACTAATTTAAATTTGCTCTTGATCAAGTGCAAATCTGAATTTTTTTAACAATGCATGCATTATTAAATGTCATTGTATTTATTTTGTGACCGCTATTAGAAATACTATCAATATCAAAAATAAAATTTCATAAGAATAAATACAATTTTATAAATTTGTAATAATGTCCAATCAAGATGACCAAATAAAAAAATGAAGCAAAGGACCTTACACCTTTTGAGACAAGGAAATAGTAAGAGATATTGGCGTGCTGCATGCGAGATTTCATTAAAAAGACTGCATCAATTACTTGCACCCAAAGTACTCCATCCGTCCCAAAAATGATCGTCTAAATGTTATCAAAATTTACTCTTAATCAAAATATAGAGCCATATTTATGGTAAGAACTCAATCCCGGGATAATTTGTGCACCCTGCCATTACAGTTCAGTCCTTTGAATGCAATAGGATCCACAATTTATAACATCAACACAGGATGTTGACAAAATTGTCATTAACCAGAAGATTCTTGCATGACAAAGTTAATGGAGTATGCTTTGAACATTAACGATAAAATCATACCAACATAAAAATCGAAAACCAATTCTCAGCTACTATTTCCCACAATCAGATGTGGCATAAACAATATGTCTGACGTGAATGCTGATCCCAACACCAATATATATATATCGTGAGAACCGTGACAACTTGGATACTTTACTTGGATACATTAGGTAAAAACTAATGTATCCAATGGTTCACTTGGATACATTACTTGGCTCCAATGTGTGCTTCAGCAGTAATATTTCTACTTCCCTCGGGAGAAGAGTTGTATCCTTGATTCGCAATAGCAGCAATACCATATTCCTGGAGTTTCAAGATTAATCCAACTTCAGACAGGAATAGAAAGTAAAGGAAAGAGTGGTATTCATAAGTCAACTAAACAACATACTCCATCCGTCCCATGTGAAAGTTCTCATTTATGTTTTTGGGCATGGGGGTGGAGGAAAAGTGTTACAATATTGGTAGTAGAGTAAATGTTGCGAGGATGAAAAGTTATGTACTACCTCCGTCCCAGCTCAATGTGCACTGTTTAGTTTTTTGGTCAATTTGACTGAACTTTGACCTTAATTTTATGAAAATCTATATATCTCTATGCAATTTTGAAAGGTGTTATTGATACTATTTCTAACAATAAAACAATAACTACTTTTAAATTGTATAATAATAGCTAGATTTTCACAAAATAATGGTCAAAGTTCGAATGAATTGACCAGATGAACAGTAAAAGTGCACATTGAGCTGGGACGGAGGTAGTAAGAGAGAAAAGTGAGATAAGGAATAGCAAGTGGATAAGGATTGTGGTATGAAAAGTGGGTCTCATTGAATAAATAAGTATTACTCCATATGTCCCGAAATAATCTTCTCATTTGCCATTTTTCACTGTCCCAAAAAGTTTTTCCCATGTCTACAATTTAGGCTTAAATGTACATAAGCACAACATGGTTAGTGAAGCAAGTGTTTATATCCTTAAAAAAGTTTGAATAGTAAAATGTGAGATCATTTTGGGACAAAGGGATGTAAAATTTCCATTTTGAGTAGCAGGACTTTCCCATCGAACACCCAAAATGGCAAAATGGGAACTTCTAGACGGGACGAAAGGAGTACAGAAATAAATGACCGACTGAAGTGCTGCAAAGCCTAACCTGCTGTGATATATTAACATCATTTTCCGGCCAGAAAGATCCTCCTTCAAGCAGTGGAGGCTGTTCGATCAATGGAGAGTGCTGCTGAACAGTACCCACAAAATTACTTGCGTAAAGTGGATTATTACCAAAATGCCCTCCACTGTCAAAAGGTGGGGACCAAATTTGGGCAGGTAATCCTTCTAACTGATGAGCTTCAGCAGGGAACTCCAATGGAGTTTCAAGATCGATGATCTCCAAGAACGAACCAGATTCAAGAATGGTAGACATGTTGCCATCATTAAGGTATACGGAGTCGCCCAGGTCCCCTAACCCACTGTGTATGTCATTTCCATGAGGCACAGGAACCATGACTTGGTCAGGATTGGTGTAATTGTGCTCCTGTATATAAACATGCGAACAGTTTTAGCGCTGGTTCAGATAATTACAAGCTCTTGTAAATCAAAGAACCATCACAGTTGCAACCAAAACAATCATCAACTCCCTCCGTCCCAGTTTAAACTTCAGAATAATAGTACAAGAGTTAAGGAGGGGTGTTTTTATTAAATATAGATAGTGGGGTAAGGAGTTAAGGAGGGGTGTTTTTATAATAAAATATAGATAGTGGGGGTTAAGGTGTTTTGCGTGTGGAATGTGGGTAAGAATTTTTAGTGGGGTAGGAAATAATAAGTGGGTGATTGTTGTGACTGTGACATGCAGGGTAAGGTTTCTTTGATTTACTAGCTCTTGTAAATCAAAGAACCATCACAGTTACAATCAAAGCAAATATCTACTCCCTTTGTCCCGGAAAAATAGTCTCAATTTGACTTTCATGGTCAATCATCATTCTATGAAAAAAAAAAATTCCAATTATCCGTATGCAATTTTAAAAATTACTGTTGGTAATCAAGTTTGAATTTTATCTGCCAACTTGATTTAAGTTGAACTTTACCAAAACTAAATGAAGATTTGTTTACTCATAAAAATTCAAAAAGTTTTTATTAATGTAACGTTATCAAAGATTATTTTAAATTTCATGAAGATAATTAATTTTATACATATTTTTTAACAAAGTGAAATCAAGCTAAAGAAAAAAGTAAAATTATGAGTAATAATGTAGAACAGAAGGAGTCTAATACTACTTGAGAAAGAAACATTTTCAATCACAAATTCGATTAAAAAGTACAATATCAGGTATAAAAATCTCATTAATTACAAATAACAGTAAACAGAAAAAATAAAAGCGTAAATCTTCAATATGATCTTCTGATGCTTCATAGCTTGAAATTTTTGGATTATATCAACATTTGAGATTTTATCAATATTTCCAAATACAACATAAATGGTGGAGACTATAATTACGAAAATCATAAAGGATTATAATGTGTGGATCTTTATGCATGGAAATATAAATATAAAGTTTCGTGATTATATTAATAACGAAATACAGAAATGTAAGGTAAGTAATAATGAAAAAATGGAAGTCTTTATTGGTTTATGATGATAAAGGCAATGTTGAAATTAGTGGCTTATGTTCAGTAATAATGAACAAAGGAATGTATGGTAAGCAATACTGAAAGTAGAAATGTATTTACTAATATTTATGCTTTTTTTTTTAAACATACACTAATATTTATGATATTGAAGGCAATGTTCAAGATAGTTATTCATGGTAAGTAATAATCATACAAAAATTGTTTTTCATATCCTTCAGTGTACAAAAATATTATTGGCTGGGTTGGGTGGGATTGTATTTGTATTTCTCATTTTTTTTTTTTACATATGAATTATACAAACAATCGCCTAGTAAGGATTTTCTTCAAAAGCTTTAGGGGGCACGTGTGCCTCTAATCACGCCCCTACGCAGACGTCTCACAACCCAAATACGGAGTAGTTATCTTCTATAATTTCGGCTGTTTCAGTTTGTTCACTAAGGGCTCGTTTGGTAGCCTGATTAGAGCTGGATATGGTTATTAGTCCAATAATCTTGGTGTTTGGTAGACTAAATGCAATCCGATTAATAATCATAGGTACAATTCGAATAAGCTTCTTATTCAATCTTATCCCCTCTAACCCCCTTCATATCTACCCATAAAAAAGGGTGGTGTAATTAATCCCCCGATTAATAATTTTCCGACTATTAATACGGGCTAATCCTATCATGCTACCAAACGAGCCCTAAGTGTAAATGATACTCCGTATTATTTTTATTTGCATAGTAGCCCCTCCATATTTCATTTATTACATAATTTTAAAAGCATTTTTTTTTGTCAAGGGTGGGCCACCACCGTATAACTACACATGGACACCCTAACTAGGACTGTTAAACGAACCGAGCATGTTCGAGCTCGACTCGGGCTCGGCTCGTCAAAGCTCGATTCGAATGAGCTCGAACCGGATTCTTAAGCTCGGTTTGTTATCGAGCCGGCTCGTGTTCGGCTCGTTTGTTCGACGAGCGTTGTTCGAGCTCGACTCGTTTGAGCTCGACTCGATAAGCTCGTTGACATGTAAAGATTTTTTTCGCAATCGGCTCGTATTTGGCTCGTTAAGCTCAAATTATTATTAGTTTTGTAATAAATATACACATATTATACATGTATAATATATGTATGTACATTATAATACGCAAGCTCGAGCTCGATAAGCTCGAACTCGAGCTCGTCTGACTTCAAATATTTCAAAAAAAGGTTCAAGCTCGAGTTCGGCTCGTTAAAACTCGAGTTCGAACGGCTCGCAAAAAGTTCGCGAACAGCTCGAAACTCGATTCGAGTCGAGCTCGAATGATCAAACTGGGCTCGAAAAAAGCTCGAGCTCGATAATTTGTAAACGGGCTCGGCTCGTTTACAGCCCTAACCCTAACATGCTACTCCTATATACTAAGCAAATTACTTTTTTAGGGAAGCACCCCCTCCCATTTATACTACAAGTCCGCCCCTGACACCTATCATAGAAAACACCCCCAAAATGGGGAGAAATAAAAAACAATGTTAGGACAACATCAAGATTATTGTTTTGTGCCAAGCAGGTGAAAAAGTAACCCTCCTACATTTCCACCCCCCACCCCCAAACCCCCAAGATGAAGAATCACGCTCATTTTTACGCCTCCTACAAAACATACCATAAATCAACAAAATTAGTATACTGAGCCCCCTATTGGCTCCAACCTCCAAACTATTAAACCAAATTGACACTTGCTTACATTGGAATTAATTTATACTCCCTCCGTCTCAGTTTAAGGTTCTTACTTTCTTTTTTGGTATGTCCCAGTTTAAGGTTCTTAGTTGCTTTATTCCTTAAATAGCAAAGGATGAATAGTGTTTTGGACATCCTTATCCTCATAAAGTTCATATATTTCAAAAAAAACCATCACTTACCCATCTACTTTTCATCCACTTGCTTTATGAATGGACAATTATATCCTCCACACACTACTTTCTTGACTCAAATTTGCCTTAGTTTCTTACTAAGCGTGTTAAGTCAAACTAAGAACCTTAAACGGGGACGGAGGGATTACAATTTTACATTGAACATGTGCATGTGTTTAACATGTGACAACTTAACAGATATTTACAGAACAGATAAACTGAAAAGATAATTAAGATTTAGTTAAAAATAGAGAAAAATCAGTATCAAGAAAGAACCTTGTAACCTACGTAACATTGAAGTCGAACTAGCTTAATTTTCCCTAATAAAAAAATACTAGTAGAAAAGTACGGCATATACTAAATTACAACAAAGTGGTAGTTACATACCTCGTTATTGCCATTCCCAATAGAGAGCATAGGTTCATCTGTGAACATGTCCAACATTAATGCAACGTCATCATCACCAGGCATATCTGGAAGCACCTCATTGGTGGCTGGTCCAGTAGACGGACCAAGTTCAGTTAAGGAATAGTTGTAATCGCTATGGGGGATGGTCACGCTTGTAAGTTCAGAACTGTTAAGGTTATTACTTGGCACTGTTGCAACTGTGGACAAGCCATCAACAGCAATAGCCGTGTCATCATCCCACTCTTCCTCATTGAAGGGTGCACCATATTGTGCGCCAATTTTGGGGCCTGGGCCCCTCTTCTGGAAGACTTTACATAGGACATAAGCATCCTGCAATTAATGACCAAGAATGTAAGCCAAAAGTTCGGTAATCAGTGGACTGCAACATAAATACTACATACTGAAAGTTAAAATTCCCAAATAAGAGGTGCATACACCCTAGAATTGTAATTAAGAACCTTATTCAATAAGGTATATTAGTGAGAAGAGCTTATTAGGAAGAAGAAACTTAAGGATGCTAGTTATATGGTCTGTGGGAACATAAATAGCTGTTACCACGATATCGTGTTTTAATTTATTTCTATTGAATCCAACTCATTTTACTAAACTATTCTTAAATCACAAAACAAAGATATTAGCATAAACTCTGAATCCTTAAGTTTTACTCTCTGAGTTCCAAGTTGATAGTCCGCTATTCCTTTCTCAAATGTTCCATATTAAGAGTCCACATTCTAAATATAAGCTTTACTCCCTCGATCCCATTTGAAATTGCAAAAAATCCCTTTTAGGTGCCCCACTTAAAATTGCACAAGCCCAATATAGCAACTATTTAATCTCTCTTAATCAATGGGACCCACTTGTCATACTTGACAATTACCCCACTTTCCATATTCACATATGTCAATACTTTTCACAAGCTTGTGTTATGTCTACTACGCTGCTCATGGTTTTGGTCACTCTTTTTTTGTCACGTGCCTGTGTACTTGTGAAAAGTTTTAACATATGTGAAATAACACCCTAATTTAAAGATCATAGATATAGACCAAAAACATGAAAAATTATTAAAAAAAAAAAAATCAGGAAAAACAAAAAGAACATCCAAACTAGAACATCAAATTTGAGATCCAAACATACCAGGGGAACTCCTGCATCAGCCAAATCAGTATCTACCATCCTATATTCATACATCACCCAGTCTGTTCTTTCTCCGCATGGTGCATGACCAGAATGAAAAACCAAAGTTTTAATGAATCCAACACTTTTCTCTTTGTATTTAACAGGTCTATCTTTTCCAGTGGTTTTCCAGAACCCACTTTCAGTTGCACGGTTTGTTCTGGTCCCACTTGCATACTTCTTCTCTCTAGGACAAAAGAAGAACCACTCTAGATCCTTAGTTCTCAGGCATGATTTATCTGAAAGAGTTGCGGTAAATCTGGTCAGAGCTTTTAAGAATTAATATTAGCTTCATAAGAGAGAACGAACATAACAACAAACACTGACATAGTATAGCAGTAAGAATCAGGATGTCATCTCTTTCAAGCAAAAGATGTGATGTTATAAAGTAAGAAAAAAAATATGAAGGTACATAAATAGAGTACAGAAGCAATTAAGCAACCTGAACGAATAACATCGAAGAAAGTTTTAGCTGTATAACTGAATGCCCGTATAAAAAATATAGAATAAGCTTAGATTCAAGAAATTCTAATACCTGGAAGATCCCACGGACAGAACTTGTATATGTTAAGCTCTGATATGGCCTCATAAATAAACTTCTTTCCCATCAACTTTTTCTTCAGATAGAACATAACCAACTCGACATCAGTAGGATGGAACCGGAACCCTGGGGGAAGGGACATCCTTGCCATTAAGAATGCAAATAGACTGTCCCAAAAAGCCTATTCGCAGAATCCTCCAATATAACCAAATGTTGCCTACTAGCTAGAAAACAAGCACACACTCTTCCTCCAAAGTTATACTGCCTTGCCAATAACAAAAGAAAATACAAAAATGAAGCCAAAATAAACAAAAAGAACAATAATTATGCAGGGGTAAACAGGATGTTTGTCAACCTCGCAAATTAATTCTGATCAAGTCCAGTGCTGAGAAAAAATCTTTCTACGACACCACAATCTACCCCGCTTCTTGAAATGAAAAGCAAGCCAAAGAAACCGCTGATATTTCTTGCTTGAATCAAAAGACATCTGGTGTAGAAGACTATTCCTGACATCATCGTCAACAAACAATATCATCAGCATCATACATTGATTTCTGATGGATCAACCATGCAAATACCATTTATGCACAAAAAGTTACAATCCTTATTCCTTACAAAATCAAACCTCACTTCCTCGTCCAACCACAAACAAAAACACAAACACATAACATGGTCCTTCAATAAAAATCAGCTATAGATCCAATTCCATTAAAAAGAATAAACAAAAATACAATCCAGAAAACATAAAAGGGTGTCCAAATATCAATATTATCCTCAGTCAACAAAAATCGTCACATCAAAAAGAAAACCTAATCAAAGCACATGTCTGTAAACCATAGAATTATGAAACAGAGTTTAATACATAAAGAACTTAAACACAAACTCAAAGCAAGAACAATTCCCAAAAACCAAACAGTGTCTTCAAATACTAAAATTATCCTCAGGTAACAGAAACCCTCACAGCCAAAATCATGAAAAAAAGAAAACGATCGGAAAAATGTAAACAGTACCGATGAATTAAGAAACAATGATCAAGAAAGAGTTTACCGGAGAGGAGATGGAAGGAGAACAAGGTGGGATGAACGGGGAGACGGAGGTAGGAAGTAGAGAGAGACTGAAGTTTGGTGGGGAAGGGTCTATAAAGAGAGGGGACTGTAGATTAATTTAGGGAAGCGTCTTTGGTAATCCTCTTCTTCTGATTGGTCCTACCATGCAATTCCGTCTTATTTGAAATTGCAAAAAAAACCTCATCGCACAATAATTGAGTTTACTACATATTTTTCATCCGTACTATCCAGTTTTTCACTTTTTCACATCTGTACTACTGAAACAACAAAAGTAAGCTGCGTACTATTGATTAATTAGCAAAAGTAACCAAAATAGTTAATGAGTGTTAATGAACGTTAATGAGTGTTAAAAAAATTAACGGATATTACTATCAATATTTATAATTTGCCCCCATAATGAAACAAATTCTTATCTGACTTAGTTGAGTACTAAAAGGGGTAGATCTAAATATTATCAAATTAAAAAGACTAAAAATAAAATATAAAATTTACAAACACCCCCTCATCCACTATATGCTTCAGTTTTTACAAACACCCCCTCCCCTTTTCCTTTCCCAAAAACATTGGGCCCCTCTCTCTCTCTAGTTTTCCACAACTCATCACCTCCACCACGGCCCTCCACCGCAAACGTGTGTCGCTACCGCCGCCGCCGTCACCAACCCTCCTTCGCCGCTAATATTGTCGCCGCCACCACCACCTATAAGCTCTGACATCTCCGCCCTCTTCCAGACGCTGTCTCCGTCTCTTTTCTCTCTCTCGTTCCCTTCTCTTTCCGTCACATTACTCTCTCTCCGTCGCATCTCTCTCGGTCTCTTCTCTCAATCGCAAGCAAAGTCGATCTAGAAATATCTACACAGATCTGGGTTGTGTTCGTGTGTTACATCTTTGCAGATCTGAGTTTGTTCCACTTTGTTTTTTATTTCGACTTTGATATTTGATTTGGGTTTCGATCTTTGATTTTGATTTCAATTCTGATTTACGATTTGGGTTTTTGATTTTGGATTTTCGATTTGGGTGACGATTTTGATTTAGTTTTGGCTTTTATTTCGATTTGTTGAAACAAAACAAGATTCTAGTTTGATTTTGATTTTGTTATTGTGAAACCAAACCAGAAATTATTTTTTATTTTCATTTTGAATTTTCGAGTTTGAAGAATTAATTTTTATCACTTTGAGTATGAACATGAACAAACTGCAGTTGGTTTTGTTTTTTGAAGACTGGTACTGGTGGGTGGTGGTGGCACAGCGGTTGTGTTGTTGATGGTCTGGTGGTGCTAGTTGTAATTCTTGGTTGAAGAAGACAATAGGGTAAAAGACATTTAAGCCCTTTTTTAAAGTCAAAAGACTTAAATACCCATCATGTGACTAAAACAAAAAATATAAGGATTGAGATTTTGAAATTAACCCAACCCACTAATAATAATGTCGCTAGCGACTAAAACGAAAAATATACTCCCTCCGTTCCGCTAAGGTTGCAACATGAGGGTTGAAGCACGTAAATTAAGAAAGGGGAATAATGAGTGGTTGGGAGGAAGAGAGAAAATGAGTGGAGAATAATGAGTGGTTGTGAGGAAAAGAGAGAATGAGTGGAGAATTATAAAAATAATAAAAAGTTTCCTTTTTTGGTAATGTTGCAACTTAAGTGAAATGCCGAAAATGGCAAAATGTTGCAACTTAAGCGGAACAGAGGGAGTAAAGGTTTTTGGATGAAAATGGTAACAAATGCATAGAGTAGGGCTGAACCAGTTATTAAGCTTGTTAAGTTATTAACGCCTACTAACGCCCGTTAACTTTTATTAACGATTTTGGTTAGTTTTGCTAATTTATCAATAGTACGCAGGTTGTTTTAGTTGTTTAGATAGTACGAAGGTTAAAGTGATATTCTTTCAATAGTACGGATGTCAGAAATGCAGTTTACTCCACAAGAATTAAGGGACAAAGTGAAAAAGGTGATGTATTGTGAATGTTGATAGTTGAGTGTGTTAGAGAATCCACAATGGTAGAGCTTTTTAAAGTTGCTTTTTTATTGTTCCTAGATGCCAAGTCAACAAATAAGAAGTGTTGGTGTTGTATGCTCTAGGCACGTTATGAGAACGATTAATGTTATCTATTGATTATGTTTTAATAAAGATATTGAATGTTGATTATTATATCCTTTGCATGTTTATTATAATAATCCCCGTCCCTAATAATTATGTATTAATTGTGAGTATAAGTTTAATAGATAATCATATGATGATTATGGTGTATGAGATACAATTAAACTTATGGGTATTTGTTGGAGACCAAATACTGGACTGACCCCGTATGAGATTTATGTCATGGTCACAATGTCATAATTAAGTCTCATATAGTTATATTATTGGAATGTTTAGACTTGAGGTTATTACAGTCTTCCACTTGATGAACATTATGTTTGACGTATTCAAACGTTACCCCTAACCGGGTAGTTATAAAGAACATGATTGGCATAATCGGAATCATGTAGGGAAGAGTAATAAGCCAAGAAAGGATTTGTTCCTCGTCAGAGAGATGTCAAGCTTTGGCCACTCGATGAATGGTGTTGATGAAATGCATGGCCGTGCTCAAATAAGATTTGTCGTATCAATACATTCGGAATCGAGAAAACATTGGACTATGTAAGTTGACCATTGACCATGGCTTACGTTCAATAGACATCGTGAAACAAAGAGATTGTAATATGTTCTATAATAGATTAACGAACTTTAACAAGTTATATCATTTGGATAATCATGATGGCCTGCTAGGGTCCGCTCATGATTTATGAGACAAAGTGTGTGTGGGCTCATTTCCAACTTGATATAATCCTATGGGGTCACACACAAGAGAACGAATTGGAAAAAGGGAAAAATAGCTGAGTTTTGTTTTGGCACGGCCGTGCTCTTTATAAGACACGACCGTGCCATAAATCATGCAAAGGGCAATGTCTGGCGACATGATTGGCACGACCGTGCCAAAGTATCAAGCACGATCGTGCTAAGCTCGGCACGACCGTGCCAGATACAAAGCACGACCGTGCCAATATTGGGCGGTTGGAAAGGTTGCCTCGAAGTCATTGGCACAACCGTGCCAGATTTGGGGCACGACCGTGCCAGTCATGTCGGCCAGGAAAATCTTGCAGCACAATTAGAGACAGGATTTGGGTTTCCTAAGTCCTTAAGGGTTAAGGACTTATACCCATATAAATATATCAGTCCCAGTCATTGTATATGATTGATTCACTTGTTTGGAGAAACATAATTATTGATTGAGATTGAGAATCAAAGATCAATAATACATAAAATCATATAGTTCCTTGTTGGGTATGCTTATTATTTAACCCTCCTAATTATGTTAGAATTGAATGATACCATCACCTAAGTTTATTTTAAGGATTTTAGGACCCTATGTAAGAAGTTTTATAACTTGAATTTTTTAGCTAAGTCCTCTTTATAGACTAGGCTTAGTGTTTAGGGCTGAAGCTTTGGATTTGAGATCTCATGAGCAAATGTCTAAGTATGATGCGCATGACCTTCATGCGCAGCACCATCTGCGCACTTCAATGCGTATGATTTTCATGCGCAGCGTAGATATACCTTAGTCAAATCTCTTATTTCCTGACCTCACCTTTGTATAGCTTGGAAAGCGTTATGTAAAGCTACGCTTTTTGGTATGAGTCAAAGTGCTGATGTGGACAATCGACAAACCGTGCACACTCAGCATACACGTGGATGGAGAGACGCGCCTCAGTTTGAAATTCAAATTGAAGACAGCTATCACCCTTCTAGAAGATATCTGAAAATTATCAACTTGCTGTCTCCAACGGCTATAAAGGACAGCTGCGCACCAATCACATTGTGACAGCACATCGTCCTTGCTGAAGCTCCCCAACGGCTAGTTCTTGGAGCTCCACTATAAATAGCCAGCTCTTCCTCATTTTCCAAGCTGCTTGTGCTTTTGCTTTCAAAGAGAAAGATTTGAAGATTTGAAGATTGCTTGCTCATTTCCAGAATTCCCAAGAACAACCTTCATACCTTCATACTCAATCCAAGCCCAGATCCTATAAGCCTTTGTATCACCAGAATTTCTTGTGCTTTCCATCATACGATTCATAGAGCCCAGAATTCAGACACACACACACCTCTTGAAGTTTCGATCTCATCGATCTTACTTCTAGAGATACACCGGTTATTGTCTAGGATTTGTTCTTTCATAGATTATAGATCTTTGAGTTAGTTTGTTCTAAATCGTTGTAACTTGTAACTCTCTCATATTATAAGATATTCATTAGAAATCCAAGACTAACCATCTTGGTAGAGGACATAGATCATTTCCCGATCGAACCTCTCCAAATAGCTTGTCTATTTATTATGCTTTGTTTTCTACTCTTAAGCTTTACTTACATATTGCTTTGTTTGATCTTTGTAGTTACATTGCGCAGATTGAATTGTGTTTGTATGCTTATTGCCTTAGTTCCATTTTGCGCCAATCTTTAAGCTAAACTTAGTGCGTGCGTATTTACACTTCTGCGCATACTCCCTGCGCATAAGTGATTGCTTTAAGTTTCCGCTGTGCATTTCACACTCTTGCTGCGCACTATACTTAGCCAAATTAAGAGTCGTGCGCATTTGTCATTGATTTGCAAAAGGGTTTGAAAAGAATTTAAAAACGCTATTCACCCCACCCACCCCCCCCCTCTAGTATTTTTCATACCCTTGTTGCCCTTCTGGGACCAACAAGTGGTATCAGAGCTAACACCTTTATAAAACATTTCTGTTTTTCAAGCTTAACAGCTTGGGTGCCGATTCGATATGGCAAACACAAAACATATGGCAACTGCTAACTATACACATGTTCCAGTCTTTGATGAAGATCATTTCGACGTATGGAAATTCAGCATCCTGACCCATCTCAACTCAATTGATGAAAGGCTCCATGACACCGTAGTTTATGGGCCTTATATTCCAATGAAGGCGAATCCTAATCCACATACCAACGCTGCTCGATCCGCCTCGATCTGCGAATCCTAATCCTTTTCCTCCTGGGGGGGGTTAAGGAAAAACAAAGATGGAAATAAACGGGGTGAGATAAAATCTCAGCAAGTTACTAATGCAACTACATGACATGCTAATATGCAATGACCGATAGCAATTAACATAAGATAGATAGCAGCGGAATAATAAGTGACATGCTGACGAACAGTAACATCCAATAATAAATCATATAAATAAACATATAACAACAAATGAGAGGCTCCCTATCGCCAACCGTCCCATACCGGTTGGAAATAACGACCAGCTCAACATGCAACACATAAAGCTGAAATAAACACTCATAAGTGGATACATAGCCAAGGTTTCACCCAACTGAAAGAACCAAATAAAGGTCGCTGCGCAGCTTGAATAATCCACAAATCGTCATCTTCATATTAGCATGAAAGCTGAAGAGAAATCCCCGGTACCGGAACCAATAACCAAATGAAGTGTCACAAGGGACGGGAGACATGCCACAAAGTCATGCTCCAAGTAAAGCTAAAATGCACACAAAGGAGCTAGCTCTTCTCACATCCAAGGCCAATCTGGAGGAGGGTAATAATTGGGCAAAACAATGGTCAACATCATAATGGACTTGGCTTGTGCCATCATAATATTTCGCATCGCCCGAAACACACACACAATGCCAGCTGGGCTTTCAAGTAAAGGCTAAGTAATAAAATACTAGCACAATAAACAACCATTGATTCCAAAGTAGGGAATCATACCAATTAATCACCATAAAAGATGCAAACGGTTACTCAAGAAGAGTTCAACAACAATAGCACAAGGAGTTTCTCATAAAAGAGTCCAACAACATTGACCATTAAAACATAATGATTCCAAGATAAGGCACGTACCAAATACATCCTAAATATGATACCCACAAGTTAATCATAAAGAGCACAACCCAAACGGTCGCTCACAAATGGCACAATGACTATTACCAAAATGACCCTAAACATTTACTCATAAAGATATATTAGGACTATGAACTCAACCATCTCATCACACCTGGAATTCCAAAGTAGGAAATCAGAATGGATACACCTTAAGGTTAATCAAACCGTAAGTACCAAATTGCCAATTCACGCTTTACCTCCGTCCATAACGAACCAATTCTAAACACCCCAAACGAATCCAAAAGGTTACCCTTATTAGAACATGATCACGACCGGACTAAACCCTACACTTTCGTGTTCCGAAACAAACCTCTAGGTACTATAGGATATCACCTAAACCTAGACCAAGCCTTATTCTAAAATCAATCCGATCAGTAAAATAACTTTCAATTAAAGGGTCTCAAGGTATGAAGTCCTCACTTATATCCCAAAATGATCATAACAACTCAATAAAGTCACTCAATTGGATTTACAAAACTTGATCACAATGGATCGATACAACTCCTCTTAACCTCAAACACCCAATAAAATCCCGAAGTATAAAACTTATAACTTAACTGAAAAACCTATACCATCTTGTAGTACTCGAATAGAGCTTCGAAACGATAGTTTACACGCCTAAAACGGAGTCCGGATGAGAAAGTTATGGCCTCCGAAAGATCGAACGAAAAACGGATAAACTGGACAAAGAGGGGTGCGCGCGCCTCCAAAAAAAGTGATGCGCGCGCCTCCCTAGGTCAGAAGACTGCATTTTCGAAGCAGAAAAGGGTGCGCACGCCTCCCAAAACAAGGTGCGCGCGCCTCCTTGCCCGGAGGGACGAAATCCGGCAAAAAACTGGGTTTCTACCATTTTTCTTACCCATTTCACATAACAATCCAAATCAAACATAATCAACCTTCCTCCAAGCATAAAGATGAACCCAAAACAACTTATAACTAGAATGGGGACTCAAATAATACCATTTATCAACCAAGATCAAGATTCAAACCCAACATTCCTAAAATCACCATTTTTGACCAAAACTCAAATAAATTCCAAATAAATTCCAAACTCAACCAAACTTCAAATATAACACATCAAGCATAATATAAACATGATATGAACACTTTAGCATAAAAATGGGGGAAAAGCAACTTACTCGGATTTTCTCAAAGGTGACGGAACTCGAAATTTCTTGGCTTCCTACGATCCTATCGACGATCTAAACATGATTCATGTTTTAAGAAATGAGAAATAAAGAGAGGAAGATGATGAAAATGTAGAGAGAAGTGAGAGAGAAACTTACCCATTTCTATGGAAGGAGAGAGAGAGAAATGAGCTGGGAATGAGGGAGAGGTGAGGGAGAAGAGAGGGTGTAGGGGGAATTATTTCCAAAAACTTACACTCAGGCCCCTCCTCTACACCATACACAAATACTTACACCCCTTACTAACAATTAAGACCCCAAAACTCTACATTAGCACAAAAGACCATTTAAAATGCTAGACATAATTTATTATGACACATAAAGTGCACACATAAATATTTAAATAAATAATAATTTAAATAAATAAATAAGCAAATAAATAAATAAAAATTATTTATTACTAATAAAATAGAGCCTAGTTTTCGGGTCGTGACATTCACTCCCCCTTAAAGAAAATTCGATCCGAATTTTAAAGAGACTTACCCTAATTAAAAAGCCACGGATACGATAGTTCCACTATTTCTCAAATTCCTCAATTATCCAATCTAACCCACTAAAAGGTAACCTTAAGTAATGCTTACGATAACACCACCTCTCGAACCGAATCATTCCATTATTATCTTCACGGTATTTCCTCTAACTCCCTTTTTAGTTAATAATCTGTGCTCATATACCTAAGGAAATCTACAAATCTCAAATCCTCAATAACTAACCCAAGTTAGTCTTTCACGCATACATTTATTAACCTAATGATACTTAGGTTCAATAGTGCTACCGTCATAATAAACCAATTAGCTAGCAACGTTCCAACTGACCCAATACCAATTCATGATATTCCTTAATTATGCCCAAGTATTGATAATCAACTTCCTTCACATACCCTTGATCCAATTCGGGAAACGCCACCAAGAAGGGATTTAGAACATAGAACCCTATCTAACCAGAATTTCAAAATGCCTTTAACATAAATCGAGAAATTATTACTCTCCCAAAATGTACTTAGTCCTTTCTAACTTAACACGCTTACCACCATTAATGATCATAACTCCTACAACAAACTCATCATCCATAACAAATCGTACACCTCTCCATACTAATCCATTCCGATGCATTCACGGGGATGTACTAAAAGTAAACAAAAATCTCCTATCCAGAAATCCTCAATTTGAATCCTCAACTCTTATAACCAACCGATGCCATAAGGACATTGATCTAAATATTAACACTACAACCTTGTACCATAACAACTCAATTTAACCCAAGCTTCTCCTCAAACACTGGGTACTATTCGGAAGAAAACGAAAATCTTACGAATGATATATACACCCAACAAATTGACCGAAACTAAATACTCGGATTTCAATTAAGAAAAGATAGGTATAACTCTACCCAAAGGAACGGTCTCAAACAGTTTTAAGAAACTAGGAATGGAGAATATAACAATCCCCTACAACAATAGATTAAAGCAATAGTGACATCAAAATCTTGCAATAGCAACATGACTAATTTAGCAGGTGAGACATAACCATACTTAAGCACATCATAAGCACATAAGACTTCATCAAATACCCTAAACTCCTCCATAGGAGTAGACACCTACAACACATAAGTCAAAGACTCAGAAGAAATAAATGCAACTAATGCATAGAAACACATAAATGCGATGATCCTAAAATGCACGCGCTCGCTCTCACGACGCAAAATAATACCTCCTGAAATTTATCCGTTACCTGGTGAGTGCTGATTGGTCGCAAATACTCTACCCGAAACCTTAGGGTTCCCCGAAGCATCTCTTTTCTGACCCGGTGAAGTACTGGTTCCTGTTCCTGATGATTGAACCTTAAACCTCGGACAGTCTTTTATGAAGTGACCCAGTTGACCACAATTGATACATTTTCCTTGTTTTTCTAACACTTATCCTCCAAATGGCCTTCCCTCTGACAGTAAGTGCAAAGCCACCTACCTTGTTTCCCTTGTTTCCCCAGAGTAGTACCCGGATTCCCTAGCGCGGTTTGTCCCTTAAACTGAGATGGTGCTCCCAAATACCTCGGTTATCTGAACGGTGATGTGGTTGAGATTTAGCATGGCTTACTTGTTTACCCGCATTTGCAACCTCGGTCTTCCTCTTATGCTCCCCAATATCTTGCTCGATCAAGTATGCCCGGTCTACCGCATCCTGAAATGTCACAATCCTCTGGGCTATAAGCTGAGTCCGAATAGAAGTCTTCAAACCCCGGATGAATCTCATAGCTTTCTGCTCCTCGGTCCGCACAAGATAGTCACCACACCTGCCTAATTCTGTGAACTTAGTTAAGTACTGTGCTACTGACATCACGCCTTGCTCAAGCTGCGGAACTCGATCTCTTTCCGGTTTGATTCACTAGAGAGATAAAATGATCCTTGATTTCCTCACGAACCACTCCCAAGGATATGGTATAAGAGTCGCATCCCAACTGGTCTTCAGTGCCTTCCACCAATGTTCCGCAGCACCAACTAACATATAAGCTGCAAACCGAACCCTATCCTTATCAGTGCAACCAAAGACATCGTAGATCTTCTCCATCGATTCTATTCATAGCTCGGCCTTCTTCACATCAGGATCACCGTCGTACTCACTTGGTTTCAACTTTAAGAACTGCTCCAACCCATATCGCGGAGGTGCTACATGTTCCTCTCTCGGCCCTTGGTCATGAATTGCTTTCACGGCCGCTTCAAACCTGTCCTGAAACATTGCACGGCTTTCTTCCCGTAGACCATTCTGATTCTGAGCCCCTAGAACTTCACCCGTTCTTCTTCTAGCCATCACAAACAAATACCTGGATAAAATACTCATCGTTACTCACTCCGAACCCATCTACCCTCCTAGGACATTCTAGTCCACCTATACTTATACATAGAGCTAAACCATAGCTCTGATACCAACTGTCGCGACCCCGGACCCCGCGGGCCCGAGACCGAGAGCTGGACGTCGACTTAAAACCAAAACGCTAAAATATAGAAGTTAAAAATTTCATTTTATACCCAAAAGATTTTAACACAAGGTTTTACAAATCCAAGTTTAAGTCAACGAAGTACATCTAACATAAGCTCCACAGCTTATACCCAAAAGAATAAAATATATAATTCTTATTGACGTCAATAATGGTAAAACTATCCCCAAAGGATTATACATTTAAATAATGTATACCGATCCAAAACAACCTGCCCCAAAATCTCAAACCTCTCGACGTCCTCCTCGATCAGCGAATCCTAATCCTTTTCCTCCTGAGGGGGGTTAAGGAAAAACAAAGATGGAAATAAACGGGGTGAGATAAAATCTCAGCAAGTTACTAATGCAACTACATGACATGCTAATATGCAATGACCGATAGCAATTAACATAAGATAGATAGCAGCAGAATAATAAGTGACATGCTGACGAACAGTAACATCCAATAATCAATCATATAAATAAACATATAACAACAAATGAGAGGCTCCCTATCGCCAACCGTCCCATACCGGTTGGAAATAACGACCAGCTCAACATGCAACACATAAAGCTGAAATAAACACTCATAAGTGGATACATAGCCAAGGTTTCACCCAACTGAAAGAACCAAATAAAGGTCGCTGTGCAGCTTGAATAATCCACAAATCGTCATCTTCATAATAGCATGAAAGCTGAAGAGAAATCCCCGGTACCGGAACCAATAGCCAAATGAAGTGTCACAAGGGACGGGAGACATGCCACAAAGTCATGCTCCAAGTAAAGCTAAAATTCACACAAAGGAGCTAGCTCTTCTCACATCCAAGGCCAATCTGGAGGAGGGTAATAATTGGGCAAAACAATGGTCAACATCATAATGGACTTGGCTTGTGCCATCATAATATTTCGCATCGCCCGAACACACACACAATGCCAGCTGGGCTTTCAAGTAAAGGCTAAGTAATAAAATACTAGCACAATAAACAACCATTGATTCCAAAGTAGGGAATCATACCAATTAATCACCATAAAAGATGCAAACGGTTACTCAAGAAGAGTTCAACAACAATAGCACAAGGAGTTTCTCATAAAAGAGTCCAACAACATTGACCATTAAAACATAATGATTCCAAGATAAGGCACGTACCAAATACATCCTAAATATGATACCCACAAGTTAATCATAAAGAGCACAACCCAAACGGTCGCTCACAAATGGCACAATGACTATTACCAAAATGACCCTAAACATTTACTCATAAAGATATATTAGGACTATGAACTCAACCATCTCATCACACCTGGAATTCCAAAGTAGGAAATCAGAATGGATACACCTTAAGGTTAATCAAACCGTAAGTACCAAATTGCCAATTCACGCTTTACCTCCGTCCATAACGAACCAATTCTAAACACCCCAAACGAATCCAAAAGGTTACCCTTATTAGAACATGATCACGACCGGACTAAACCCTACACTTTCGTGTTCCGAAACAAACCTCTAGGTACTATAGGATATCACCTAAACCTAGACCAAGCCTTATTCTAAAATCAATCCGATCAGTAAAATAACTTTCAATTAAAGGGTCTCAAGGTATGAAGTCCTCACTTATATCCCAAAATGATCATAACAACTCAATAAAGTCACTCAATTGGATTTACAAAACTTGATCACAATGGATCGATACAACTCCTCTTAACCTCAAACACCCAATAAAATCCTGAAGTATAAAACTTATAACTTAACTGAAAAACCTATACCATCTTGTAGTACTCGAATAGAGCTTCGAAACGATAGTTTACACGCCTAAAACGGAGTCCGGATGAGAAAGTTATGGCCTCCGAAAGATCGAACGAAAAACGGACAAACTGGACAAAGAGGGGTGCGCGCGCCTCCAAAAAAAGTGATGCGCGCGCCTCCCTAGGTCAGAAGACTGCATTTTCGAAGCAGAAAAGGGTGCGCACGCCTCCCAAAACAAGGTGCGCGCGCCTCCTTGCCCGGAGGGACGAAATCCGGCAAAAAACTGGGTTTCTACCATTTTTCTTACCCATTTCACATAACAATCCAAATCAAACATAATCAACCTTCCTCCAAGCATAAAGATGAACCCAAAACAACTTATAACTAGAATGGGGACTCAAATAATACCATTTATCAACCAAGATCAAGATTCAAACCCAACATTCCTAAAATCACCATTTTTGACCAAAACTCAAAATAAATTCCAAATAAATTCCAAACTCAACCAAACTTCAAATATAACACATCAAGCATAATATAAACATGATATGAACACTTTAGCATAAAATGGGGGAAAAGCAACTTACTCGGATTTTCTCAAAGATGACGGAACTCGAAATTTCTTGGCTTCCTACGATCCTATCGACGATCTAAACATGATTCATGTTTTAAGAAATGAGAAATAAAGAGAGGAAGATGATGAAAATGTAGAGAGAAGTGAGAGAGAAACTTACCCATTTCTATGGAAGGAGAGAGAGAGAAATGAGCTGGGAATGAGGGAGAGGTGAGGGAGAAGAGAGGGTGTAGGGGGAATTATTTCCAAAAACTTACACTCAGGCCCCTCCTCTACACCATACACAAATACTTACACCCCTTACTAACAATTAAGACCCCAAAACTCTACATTAGCACAAAAGACCATTTAAAATGCTAGACATAATTTATTATGACACATAAAGTGCACACATAAATATTTAAATAAATAATAATTTAAATAAATAAATAAGCAAATAAATAAATAAAAATTATTTATTACTAATAAAATAGAGCCTAGTTTTCGGGTCGTGACATTCACTCCCCTTAAAGAAAATTCGATCCGAATTTTAAAGAGACTTACCCTAATTAAAAAGCCACGGATACGATAGTTCCACTATTTCTCAAATTCCTCAATTATCCAATCTAACCCACTAAAAGGTAACCTTAAGTAATGCTTACGATAACACCACCTCTCGAACCGAATCATTCCATTATTATCTTCACGGTATTTCCTCTAACTCCCTTTTTAGTTAATAATCTGTGCTCATATACCTAAGGAAATCTACAAATCTCAAATCCTCAATAACTAACCCAAGTTAGTCTTTCACGCATACATTTATTAACCTAATGATACTTAGGTTCAATAGTGCTACCGTCATAATAAACCAATTAGCTAGCAACGTTCCAACTGACCCAATACCAATTCATGATATTCCTTAATTATGCCCAAGTATTGATAATCAACTTCCTTCACATACCCTTGATCCAATTCGGGAAACGCCACCAAGAAGGGATTTAGAACATAGAACCACTATCTAACCAGAATTTCAAAATGCCTTTAACATAAATCGAGAAATTATTACTCTCCCAAAATGTACTTAGTCCTTTCTAACTTAACACGCTTACCACCATTAATGATCATAACTCCTACAACAAACTCATCATCCATAACAAATCGTACACCTCTCCATACTAATCCATTCCGATGCATTCACGGGGATGTACTAAAAGTAAACAAAAATCTCCTATCCAGAAATCCTCAATTTGAATCCTCAACTCTTATAACCCAACCGATGCCATAAGGACATTGATCTAAATATTAACACTACAACCTTGTACCATAACAACTCAATTTAACCCAAGCTTCTCCTCAAACACTGGGTACTATTCGGAAGAAAACGAAAATCTTACGAATGATATATACACCCAACAAATTGACCGAAACTAAATACTCGGATTTCAATTAAGAAAAGATAGGTATAACTCTACCCAAAGGAACGGTCTCAAACAGTTTTAAGAAACTAGGAATGGAGAATATAACAATCCCCTACAACAATAGATTAAAGCAATAGTGACATCAAAATCTTGCAATAGCAACATGACTAATTTAGCAGGTGAGACATAACCATACTTAAGCACATCATAAGCACATAAGACTTCATCAAATACCCTAAACTCCTCCATAGGAGTAGACACCTACAACACATAAGTCAAAGACTCAGAAGAAATAAATGCAACTAATGCATAGAAACACATAAATGCGATGATCCTAAAATGCACGCGCTCGCTCTCACGACGCAAAATAATACCTCCTGAAATTTATCCGTTACCTGGTGAGTGCTGATTGGTCGCAAATACTCTACCCGAAACCTTAGGGTTCCCCGAAGCATCTCTTTTCTGACCCGGTGAAGTACTGGTTCCTGTTCCTGATGATTGAACCTTAAACCTCGGACAGTCTTTTATGAAGTGACCCAGTTGACCACAATTGATACATTTTCCTTGTTTTTTCTAACACTTATCCTCCAAATGGCCTTCCCTCTGACAGTAAGTGCAAAGCCACCTACCTTGTTTCCCTTGTTTCCCCAGAGTAGTACCCGGATTCCCTAGCGCGGTTTGTCCCTTAAACTGAGATGGTGCTCCCAAATTACCTCGGTTATCTGAACGGTGATGTGGTTGAGATTTAGCATGGCTTACTTGTTTACCCGCATTTGCAACCTCGGTCTTCCTCTTATGCTCCCCAATATCTTGCTCGATCAAGTATGCCCGGTCTACCGCATCCTGAAATGTCACAATCCTCTGGGCTATAAGCTGAGTCCGAATAGAAGTCTTCAAACCCCGGATGAATCTCATAGCTTTCTGCTCCTCGGTCCGCACAAGATAGTCACCACACCTGCCTAATTCTGTGAACTTAGTTAAGTACTGTGCTACTGACATCACGCCTTGCTCCAAGCTGCGGAACTCGATCTCTTTCCGGTTTTGATTCACTAGAGAGATAAAATGATCCTTGAATTTCCTCACGAACCACTCCCAAGGATATGGTATAAGAGTCGCATCCCAACTGGTCTTCAGTGCCTTCCACCAATGTTCCGCAGCACCAACTAACATATAAGCTGCAAACCGAACCCTATCCTTATCAGTGCAACCAAAGACATCGTAGATCTTCTCCATCGATTCTATTCATAGCTCGGCCTTCTTCACATCAGGATCACCGTCGTACTCACTTGGTTTCAACTTTAAGAACTGCTCCAACCCATATCGCGGAGGTGCTACATGTTCCTCTCTCGGCCCTTGGTCATGAATTGCTTTCACGGCCGCTTCAAACCTGTCCTGAAACATTGCACGGCTTTCTTCCCGTAGACCATTCTGATTCTGAGCCCCACTAGAACTTTCACCCGTTCTTCTTCTAGCCATCACAAAAAATACCTGGATAAAATACTCATCGTTACTCACTCCGAACCCATCTACCCTCCTAGGACATTCTAGTCCACCTATACTTATACATAGAGCTAAACCATAGCTCTGATACCAACTGTCGCGACCCCGGACCCCGCGGGCCCGAGACCGAGAGCTGGACGTCGACTTAAAACCAAAACGCTAAAATATAGAAGTTAAAAATTTCATTTTATACCCAAAAGATTTTAACACAAGGTTTTACAAATCCAAGTTTAAGTCAACGAAGTACATCTAACATAAGCTCCACAGCTTATACCCAAAAGAATAAAATATATAATTCTTATTGACGTCAATAATGGTAAAACTATCCCCAAAGGATTATACATTTAAATAATGTATACCGATCCAAAACAACCTGCCCCAAAATCTCAAACCTCTCGACGTCCTCCTCGATCAGCGAATCCTAATCCTTTTCCTCCTGAGGGGGGTTAAGGAAAAACAAAGATGGAAATAAACGGGGTGAGATAAAATCTCAGCAAGTTACTAATGCAACTACATGACATGCTAATATGCAATGACCGATAGCAATTAACATAAGATAGATAGCAGCAGAATAATAAGTGACATGCTGACGAACAGTAACATCCAATAATCAATCATATAAATAAACATATAACAACAAATGAGAGGCTCCCTATCGCCAACCGTCCCATACCGGTTGGAAATAACGACCAGCTCAACATGCAACACATAAAGCTGAAATAAACACTCATAAGTGGATACATAGCCAAGGTTTCACCCAACTGAAAGAACCAAATAAAGGTCGCTGTGCAGCTTGAATAATCCACAAATCGTCATCTTCATAATAGCATGAAAGCTGAAGAGAAATCCCCGGTACCGGAACCAATAGCCAAATGAAGTGTCACAAGGGACGGGAGACATGCCACAAAGTCATGCTCCAAGTAAAGCTAAAATGCACACAAAGGAGCTAGCTCTTCTCACATCCAAGGCCAATCTGGAGGAGGGTAATAATTGGGCAAAACAATGGTCAACATCATAATGGACTTGGCTTGTGCCATCATAATATTTCGCATCGCCCGAAACACACACACAATGCCAGCTGGGCTTTCAAGTAAAGGCTAAGTAATAAAATACTAGCACAATAAACAACCATTGATTCCAAAGTAGGGAATCATACCAATTAATCACCATAAAAGATGCAAACGGTTACTCAAGAAGAGTTCAACAACAATAGCACAAGGAGTTTCTCATAAAAGAGTCCAACAACATTGACCATTAAAACATAATGATTCCAAGATAAGGCACGTACCAAATACATCCTAAATATGATACCCACAAGTTAATCATAAAGAGCACAACCCAAACGGTCGCTCACAAATGGCACAATGACTATTACCAAAATGACCCTAAACATTTACTCATAAAGATATATTAGGACTATGAACTCAACCATCTCATCACACCTGGAATTCCAAAGTAGGAAATCAGAATGGATACACCTTAAGGTTAATCAAACCGTAAGTACCAAATTGCCAATTCACGCTTTACCTCCGTCCATAACGAACCAATTCTAAACACCCCAAACGAATCCAAAAGGTTACCCTTATTAGAACATGATCACGACCGGACTAAACCCTACACTTTCGTGTTCCGAAACAAACCTCTAGGTACTATAGGATATCACCTAAACCTAGACCAAGCCTTATTCTAAAATCAATCCGATCAGTAAAATAACTTTCAATTAAAGGGTCTCAAGGTATGAAGTCCTCACTTATATCCCAAAATGATCATAACAACTCAATAAAGTCACTCAATTGGATTTACAAAACTTGATCACAATGGATCGATACAACTCCTCTTAACCTCAAACACCCAATAAAATCCCGAAGTATAAAACTTATAACTTAACTGAAAAACCTATACCATCTTGTAGTACTCGAATAGAGCTTCGAAACGATAGTTTACACGCCTAAAACGGAGTCCGGATGAGAAAGTTATGGCCTCCGAAAGATCGAACGAAAAACGGACAAACTGGACAAAGAGGGGTGCGCGCGCCTCCAAAAAAAGTGATGCGCGCGCCTCCCTAGGTCAGAAGACTGCATTTTCGAAGCAGAAAAGGGTGCGCACGCCTCCCAAAACAAGGTGCGCGCGCCTCCTTGCCCGGAGGGACGAAATCCGGCAAAAAACTGGGTTTCTACCATTTTTCTTACCCATTTCACATAACAATCCAAATCAAACATAATCAACCTTCCTCCAAGCATAAAGATGAACCCAAAACAACTTATAACTAGAATGGGGACTCAAATAATACCATTTATCAACCAAGATCAAGATTCAAACCCAACATTCCTAAAATCACCATTTTTGACCAAAACTCAAAATAAATTCCAAATAAATTCCAAACTCAACCAAACTTCAAATATAACACATCAAGCATAATATAAACATGATATGAACACTTTAGCATAAAAATGGGGGAAAAGCAACTTACTCGGATTTTCTCAAAGGTGACGGAACTCGAAATTTCTTGGCTTCCTACGATCCTATCGACGATCTAAACATGATTCATGTTTTAAGAAATGAGAAATAAAGAGAGGAAGATGATGGAAATGTAGAGAGAAGTGAGAGAGAAACTTACCCATTTCTATGGAAGGAGAGAGAGAGAAATGAGCTGGGAATGAGGGAGAGGTGAGGGAGAAGAGAGGGTGTAGGGGGAATTATTTCCAAAAACTTACACTCAGGCCCCTCCTCTACACCATACACAAATACTTACACCCCTTACTAACAATTAAGACCCCAAAACTCTACATTAGCACAAAAGACCATTTAAAATGCTAGACATAATTTATTATGACACATAAAGTGCACACATAAATATTTAAATAAATAATAATTTAAATAAATAAATAAGCAAATAAATAAATAAAAATTATTTATTACTAATAAAATAGAGCCTAGTTTTCGGGTCGTGACATTCACTCCCCCTTAAAGAAAATTCGATCCGAATTTTAAAGAGACTTACCCTAATTAAAAAGCCACGGATACGATAGTTCCACTATTTCTCAAATTCCTCAATTATCCAATCTAACCCACTAAAAGGTAACCTTAAGTAATGCTTACGATAACACCACCTCTCGAACCGAATCATTCCATTATTATCTTCACGGTATTTCCTCTAACTCCCTTTTTAGTTAATAATCTGTGCTCATATACCTAAGGAAATCTACAAATCTCAAATCCTCAATAACTAACCCAAGTTAGTCTTTCACGCATACATTTATTAACCTAATGATACTTAGGTTCAATAGTGCTACCGTCATAATAAACCAATTAGCTAGCAACGTTCCAACTGACCCAATACCAATTCATGATATTCCTTAATTATGCCCAAGTATTGATAATCAACTTCCTTCACATACCCTTGATCCAATTCGGGAAACGCCACCAAGAAGGGATTTAGAACATAGAACCACTATCTAACCAGAATTTCAAAATGCCTTTAACATAAATCGAGAAATTATTACTCTCCCAAAATGTACTTAGTCCTTTCTAACTTAACACGCTTACCACCATTAATGATCATAACTCCTACAACAAACTCATCATCCATAACAAATCGTACACCTCTACATACTAATCCATTCCGATGCATTCACGGGGATGTACTAAAAGTAAACAAAAATCTCCTATCCAGAAATCCTCAATTTGAATCCTCAACTCTTATAACCCAACCGATGCCATAAGGACATTGATCTAAATATTAGCACTACAACCTTGTACCATAACAACTCAATTTAACCCAAGCTTCTCCTCAAACACTGGGTACTATTCGGAAGAAAACGAAAATCTTACGAATGATATATACACCCAACAAATTGACCGAAACTAAATACTCGGATTTCAATTAAGAAAAGATAGGTATAACTCTACCCAAAGGAACGGTCTCAAACAGTTTTAAGAAACTAGGAATGGAGAATATAACAATCCCCTACAACAATAGATTAAAGCAATAGTGACATCAAAATCTTGCAATAGCAACATGGCTAATTTAGCAGGTGAGACATAACCATACTTAAGCACATCATAAGCACATAAGACTTCATCAAATACCCTAAACTCCTCCATAGGAGTAGACACCTACAACACATAAGTCAAAGACTCAGAAGAAATAAATGCAACTAATGCATAGAAACACATAAATGCGATGATCCTAAAATGCACGCGCTCGCTCTCACGACGCAAAATAATACCTCCTGAAATTTATCCGTTACCTGGTGAGTGCTGATTGGTCGCAAATACTCTACCCGAAACCTTAGGGTTCCCCGAAGCATCTCTTTTCTGACCCGGTGAAGTACTGGTTCCTGTTCCTGATGATTGAACCTTAAACCTCGGACACTCTTTTATGAAGTGACCCAGTTGACCACAATTGATACATTTTCCTTGTTTCTTCCAACACTTATCCTCCAAATGGCCTTCCCTCTGACAGTAAGTGCAAAGCCACCTACCTTGTTTCCCTTGTTTCCCCAGAGTAGTACCCGGATTCCCTAGCGCGGTTTGTCCCTTAAACTGAGATGGTGCTCCCAAATTACCTCGGTTATCTGAACGGTGATGTGGTTGAGATTTAGCATGGCTTACTTGTTTACCCGCATTTGCAACCTCGGTCTTCCTCTTATGCTCCCCAATATCTTGCTCGATCAAGTATGCCCGGTCTACCGCATCCTGAAATGTCACAATCCTCTGGGCTATAAGCTGAGTCCGAATAGAAGTCTTCAAACCCCGGATGAATCTCATAGCTTTCTGCTCCTCGGTCCGCACAAGATAGTCACCACACCTGCCTAATTCTGTGAACTTAGTTAAGTACTGTGCTACTGACATCACGCCTTGCTCCAAGCTGCGGAACTCGATCTCTTTCCGGTTTTGATTCACTAGAGAGATAAAATGATCCTTGAATTTCCTCACGAACCACTCCCAAGGATATGGTATAAGAGTCGCATCCCAACTGGTCTTCAGTGCCTTCCACCAATGTTCCGCAGCACCAACTAACATATAAGCTGCAAACCGAACCCTATCCTTATCAGTGCAACCAAAGACATCGTAGATCTTCTCCATCGATTCTATCCATAGCTCGGCATTCTTCACATCAGGCTCACCGTCGTACTCACTTGGTTTCAACTTTAAGAACTGCTCCAACCCATATCGCGGAGGTGCTACATGTTCCTCTCTCGGCCCTTGGTCATGAATTGCTTTCACGGCCGCTTCAAACCTGTCCTGAAACATTGCACGGCTTTCTTCCCGTAGACCATTCTGATTCTGAGCCCCACTAGAACTTTCACCCGTTCTTCTTCTAGCCATCACAAACAAATACCTGGATAAAATACTCATCGTTACTCACTCCGAACCCATCTACCCTCCTAGGTCATTCTAGTCCACCTATACTTATACATAGAGTTAAACCATAGCTCTGATACCAACTGTCGCGACCCCGGACCCCGCGGGCCCGAGACCGAGAGCTGGACGTCGACTTAAAACCAAAACGCTAAAATATAGAAGTTAAAAATTTCATTTTATACCCAAAAGATTTTAACACAAGGTTTTACAAATCCAAGTTTAAGTCAACGAAGTACATCTAACATAAGCTCCACAGCTTATACCCAAAAGAATAAAATATATAATTCTTATTGACGTCAATAATGGTAAAACTATCCCCAAAGGATTATACATTTAAATAATGTATACCGATCCAAAACAACCTGCCCCAAAATCTCAAACCTCTCGACGTCCTCCTCGATCAGCGAATCCTAATCCTTTTCCTCCTGGGGGGGGGGTTAAGGAAAAACAAAGATGGAAATAAACGGGGTGAGATAAAATCTCAGCAAGTTACTAATGCAACTACATGACATGCTAATATGCAATGACCGATAGCAATTAACATAAGATAGATAGCAGCAGAATAATAAGTGACATGCTGACGAACAGTAACATCCAATAATCAATCATATAAATAAACATATAACAACAAATGAGAGGCTCCCTATCGCCAACCGTCCCATACCGGTTGGAAATAACGACCAGCTCAACATGCAACACATAAAGCTGAAATAAACACTCATAAGTGGATACATAGCCAAGGTTTCACCCAACTGAAAGAACCAAATAAAGGTCGCTGCGCAGCTTGAATAATCCACAAATCGTCATCTTCATAATAGCATGAAAGCTGAAGAGAAATCCCCGGTACCGGAACCAATAACCAAATGAAGTGTCACAAGGGACGGGAGACATGCCACAAAGTCATGCTCCAAGTAAAGCTAAAATGCACACAAAGGAGCTAGCTCTTCTCACATCCAATGACAATCTGGAGGAGGGTAATAATTGGGCAAAACAATGGTCAACATCATAATGGACTTGGCTTGTGCCATCATAATATTTCGCATCGCCCGAAACACACACACAATGCCAGCTGGGCTTTCAAGTAAAGGCTAAGTAATAAAATACTAGCACAATAAACAACCATTGATTCCAAAGTAGGGAATCATACCAATTAATCACCATAAAAGATGCAAACGGTTACTCAAGAAGAGTTCAACAACAATAGCACAAGGAGTTTCTCATAAAAGAGTCCAACAACATTGACCATTAAAACATAATGATTCCAAGATAAGGCACGTACCAAATACATCCTAAATATGATACCCACAAGTTAATCATAAAGAGCACAACCCAAACGGTCGCTCACAAATGGCACAATGACTATTACCAAAATGACCCTAAACATTTACTCATAAAGATATATTAGGACTATGAACTCAACCATCTCATCACACCTGGAATTCCAAAGTAGGAAATCAGAATGGATACACCTTAAGGTTAATCAAACCGTAAGTACCAAATTGCCAATTCACGCTTTACCTCCGTCCATAACGAACCAATTCTAAACACCCCAAACGAATCCAAAAGGTTACCCTTATTAGAACATGATCACGACCGGACTAAACCCTACACTTTCGTGTTCCGAAACAAACCTCTAGGTACTATAGGATATCACCTAAACCTAGACCAAGCCTTATTCTAAAATCAATCCGATCAGTAAAATAACTTTCAATTAAAGGGTCTCAAGGTATGAAGTCCTCACTTATATCCCAAAATGATCATAACAACTCAATAAAGTCACTCAATTGGATTTACAAAACTTATTCACAATGGATCGATACAACTCCTCTTAACCTCAAACACCCAATAAAATCCCGAAGTATAAAACTTATAACTTAACTGAAAAACCTATACCATCTTGTAGTACTCGAAGACAGATTCGAAACGATAGTTTACACGCCTAAAACGGAGTCCGGATGAGAAAGTTATGGCCTCCGGAAGATCGAACGAAAAACGGACAAACTGGACAAAGAGGGGTTCGCGCGCCTCAAAAAAAAGTGATGCGCGCGCCTCCCTAAGTCAGAAGACTGCATTTTCGAAGCAGAAAAGGGTGCGCACGCCTCCCAAAACAAGGTGCGCGCGCCTCCTTGCCTGGAGGGACGAAATCCGGCCAAAAACTGGGTTTCTACCATTTTTCTTACCCATTTCACATAACAATCCAAATCAAACATAATCAACCTTCCTCCAAGCATAAAGATGAACCCAAAACAACTTATAACTAGAATGGGGACTCAAATAATACCATTTATCAACCAAGATCAAGATTCAAACCCAACATTCCTAAAATCACCATTTTTGACAAAAACTCAAAATAAATTCCAAATAAATTTCAAACTCAACCAAACTTCAAATATAACACATCAAGCATAATATAAACATGATATGAACACTTTAGCATAAAAATGGGGGAAAAGCAACTTACTCGGATTTTCTCAAAGGTGACGGAACTCGAAATTTCTTGGCTTCCTACGATCCTATCGACGATCTAAACATGATTCATGTTTTAAGAAATGAGAAATAAAAAGAGGAAGATGATGGAAATGTAGAGAGAAGTGAGAGAGAAACTTACCCATTTCTATGGAAGGAGAGAGAAAGAAATGAGCTGGGAATGAGGGAGAGATGAGGGAGAAGAGAGGGTGTAGGGGGAATTATTTCCAAAAACTTACACTCAGGCCCCTCCTCTACACCATACACAAATACTTACACCCCCTACTAACAATTAAGACCCCAAAACTCTACACTAGCACAAAAGACCAATTAAAATGCTAGACATAATTTATTATGACACATAAAGTGCACACATAAATATTTAAATAAATAATAATTTAAATAAATAAATAAGCAAATAAATAAATAAAAATTATTTATTACTAATAAAATAGAGCCTAGTTTTCGGGTCGTGACAACCATCCATTCTGAAACCGAAGGAAGAATGGAACGAAGAAGAAACTAGAAGAGTTGCAAATGATGGGAAAGCTAGAAACATTCTTCTTAGCACTCTAAGCACGGCCATGAAACAGCAAGTCATGCATTGTGCTACTGCAAATGAATTATGGGATGCTATCGAAGAGCATATCGAAGGAGACACTGTTTGCAAAGAAAACAAGAAATACGAAGTACAAAAGAGATTCAATAATTTCTCTCAACTCCCGGTGAAACCCTAAGACAGACTTATGAACGCTACTGTGAAATTATAAATCTATGTATTTCACCTGGCATGAAGTTTTCAAACAAAGATTTGAATGTAAATTTCCTCCAAGGTTTTGGCTCAAGATATCTTCATAAATCCAGCGCTCTTGAAGACACCGGAACTTTAGATGTATGGACTTTAAGGAACCTTTATGCAAATCTTAAGGTTTATGAGCTCAAGCTCCAATGAATCAGTGAAACTGAAGGAAAATCTAAGTCCATTGCAATGGTGGCGTACAGAGAAGAAGCGCCTGCGCAAGTTTAAGTTCAAGTTCAAGTTCAAGTTCAAGTTGAGAAAAGTTCCGACCCCAAAATTTATACCTCTGAGCTATTAGATATGGATGACGAAGACTTCGCTTTATTTGTGAAGAAATTTCAGAAGTTCAGAAAGTTCTCAAAACCCAACTCCTCCAGCAAATTTCAAGGATCTACAAGCAGAGCTCCTCCAAAGTTCACTAGGAGCAGCGACTCAAAAAAGAAAGAAGATCTGGTATGTTTTAATTGCAGGAAACCAGGACACTTTGCCTCAAGCTACCCAATCCCCAAGTTTGAATACATGCAGAAGAAGAGCAGCCATACTCCCAAATTCTCTCCCAGACCCAATCGTCACAAGGGAATGATTGCTGAAGAAGAATCACCAGCAAATGAGCATAACACCTGGATCGAAACAGACTCTGAAGAGAGCGATGAAGATACTGATGATGGGCTCGTGTGCTTGATGGCAAATGATGATGAAGTCGATACTTATGATTCCGATGATGACTGCTCAAATGATATCCCTGACATGAATGTTTTGAATAAACCTATCAAGAAATCTATAGGTTTTCAAGATATGAAAAAAAAGAAAGGTCCAACCATCAGCGAGCTTGTTGAACAAGGATTTATTACCCCAACTCAAAGCGGTGGTGGATTGTTATTTTCCAGATGTGACCTGAGCGCAAGAAGCAAGCTCAGAAAAGGTAACTACATCAGACCTCAAGTTGAACCAATCCCTGTAATCACTCATGATGAAGATATTGCCAAACAAGAAAAATTGTTCTTAGAAGCTGAAAAGGTAATTAGTAAATTTGGCAAAATGAAGGAAGCTTTAGCACTATCATGTGAAGAGATTTCCCAGCTTAAGACCGAGAAATCTCTTCTAAAATCTGAACTCACCCTTCTTAAGGAGCAGATAAAGAGCATGACTCCTCTTACTGTTAAAAACACTTTTCTAACGGAACAGAACTCATTACTTAAAGTTCAAAACGATGAATTGGTTACTCAAATTACTGATCTTCAAAAGATTACAAATGAGTGATCCAATTCTCGTGTCACTATGGAAAGTATCTTTGAGTCCCAAAAAGCCTGTGGTGATAAAAGTGGCTTGGGATTCTCATCAACTAGTGACAACTTTAAGTGTGAGGTTTGCGCTGAAAGAGATAGTGAATTTACAACTCAACAAACTCATGAAATTCCCAAGGAGAAACATTCTATTTCAATGGATAAAGGACAGGAAAAAGTCAAAAGACAAACATTCCATTATGTCTATCCAACGAAACAATTTGGGAAAGCTAAGGAGAAGGAAGTAGCTACAGATGAACCATCTCCTAGCAAAATCATTCTTGAAACAAAGCGCGCTCCTTCTACTAGTGCACATTATGCACCTAGGAGCCATGCGCCTCATCGCCATGCGCATCCTAGCCCTATGCGCCTTACTAGAAAAAGTGCTCCAAAATTTCAAAAGAAAGATTTTGTTAAGGCTGGATCATCTGACCCAAAGAAGAATTCTATCCCAAAGAAAAGTAATGAGTCTGTAAAAACTCATGTGATTGGTGGCTTTCATCATTGTTCAATTTGTAATTGTTTTGAACACAAGGCCGTGGAATGTCTTTTGAGATTCACTCCCAATGCCAAAGGACTTAAAAATCCTAAGGTCAAGCAAGAGTGGGTCGTCAAAAGTTGCTAACTCTAGGACCCAAAAAGAGTAAAGGGGACCTGCTTAAATGTCTATATTTCAGGTTCTTTGCTTCATGGCTGGATCTTCTAAAGCTAGAATGTATGAATGGATTCTCGACAGTGGGTGCTCACGACACATGACTGGAAATGAATCCTTACTTGAAGATGTTCATGAAGAAAGAGGTCCCTCAGTAACATTTGGTGATTATAACAAAGGTCAAGTTGTTGCATATGGAAAGCTTATGAAAGACAAAGTGTGCATTGAAAGAGTCTCTCTTGTAGAAGGACTCAAGCACAACTTATTATCCATATCTCAATTCTGCGACAAAGGATTACAATGCCATTTCACTTCAACTCAATGTCTTATCAAGAATGGCAAAACTGGAGCTATCTTACTCACGGGATATCGTAAGACAAATATTTATATTATTGATTTCCATAGTATGAACTCTAGTACTAATCTTTGTCTTGTAGCAAAAAGTGTGAGCAAAAATAGTTGGCTATAGCACAAGCGCATGAGTCACTTGAACTTCAAATGTCTATCAAAACTCAGGAGGGATAATCTTGTCGAAGGACTTCCCAAGGTTGCTGATCATCATGACAACAAATGCGCAGCTTGTCAACTAGGCAAACAATCAAAGCAGTCCTTCTCCAGCAAGACACATCCCTCAACTTCAAAATGTTTGCAACTGCACATTGATCTATTTGGACCAGTCACCACTACGAGCATCAAAAGAAACAAGTATACTTTAGTTGTGGTGGATGATTATTCAAGATACACATGGGTGGAAATGATGATCTCAAAAGATGATTGTTATGACATTCTTACCACTCTATTCAGACTGCTCCAAACCCAGAAAGAAGATGACATCATTAGTGTTCGATCCGACAGTGGAACAGAATTTAAGAACAACGGTGTTGCTTGATATTGCGACGATCATGGGATAGATCACAACTTCTCAACCCCTGGAGTTCCTCAACAAAATGGTGTTATGGAAAGAAAGAATAGGACGCTGATAGAAGCAGGGAAGACGATGATAGCAGAAGCTAAATTACCTAAGTACTTTTGGGAAGAAGCAATCAACACTACATGCTTTACTCAAAATCGTTCCCTCATCAACAAGCGCCATAACAAGACCCCTTATGAACTCTGGCGTGGTAGATCTCCCAACATTTCATTCTTCAAGATCTTTGGCTGCAAATGCTATATCCTCTACAACGGAAATGAGCATAGAGGTAAATTCGACGCCAAAGCGGACGAAGGTATTTTTGTTGGGTATGCTAAACATTCAAAAGCTTTTCGTCTTTTTAATAGATCTACATTAGTGACAGTTGAATCTGTATATGTTACATTCGATGAACATTCTCTCCTTGAGCCATATTTGGCTCCTAATGTTGCTGATGATTCTGTTGAGTCTATTGAGACAGGTGCGCATTTCCCTACTGCGCATACACAAGATCAGAATGCATCAACATAAGGAAATCCATCCACATCAGTTGCGCCTAATACCTCTTATGGTGCGCAAAATGAATTATCAGCTGCGCCTCCTTCAAATGATGCGCCTCTTGATTCTTCTAACGCTCCTATATCTACTGCTGGATCTGGTGTTAACCCCTCTTTCAATTCTGAACCAGTTCAACCCCCTAACTTTAATGACTTTGATGCTGGTAAAGATGTGCCAATTGAAGACCTTCAAGTTACTACGACTCAACCTAACTTCCCTCCTGAAATTCGTGAAGTTAGAGATCACCCAATCACTAACATCATTGGTGATCTTCATGTTGGAGTTCGTACAAGGAGAGCTACAAACTTTTATGCTTATACTGCACTTATCTCTCAAATTGAACCTAAGAAGGCTGATGAAGCGCTCTAAGATCCAAGTTGGGTTGTTGCAATGCAAGAAGAACTGAATCAATTTGAACGATGTAAAGTCTGGACTCTTATTCCAAGACCAAATTATCAAGGAGTGATTGGTACGAAGTGGGTGTTCAGAAATAAGATGGATGAGAATGGAATCATCACAAGAAACAAAGCAAGATTGGTTGCGTAAGGATATAGGCAAGAAGAAGGAATTGACTACGATGAAACTTTTGCGCCCGTGGCAAGACTTGAAGCTATAAGGATCTTCCTAGCTTACGCTGCTCACAAGAACTTCAAGTTATATCAAATGGATGTCAAGAGCGCGTTTCTAAATGGTAAACTCCAAGAACAAGTCTACGTAGCTCAACCACCTGGGTTTGAGGATTCTCAATTTCCAAATCATGTCTACAAACTCCAGAAAGCTTTGTATGGGCTAAAGCAAGCACCAAGAGCATGGTATGACACACTATCTAAGTTTCTCATTGAGAAAGGCTTCACGCACAGTAAAATCGATACTACTCTTTTCATTGCCAAACATAATGATCATAAATTACTTGCTCAAATTTATGTCGATGATATTATTTTTGGTTCTACTAATGAATTGTTGTGCAAGCGCTTTGAGAAACTAATGAAGAGCAAGTTTGAGATGAGCATGATGGGAGAACTCACATTCTTCCTCGGGCTTCAAATCAAGCAAATGGATGAAGGCATTTTTATAAACCAAGCCAAGTACACAAAGGATCTAATCAAGAAATTTGGTCTAGATAATGCTAAACCATATGACACTCCAATGGCTACCGGCAACAAACTAGACAAAGCCTTGAAAGGTAAGAAAGTTGATCAAACAATTCTGAATCCACCATAATTTATTTATTACGATTGAATCGTGCGATTAAAGTTGCAAAACAATAAACCACATAAAATCACATAACACATAAACATCACATATTCCAATATTCATATCATGCAAGGCACATAAACAATTTATATACACATAACATGATCCAAGTATTGAATTAATCAATATGAACGGGGCTCTGATACCACTGTTGGGTTTCGTAGATACATGCGCAGCGGAATTTAGCATTTAAAATTTTGAAACCCAAAGCCATGGATCCATTCATATGATTAAATCAAATGCAACATAAGAATAAAGGAATAAACTAACCCTTGATGGCTATCAAATTCTCTTGGTCTTTGGTGGAGGTTTGAAGACTTGATCACGATCACAAAGCTTGAACACGAACTTTGAAGATGATGATTTTCACCCTCTAGCGGTATCCACACTTCGAACGAATATCAAAGGAGCTTCTTTGATCTTGGTTGCTAGACCAAATTGTGAAACACTTTTTCACAATCAAAAGAACTATATAGAATTTATTTTGTGTATTATTTTGTTCTTCAACCAAGAATGTCTTAGAACAAAATAAACCCTCTCTCAAACTCTTTGAGACTCACAAAATTATTTTCTTAGAGTGCTGGCCGAATTTGGTCTTTTATACACAAGTATGACCTATTCCAAATAGGAAACTTGTGTCAAAATCCGTCCAAAATTCGTTTCCTAATCAAATTAGGAATCTGCCACCCGACAGTATTGTGCGGCCGCCCAGAATGCACTGTGCGGTCGCACAACTATCTGAAGCAAAACTGGTACAAAACTGAGATAAGTGTGCGGCCGCCCAGTCCATTATGTGCGGTCGCCCACTTCCCCAGAATGTCCAGAATTTCCAAAATTCCAATGTAGTCCTTTTTAAAGATTCGTTCTATTGTGTGTGACCCTCTAGGATTATACTAAGTTGGCAATGGGTTCAAACATGAAACCATAAGATATGATTAGGTTCTAGCAAACCGTCATATCTACCCAAATAGTATAACTAGATACAAGTTCGCATTCCTTTAGAATATGTCATAATCCCTTTGTCCTCGACGTCATTGAACACAAGTCATGGTCAAACAGTCAACTTGTTTTGTTCAATACTTTCTCGATTCCGAATATGTTGATAATCCAAATGCTATTGATCCAATCAATCCATTTGAGTCCGGCCGAACATTTCATCAACATCATTCCTTCGAGGGGCCCAAGCTTGACATCTCTCCGTGGAGGGACAAATCCATTTAGCTTATTATTCTTCCCAACGGGAATCCGATTATGCCAACCATACCCTTTATAACTACCGTGTTAAGGTAGCGTTTGAATATGTCAAACACAACGTTCATCAAGTGGAAGACTATAATAACTTCATGTCTTAGGATTCAAATGACATAACTAATATGAGATATATGTACGACATGGACCATGACATAAATCTCATACAGCGGGTCATGTCCAGTACCTTGTTCCAAACAAGTACCCATAAATCTAACATGATCATCCCATGATCATTTAGCCTTTATACTAGTGCTTAACAAGTATTAGGGACGGAGATTATTATAAGTAAACATGAACAACAATAATAATCAAAACATCTCTTTATTGATATGAAATAAATGATAACAATTACAACGTTTATTAAACGTGCCTAGGGCACCACTACCAACAATCTCCCACTTGCCCTAGGCCCAATCTCCCATGTATCTAATACCCATGGACCTAACATGACCATCATGTTTAGCTTGTGGAAGTCCTTTTGTTAGTGGGTCCGCAACATTGTCATCAGTAGGTACTCTGCATATATTTACGTCTCCCCTATCAACGATCTCTCGAATGATATGAAAACGCCTAAGTATGTGTTTGGATTTCTGATGTGCTCTTGGTTCCTTTGCTTGAGCAATAGCACCATTATTATCGCAATAAAGGTCTATTGGATTAGCAATGCTAGGAACCACTTCAAGTTCAGTTATGAACTTCTTAATCCAAACAGCTTCTTTTGCAGCATCCGATGCAGCAATATACTCAGCTTCTGTTGTAGAATCAGCGGTTGTACTTTTCTTGGAACTCTTCCAGCTTACAGCTCCACCATTTAACATGAACACAAAACCCGATTGCGATCGGCTATCATCTTTGTCGGTTTGGAAGCTTGCATCCGTGTAAGCATTTACAACGAGATCATCTTCCATTCCTCCATAGACCAAAAACGAGTCTTTAGTTCTTATCAAGTACTTAAGAATCGCTTTTACAGCTATCCAGTGATTTTCGCCAGGGTCGGATTGGTATCTACTTGTCATGCTCAAAGCATAAGATACATCCGGCCTAGTACAAATCATGGCATACATGATGGACCCAATTGCCGAAGCATATGGAACATCATTCATTTTCTCACGCTCATCGTTTGTCTTAGGACATTGAGTCTTGCTTAGAGAAACTCCATATAACACGGGCAAGGTGCCTCTCTTAGAATTTTCCATACGGAATCTTCTAATGACCTTGTCAATGTATGTACTTTGGCTTAAACCAAGTAGCCTCCTTGATCTATCTCTATAGATCTTAATGCCAAGTATATATGCGGCTTCACCCATATCTTTCATTGCGAAGCACTTTCCTAACCAAGTCTTCACAGACTGAAGTGTAGGAATGTCGTTTCCAATGAGCAATATGTCATCCACGTATGAAATAAGGAATAGCACTATGCTCCCACTAATCTTCTTGTATACACAAGGCTCATCTTCTTTCTTGATGAAACCAAACTCTTTGACCGATTCATCAAAACGGAGATTCCAACTCCTTGAAGCTTGCTTCAATCCATAGATGGATCTTTGCAATTTGCATACCTTAGAATCTTGTTCAAAACCTTCTGGTTGTGTCATATACACATCCTCTTGGAGTTTTCCATTCAGGAAAGCGGTTTTGACGTCCATCTGCCATATTTCATAGTCATGATATGCGGCAATGGCAAGCAAAATTCTTATAGACTTGATCATTGCTACGGGTGAAAAGGTCTCATCATAGTCAATACCATGAACTTGCCTATAACCCTTCGCTACAAGCCTAGCTTTGTAAGTATGCACCTTCCCATCCACGTCAGTCTTCTTCTTGAAGACCCATTTGCATCCTGTAGTTTTTACACCTTCGGGCGCATCAATCAAATTCCAAACTTGATTGTCTTGCATGGATTGCAATTCGGATTCCATGGCTCCAAGCCACTTGTCCGAATCAGGAGAAGACATCGCCTCTTGGTAGGTTGACGGTTCATCATTCTCAATGATTTCTACCTCATTACTATCCGTTACGAGAAATCCATATCTCTCGGGCTCGGATCGTAACCTACTAGATCTGCGAGGTGCTTGTGTATTTTGAACAGGTTCCACAACTCCTTGTGGTTCTTGTTCTTGTTCCACTATTGGTTCAATGTTATTTTCTGGGTCTCGAATTTCTTCAAGATTTATTTTACTCCCACTGATTTCTTTGGAGAGAAACTCTTTCTCTAGAAAGACACCAGTTCGGGCAACAAACACTTTGTTGTCCTCTCGGTTGTAAAAGTAATATCCCTTAGTTTCCTTAAGATATCCCACGAAAATACATTTATCAGATTTGTGTGCAAGTTTGTCTGAGATAAGTCTTTTGACAAAAACTTCATAACCCCAAATCTTCATGAAAGATAGACAAGGCTTCTTTCCGCTCCACATCTCATATGGAGTCTTTTGAACCGATTTAGTTGGAACATGATTTAGTGTGAAAGCAGCGGTTTCTAGGGCGTAACCCCAAAAGGATATTGGAAGATCAACTTGACTCATCATTGATCGAACCATGTCTAACAAAGTCCGATTCCTCCTCTCGGACACACCATTCCATTGTGGTGTTCCAGGTGGAGTCAATTGTGAAACTATTCCACAATTCTTTAGATGATCATCAAATTCTTGACTCAAGTATTCACCACCACGATCTGATCGAAGTGCCTTTATACTTTTGCCAAGTTGTTTTTCTACTTCATTTTGAAATATTCTAAATATCTCGAATGCTTCACTTTTATGTTTCATTAGGTAAACATACCCAAATCTACTATAATCATCAGTGAAGGTTATGAAGTATTGAAATCCTCCCCTAGCATTGCTACTTAATGGTCCGCATACATCGGAATGTATCAACCCCAATAAGTCGCTTGCCCTTTCACCCAACTTGGTAAAAGGTGTCTTAGTCATTTTTCCAAGAAGACACGACTCACAAGTATCATATGACTCTAAGTCACATGAACCCAAAAGTCCCTCCCCATGGAGTTTTGAGATACGCTTCTCATTAATATGACCAAGACGGCAATGCCACAAATAAGTATGATTTACATCATTAGGTTTAGATTTCTTATTTACATGATAGACATTATTTTCATTCTTGACATCCAAGATATAAAGGCCATTAAATGAATTAGCAATACCATAAAGCACATCATTTAAATAAATAGAAAATTTCTTATTCTCAATAAGAAACTTAAAACCTTCATTATCCAAACAAGAAATTGAAATAATATTTCTGCTTAAATCCGGAACATAATAACAATTGTTCAAAACAAGAATTAATCCGGAAGGTAAAGTGACTTCATAAGTCCCTACGGCTAATGCAGCAACTCTTGCTCCATTCCCCACACGTAGATCTACTTCACCTTCTTTAAGCAGTCTCCTATTCTTTAATCCCTGCACATTTAGACAAATGTGAGAACCACATCCGGTATCCAATACCCAAGAATCAGTGGTAGAAAGGAGAATATCTATCATATAGATACATGAAGTCGACGCAGCCTTGCTGCCCTTCTTCTTCTTTTGCTCTTCCAAGAAAGCCTTGCAATTACGTTTTCAATGACCAATTTCTTGACAATGGAAACAGATTGCATCCTTTTGTGAATCAGGTTTTGCCTCAGAAGCCTTGGCAACCTTTGCCTTGCTTATTTTGGGTTTGACAACTTTCTTACCCTTTCCTTTGGCACTAGCCTTCTTCCCATCATGAACCAAGAGCACGGGAGAACCTTTCTCCACAATTTTCATCTCTGCAGTTTTGAGCATCCCATGCAACTCAGAGAGATTCTTATCCATTCCATGCATGTTATAATTCATTACAAACTGATTATAACTTTTAGGCAATGAATTAAGAATGAGATCCGTAGCTAGCTCCAATGGGATTGGATAGCCAAGTTTCTCAAGGTGCTCTACATAACCTTTCATTTTAAGAAAGTGAGGACTCACTTGTTGCCCTTCATTCATTTTACAAGTAGTGAATGCAACAATGGTCTTGTACCTCTCTTGCCTAGCTTGCTCTTGAAACATGGTTCTCAACTCCATGCCCATCTCATAGGCTTCCAAATGTTCCAAACTTTGTTGGAGTTTTGAACACATAGCAGCAAGCATGAGACAACTTACATCTCTAGAATCATTACGATGTTTCTTGTAATTGTCTCTTTCTACCCTAGGGGCAGTAGGCGGTGGTTCAGCGGGAGAGGCCCATCGATAATGTACAACTTATCTTCTTGCCTAAGAACGATTCTTATGCTACGGATCCAATCCATAAAGTTGGTACCATTCTCTTCGAGCTTATCCTTCTCAAGGATCGATCGCAACGACATTGATTGAGTGTTATTAGTCATTATCTACAAATATGCAAAAATTTCCAAAATTTAATAAGTACCGGTTTTCATTAAAGAGATAAATAATGTATTTTAAAACAAAATACTCTCACCAAATTATACAACCTTCTTTATACATCCAATGTATTGTATAATTTAAATGGGTTGAGATCCCGCTTTAATCTAATTTTGAGTACGCTTTGGCGCACCGCTCAAAATTAAATCAATTAGGTAGACAACTCTTGTCAATCATATCTCATATGACTCTCAGTTCCTTTCATGAGATTCTTTAAGAAATCCAATTTCAAAAAGCATGTTAAATCTCATCTTTGCCTTAAGCCCAAAACTGTTTTGACGCTTAATTAAGTCCAACCATTTTAAACGCATAGGAAACTCTTATTCACTCATCTTGCTCAAACATGAATAAAATCAATGCACCTCGCTTTGGCGAGCCCACATAAAATTACTCATGTATAAACAAGTGTTTTAATCATGGCATGGCAAAAGGACTTAAAACTTTTTTTGAAGATTCATCACATATAGCATATAACACATTTATGAGCACATAATATAAACATGTTACACATCAAGTTTAGCCACTAAATTAATCTCCATTAATTTAAGCATGGTATTTATGTGTCATTAGTTTCTCTATAATTATGAGGATGAGACTATTTCAACTTCGGTTATTATTTCCAAATCAAGACAACAAGAAGTGCGGTCGAACTAAGCCATTAGGCAACCACAATCCCGCACTAATTCAAGAAACCAAGAAAGTAGTCCATGTGGCCGAAACTAAGCAATAGATGGTCTCGATGAACGTAAGCCAATTGCATTCACAATTCCACATGGATCTCCAATCATTGAATCAAGAACTTTGTTTCTCAATTTTAGCAATTATGAACTCTTCATAATTCTAACTTCGTTTTATCTTTGAAACTTTGATTGCGATCAAGTTTGGGAAACACAATCTCGATGAACGCAGATTAGCCATCCAAACCTTGAACCAATCTTAGAATCACAAGACTAAAACAAATAGGAAAATCAAACCCCAAGATCCTCACATAAACCAACTACCCAAACCCATTCCAGATCAGCAAGTCTGGACTGGTTCTGTTACTGGTTTTGTTGGACCTCTCGAAAATTCCAAATTCTGATTTCAACCAAAAATCAGACAATCTGATCCTTATGTGCGGCCGCCCAAAACTCACTGTGCGGTCGCCCAAACATGTGCGGCCGCCCAAGTGATTTTGTGCGGTCGCCCAAACTGATCAGAATGTACAGAATTTTGAAGTTCGAAATTTTGTCTCAAAATCGTTTTTCCCCGATTATTAAAACTTTGATCCAATCAAAAATTAATAATCAACAATTCTGAATCCACCATAATTTATTTATTACGATTGAATCGTGCGATTAAGTTGCAAACAATAAACCACATAAAATCACATAACACATAAACATCACATATTCCATATTCATATCATGCAAGGCACATAAACAATTTATATACACATAACATGATCCAAGTATTGAATTAATCACTATGAACGGGGCTCTGATACCACTGTTGGGTTTCGTAGATACATGCGCAGCGGAATTTAGCATTTAAAATTTTGAAACCCAAAGCCATGGATCCATTCATATGATTAAATCAAATGCAACATAAGAATAAAGGAATAAACTAACCCTTGATGGCTATCAAATTCTCTTGGTCTTTGGTGGAGGTTTGAAGACTTGATCACGATCACAAAGCTTGAACACGAACTTTGAAGATGATGATTTTCACCCTCTAGCGGTATCCACACTTCGAACGAATATCAAAGGAGCTTCTTTGATCTTGGTTGCTAGACCAAATGTGAAACACTTTTTCACAATCAAAAGAACTATATAGAATTTATTTTGTGTATTATTTTGTTCTTCAACCAAGAATGTCTTAGAACAAATAAAACCTCTCTCTCAAACTCTTTGAGACTCACAAATTTTTTCTTAGAGTGCTGGCCGAATTTGGTCTTTTATACACAAGTATGACCTATTCCAAATAGGAAACTTGTGTCAAAATCCGTCCAAAATTCGTTTCTAATCAAATTAGGAATCTGCCACCCGACAGTATTGTGCGGCCGCCCAGAATGCACTGTGCGGTCGCACAACTATCTGAAGCAAAACTGGTACAAAACTGAGATAAGTGTGCGGCGCCCAGTCCATTATGTGCGGTCGCCCACTTCCCCAGAATGTCCAGAATTTCCAAAATTCCAATGTAGTCCTTTTTAAAGATTCGTTCTATTGTGTGTGACCCTCTAGGATTATACTAAGTTGGCAATGGGTTCAAACATGAACCCATAAGATATGATTAGGTTCTAGCAAACCGTCATATCTACCCAAATAGTATAACTAGATACAAGTTCGCATTCCTTTAGAATATGTCATAATCCCTTTGTCCTCGACGTCATTGAACACAAGTCATGGTCAAACAGTCAACTTGTTTTGTTCAATACTTTCTCGATTCCGAATATGTTGATAATCCAATGCTATTGATCCATCAATCCATTTGAGTCCGGCCTGAACATTTCATCAACATCATTCCTTCGAGGGCCCAAGCTTGACATCTCTCCGTGGAGGGACAAATCCATTTAGCTTATTATTCTTCCCACCAGAATCCGATTATGCCAACAATACCCCTTTATAACTACCGTGTTTAAGGTAGCGTTTGAATATGTCAAACCAACGTTCATCAAGTGGAAGACTATAATAACTTCATGTCTTAGGATTCAAATGACACATAAAACTAATGAGATATATGTACGACATGGACCATGACATAAATCTCATACAGCGGGTCATGTCCAGTACCTTGTTCAAACAAGTACCCATAAATCTAACATGATCATCCCATGATCATTTAGCCTTTATACTAGTGCTTAACAAGTATTAGGGACGGAGATTATTATAAGTAAACATGAACAACAATAATAATCAAAACATCTCTTTATTGATATGAAATAAATGATAACAATTAC